>VZRZ01000799.1:276242-597717 GCA_013398175.1 Climacteris rufus
TTCTTTTTTTTTTTTTTTTTTACCGTGGTCAACTTTGACAAGTTCTCTGTCTAGCAGAAATGGGAAACTCATCTCATGAGTTTCTCAGACACATCCTTCTAGTTCCATAATTAAAAGCAAGACAGTCAGCTTTCCTCCTGCTATTTTCCAAATACCGTATGAACACAGAAGTCCATAGTTGTAGCAATAATTAATTAAAGTATTAAATACGTTAAGTTCTTTTTCATCATAACTCTAGGAAAGATGAAACTGCAGAAATAATTGATTATCCTGGGCTAGTGACTGAAACCTTAAACCAACGAGAAACAAATAAAACCTAGTTTGAATAAAGTGCTTTCCTCCTCCAAGTCATCAACAGATTATAGAAAAAGCAAACCCATTTTTTTACAATTTAAAGCTGCACTTTTCTGCTGGCATTTGGTACCTGTTTCTTAAATTTTAATTTTGTTTATCATGATCTAAGAGGATTTGAAAAGCGAAAATATTTTCACTTTGAAAATGCTGCATGAAATATGAAAAAGAATATTATAAGATCCTCAATTTTCCTGAAGGAATTTTTTTTTCTGAACTTAGTTTCCCACTGGGATATTGTTTAGGTCATGCAAAAATTGATTTTCCAGCTAGTGAACAATGTGACTGAAAACTTTTGCTTTAATCTAAAATTCCATCCAGATTTATCTGAAACAGTTCAGCGATCCTAACCTCATTTCATAGGTTACTTTCCAGATCTCTTAACATTTACTTAAAGACAGATGAAATCAGATATGCCATTCAATCAAGTAGTAATTGCACATTCAACTAAATCATATGTATTTCAGCAACATTTATGTGAAGGATATTAAAAGCTTTGGTCTTTTCTGATTGCATATTTCTAGAATTTACTAACACCCACTAGGAATTAACACACCGAACCCTCAGGTCCCTCTAAATGTAATACTATAATATCATATATGAAAAATGTGTAATCATGGAAGAAAAAAACATTTCTCCACGCTCAATAATGTATTTATAGAATATTCTTAAAGATAAATGCCCACGCTTATAATTCTGTGCACTTTAAAAATGCAATGTCAGGTAGGGACATTTTAAGAAGGTCTAAAGAATACCAGAACAGAAAAAAAATATTTACAGCTACAAAAGTGCAATGCTGGAAAAGACAGCAAAACAGTCTGCTTGTAACAATATACAGAAATATAGCTGGTTAATAAAGGAATTAGATAGTAGATAGTCCCACTATGGCTGGGAGAGGAGTAAAAAGCATTAGGAAGACAAAATTGACAATTAATGTGTAAGATTTTTTTTTTGTCATCTAAAGAAGAGAGGATAAAAAGGATTATGAATCTATATGTCCTTGCTCAGTGCTCTGTGGCAGGTACACCATAATGGGTTTCTCCTGAGAAAAACACATACACATATAAACAGATAATTAAATAGCATGACATTTCCTGGCCTTTATCTGCAACTCACTGATGAAGCTGAACAACAGTGGTGTGCAGCAGAAATTCAAATGGTCTACCATAGCCTTGGGGCCTATTGAGTTTTTCAATGTAAATCACAGCAGTTTCTTTAGCCAGGAGAGCTATTTTATTGTCTTTGTCCATTTGAAGATGTCAACAATCTCATTAAAACTGAATAGGTTGTGGCTGATGTAACCAACTCATGGAGGCAATACAAAAGAATCTTGTTTTGGAGAGGCAAATTCTCATTTGCCTTAATTATGGCAAATTGCACGCTGCAGATACAGCAGGAAATGCAAGAAGATGATCCCACACCAGACCATGCCTGAAATACACAAATCATGGTCATCAGTGCCAGTGTTGATTGCATCTGCTGGGAATTAAACCAGATCTGAGTGCTTCCCGGGAGATGTGAGTGTCCTGCTTTTGCTCTGCTAAACACCAAGTGGGAGAGAAGGCTGGAGACACATTTCCTGAGACCAGCACAGGAGGGCTTTGCAGCTCATCAGCCCAAATCACAGAAAACAGCTTCAGCTGCTTGGTGAGCTGCTGCGCAGGGGCAGCTGTTGTCCTCATACTCCATCCTGGGTTGGGTGTATTTCACCATATGAGAATTCTGTTGCTACAAGCCTTGGGTTTATAGCTTTTTAGTCATAAATTTAACTATGAGTGGGGCTATTGTTTTCCCCTAGTAGCGCATCTCAGTGATTCATAGTTTGAAATTATTTATTTACAAACTCAGGGACATTCACAAAAGGTCATTTTTGGAAATGGTCAAATATTCAAGCATTGCAATAGCATCCTGAGGAGTTATCCAAAGACAGAGGCAATGACTGGCTGAGGGCTCAAAAGCAGCTGAATCTAGAGCTCTGCTACAAGCCAGTGTGAGGAAAGGCTCCTGTGTATACGTCCATTTGTCTGCTAATAAGAAACTGGAAAGGACAGTAAGCAAAGCAGTGCTATGACTCATTAGAGATAGCAAATTATTTTCTTCACCATATCAATATTTCCCCATTAGCTTTTCCTCATTATTTTTTTCATTTTGAGACTAAAGTAAAAAAAAAAAAAAATAGACGAGTGCTGGGGAACAGACATAGCTTTTTGATTTGAAAATATTTTTAATTGAGTTTCTCTCAAGGTAAATAAGTCTCTCCAACCATTCCCTAACAAGCAACTCACACCAAACCCACTAGTGATCTGTGCTGTTGGAATTGGAAAAAAATAACCCTGGTGGTAGAGAGGGAACAAACCTTTTGTTTCAAAAGGATACAACTCAACAGTCCTCCCTAAGTGCAATGGATCAGTGCAGTGGAATATGTTCAATGCAAAAGAATTCCACTCAGCCCCAGGCAGACAAATTCTGAATTTAATGAGAGGGACAAGAGCTTCTTGCCTGATTCCCCACACTCTGAAAAAATGAATGTGGACAGTAGTAAGTGTAGGAGTAGTCTTGGTTTTTCTGTCTTGTCAATAGAAAGAAATAACTGTTGGCAGCACAAAAGGGAAGACGACTAGCTTGTGAAGCAAACAACCTCCCTCTAAACTGAAAGGGAGTTTCTCACATTAATTACTTCTCATTTTAGGGCCTTCTCTAAAGCTTCTTCCCTGCGTAAGAAGCTGTGCAAAGTTACAGTACCTTCTTTACAGACTGCTTTGCAATCAAAAGGCCAATGCCTCCCCACAAAACTCTTCTCAAGTAACCTACCTGAGCTTTACAATAACACTCAGTGTGAGTCAAAGTCAACCAAAGAGATGCAGGAATCAGCGTAAAAGAACAAAACTTCTTGGAGACTAATTCTTGCTTGGAAGAGGAGGAGGAGAAGAAGGATAAGATGTATTTGCTCTGTGCTTACGGGTATCAGCAAATGCATGTCAAGTGAGAAAAGACACCTGAAAGGCTCTGAAATACAATCTGGCTCTCTGTATAACAAAGACAGTTTTGGAGAGGAATGATTTTTGTTTACATTCAGTTTCTGCAGCTAATCTTTTGAATCTTGGGTTCTCAGAAATGTTGCATTTTCTCGTCATCTCATTTTCTATACATGTCTACCTTCTTTGTAGGAAACCCATTCTCACACGACAGGACACATCTTTTGCCTACATTAGGAGTTCCTGTCAGAGAATAACATGACTTTCTGGAAATGGATTCTTTCTGGTTTCTTTCTTTCTGGCATGGGTCAGGACTCTTTTAACATTACACAAACAACAATTTTATACTCCTTGTGATTATAATTCCCTCACGCTGAGTTTAGGAGTTTTTGACTCTGATGCAGTCTGTCCACCTTCTATATTTAGATTCATAAAACTACCATCCTTCTCTCAGGAAACATCGTGCTCAGATCTATCCTTTCATCCTCTGAGAATTTCACCACTCTGCAAAAGTACAAAGACAGAAAAGCTTCATTTTTTCCCTATATTTAGTCATGGGACAATATCATAGTCTGATCTCTCTTTTTTCCTAAAAATTGCATCTTTCAGTAAGTGACTACATTGCTTTCCCCCAATCCTATTGGAAACTCTGCTGTTTATTTCAGTACAGGAAGAACAGTTTAGCTTGTTACATCTAAATTTGATCAAGCATGAATAATCTTTGGGATACCAGAGTGATATTAACTTTATGCCATTATCTTTTTTTCCACATTGGTCAACAAGTTGATGTAAAGAAAGACAAAAATTACTATTATGGACTAGCTTATCCTTTGAAAAATGCCTTTCTAAGGTACTGAACTTTAAAACTTTCATGACATATTGAAGTTTATCTAGTGCAACTGAGCATTGGGTTTTGTCAGCTGAGGTGGAACACCAACAGTAAGTAATATTATTTTACAGTGATAAGAGTGTATTTTCATTGTGGAGAAGAAGGCAGTATTACTCTCCACTAATTGTTTCCTGGGGTGCATATACACTTCCGGAAACTCCAGTCAGAACCTAATAGAATATCAGATAGGATTAAATGAGAGTATGGATGATTAAGTGCAACACTGATTTTCCTAGTTTTAAATACCAGTTTGTTTGGTGATTTCATATTTTTCTTCAGACTGGCTGCTTAGCATATGACAAAGCATGGAATACACTATCTGAACACATATAAAAACTGGTAATCACAAAAAGTGAAAGCCAGAGACTCTCAGCAACAATATAACTTGAGATAGCTATACATTGTGCCTTGAAGAGAAAACTTATCTTACAAAAAAAAAGAAAAAAAGGCAAATTGTGGACGAAGATGATCAAGCAGAAAAGATTTGAAAAAATCTTGGAAGATACTCATCAAAATAAGATATAAGATAATATCCTAGGCATGGATTATGAAAGCTACATGCAAAAGAGAGAGATATGTATATTAAATGAGGGATCTTCCTTAACCAAATGATAAGGTTATTTATGGATTAATTCTATGCATAGTGTAAGTACATAACCTATTTTTACACATGCACACAGCTGGAAAAGTACCTGAAGTAAAATGAGATGAACTTTCTGCTCATAATGTACTTTATGTGACTCAGCTGGTTCTTCCAAATCTAACTTTTAATGGGAACAATACATGTTACCAACTCAAGTTTGCACTCAAATAAAGAGTGTTCTATAACTTGGGAGGCTTGGCAGAGCTCAGTGAATATTCATTCACACATTGCAAATCTCAACACCCAGAAAGAACAATACTCTGTTTATGGCTCTGTAGACTAAGACTACTTATTTAAATGGATGAGAGGTCACAAGAGAAAAAGCAAGGCCAGACACTGGAGGTGAGATACTGAAAAGGAAAAGGTTTCTGGGAAAACTGAAAGCTGCACATAAAAAGATATGGCATTACAACCTTATCTCTACAAATTGAAACACAATTTCCGATGCATTCCCAGTGAGTCTGGTGCCCAGTCGTGATGTTTTAAATCCAAAAGCAATCCCTTTGCAGATCTGGAAAAGGACTATATCAAGAGAGATATATTTGAATGATTTTATACTTGAAGGTAGGAAAAGCTGCATTATTGTCTGGTGCACTTGCCAAGAACATTGGGATTTACTATTATCATACTAAGAAAAAAAAAATCCAGCACCTACAGTAAATGAGCAACCACAAAATATGTGTTTGTAGGAATTGTTAAGTGCCTGAGCAGTCGGCAGCAAGGAAAAATCACAAAGAAAAGAAGTACATTTAAGTTGAGAACCCTGAATATAGCAGTAGGGAAACATGAATTACTACAGAGGACCACTTTGAAAACAGTGAACTGCATTAATTTGGTATTTTACTCAGTGTTACACACACAAGAGAGTTCCAATAAAAGCAGCAAAACATGGGCTGGTAATTTCTTTGTCAATACCTCACATATCAAGACCTGATTTCTATCAAACCTGTATCTGAAGTGTGAGGACCTGCACAGATGTGGCTAGCGGAGAGCAAACTCATCACCTCTCTTGAGTCACACTCTCTCACTCTGTTGTCATGAAAAGAAGTTCCATTTTTCTGGCAATTTTGGTTAAGATTGTTTAATGGTATCACAGTTATCACACATAAGTGAAGAAGAGGAGATTGGTAGCCAGGCTTTTTTTTGTCAACACTTTGTTGGCCTAGGAAATAAAATTAAAAAAAAAAAAAAGCTCTGGAAAATTGTTCCTCAGCACCACTTAATGGAGTTAAACATTACGTTTAGCATTACTGAGGTTATGTTAGTCCTCTGGACCAAAGAGACAGCAGAGAGGTGTTTGTTACAGCTCCAAATAAGGATGCAATATTAGTATCACAGGCAATTAGATGTCTTGGTTCCTGCTTGCTTAGCCAACAGGGCGACTGTCACACTATCAGAAATTATCTTAAAGAAGTTCTGGCAGCTCTACTGTCTCATTGTTAACTCTCTATTTGGTAAGTAAATATATATATATATCTGTTAAAATATTGATCAAGAAAGCATTAGTTGGGGAAATAGGGCAGAAACTGGATATGTAGGCAAATACAAAATAAATAAAGTGTGGTTTTGTTTTCAGAAAAGCAGAATTAGGGAAAGGGCATCTCAGAGAAACAGCAGCAGAACCAAGTATTTGCAAGTAAGTATGAGACTCCACTATCAACTTTATTTAAAGTGCTTCTTCAAAACACTGTATAATGTACTTTGACTGTTCAGAAGCAGGCAGACATAAGGAAGTAAGATGTGTTTTTCTAGAATATTGCAAAAAGAAATGAGGAAAAAAAAATCCTAACATTTAGAAATATTTTAATGTCCCTGTCTCCATGCTGTTATAGGTCCTAATAAAACAAGGTAGGAGAGTTTAAACCCAAGGTGCCTAACCATAAATCAGCTTTATTGGAACATTCCTGTCTTCCTACAAAATTATTTGATAAAAATCTCAATTAAAATGCAGATCATTAAACTCTAATTATAAAAATTTCTTTCCATATTTTCCCCTTGCTGTCATGCAGGAATCTGTAAACAAATATTTATAAAACATACTGTGTCTGTAATTAAAGAGATCACAGTGTTGGTAGTGAGAGGGCTGAATGGGTTTACATCAAAGTGTTCCTCTCAGAGCCCTTATTAATTTAAGAGGCTGAGCAGTTCATAATTTTTTTCCAAGTCTTGGAATGAATCTGAAAGTGCTAAGAAATAAGAGGAAAGGCTCTTTCTTTGCCTTAAGCCTAAAATGGCGAAAATGTCAAAGACTCTATTAGTTCAGTTAATGATCAATATTAATTATACTAACCATCAATATTTCCAGCCAAGGGGTTAAGTGGAATAGTTCCCATCCCTTTTTGTGCTTCATCTTTGGTATGAAACTCGATTTTTATTCTTTTAGCGCTGTCCAAAACCTGGTAACTTATTTGTTGCTTAAGCATTGAAAAGCTTCCTAAAGAAACCTCCCCCTTTTTGTGCTCAGGTAGAGCGCTTTGATATTGAAGTTTGGTCTTGCTTGGAGACAGGAGAATTTTGCAATGCAAAATGGTCTTTAACACTACAAAGGGCACAAATGATCAACTGGACCTGTGTTGCAATGGAGGTGTGCCAAACCTGTATTTTTTCCCTACAGAACGAAGTTGAAAACTATAGCAGGGATTTCTTGCACGTTGTGCAACAATCTTTAAATGCCATACAAATGTGCTCAATAATATTGGCTACTTGAATGCAATAAGTTAAACTAAATAAATACCTCGTCAGCGTCACAGACTAACTGTCCCATTCCCAGTCTTCCTTGCCTTTGAAATCTGCATCAGAAAATGTCCCTAAACAGGAGAGTCAAAGAATAAAAAATATGTGGGAGAACACCACCCACGACAAAAATGCCCACCTAAAGTACCCACACAGACTGTGTTTACTGCCTTGAGAAAACCTTGTTGCGTGCTGTGAGGATAAGGAAGACTGCCTTAAAATCCTCAGTGTACATCCACATTTAGCATGGAGAGGGTGCCAAGGGAAGTGTTTGGCCTGCTTTTGTGTAGAAGACAAGCTGAGGCTAGAAACTTGCAGATAAACTGTGTGAGTCATTTCCCAAAGCTGAAAGCTCAACCTGGTGGCATTTTAACTCTAGCTTAGAAGAAGATATTTTCCTGTCTTCCATCCCTTTGCCATGCGTTCCGTGGAAATGGGAGCTGGGCACAAGGGTTACAGCCAGACTGCAGAGCACGAGTCCCTCGCTAGTCAAATAGCCACACCACAGCCTAACTGCTGAGCCTTCCTTTTCTGTCACATTCACCACAAACTCCTGCTTCGATATAGCTGAGCTACAGCTGCAGGAATGTGCTATGCAAATCAAATGAGAAATTGTTTTAATATTCCCATTTCATAGACTCTTTTAAGTACTGAGGTCTCATTTTCCCAGTTTCAGAAAATGTGCTGCTTGGGTTTTTCTTTTTGAGGCTCAATATTATATGTTGTCCCCAAGTGAAAAACCAACTGGTCTTTTCTTTTTTTTTGTCTTTCTTTTCTTTAATGTGACATGAAAAAAAATTTAGAAAACTAAACATTTTGACTGACTTGTCGCTTGTTCTTTTCTGCTTGTCACAAACGATGCTGTAATGAGTTCCTTTTAGTTCATTCCCATTTTAGGGGTATTATGAGTTGTAGCACTACCTCTGCACTTAAAATGGAGTACACTCTCTGGGTCTGGCAAAGACACCACAAACAGTAAAACCTTCATTTGATGTGTCCATTATATTTTATATTTATATTACTTAATAAGAACCAGTGGGGAATTTTTGACTTGGATAACTTCTTGACAGAAATTTTTTGGGAGGGAGGAAATCGAAGGTTTTCCAATAAGAAAAAAATTGGTTTACATAAATAAAATATTGTGGTTTCTGCCTATTCAACCCAGAATATATCAGTTTATCCAGATCATCAGAAAGCATTAAGTGCATATCAGTTTGATAAAATATTGTGCTGTTCCTCATATCACAGTGTAGGCTTGAGATAAATTAGTGTATGGTCTGATTTTTTTCCCCATGGTGGTGCATTCCCTAGAAGTGTAACTCTTTCAGGGTAAGGTTATACATCACTCTTCCTTCTATAGCAAAAATGATACAAGATATTCCAACACCCGCCTGTTTCTGTCCTCCACCTCCCATGCCATTGACTTGGAGATTGTGCTCTAACTGCAATCACTGGGCTGGTTAAGATTTTATACTGGAACCCTATTTTTAATCTGCTTTACACTGAAACCCTCAAAATCTGCACCAGCAGAGTGGAGTGGAAAGAGCAGGTGAGGACCAGAACATCTCAGTCTGGCTTTAGTCCCAGCTGCAGAATACCCTCCGAGTGCTCTGGTGCAATGGCCCCTGCAGCCATCCATCTAACTACTGATTCATTATACACAAGGTATGGAAGAATTGTGGGACATGCAACCCATGTGAAGGATGCTTGGTCTGAAGGGAGATCCTGAAGGACCTGAATTCCTATTTTTTTTTAAAATTCACGCTGATGAGAAAATGTGTGTAAGTTATCCCAAAATATTGTGTAATTTCAAAGGAATCATCCTTTGAGAATTTTACTTGAAACAGCTGAAACATTCCTAAATTGGATGACTTTTGAGAATTTCCACCTCAAAGCTATTCTGATTTTATTTCTTTCACCAACTGACAAAATATCCTATACTTTTCTATGAGATAGAAAGCCTTTGGGTTTTTATTCCAATGCCACCAGAAGTCATGTAGAGAAATATCTTATTAACCTTTGTATAGAGTTTTACAGTTAGATAAATACTCAAGGAGTATAATAAAATAAGCTGCAACTGAAATAATTTAACAAAGCAATTTAACATATTCAAGGGATGGACTTGGCACTTCAGTTCTGTTTTGGTTAATTAGACTTTTCCAACGTTTTAGAGGGTATAGGAAGATCTCTAGCAAGCAAAGACATTAAAAAACCTCAAATTTCAGATTTCATCAAACAAAGTTGATTGTTTTCAGCATGTTAGTCACAGCAAAATATACCTAGGCACATGAGGTATTATCAGTTTGGGAAATGTCACTGCAAGAAGCATCAAACAAGATATTTGAATCTCATTTTTCTTTTCTAAGCAGTTCAGCAAAATAAACAAGTTAGAAAAATTAAATTGGTCAAGTCAAAGGTTCAAATTTTTTTTGGATGTAGAACAATTTAATTTTTTTTTCCTTTTCTACTCCAGCTACTATTTGGCAATGAGTGCATATGGCTAATGCATCCAGTCCTGAGTACAGATGTTGATGATTCACCGGAACAAATGAAAGGTGAAGATGGAAAACACTTGCCATACTCAGTGATGGTGGATAATTGCCCCTGGTTCATAGTATTGCAAGACATTAATCTTATAATGGCAGAAGAATATGCTTGGTTTCCTGCTGGGAATGTCGAAAGGATTATAGTTCTAGTCCTTCCTTTCTTCACTGTGTTGTTATAGAGGAGGAGTAAGCTTGACTATAAATCATCTTTTGCATACTTAAGCTTAGAGCACTCATCAGGTTTTGACATAATGTGTCCCTAGGCATCAAAAGAAAATTTCAGAGAGAACTGACTATATTGCATTAGGAAAACTAATTACCAAAAGTACAATCCAATTAAGATAGGGCATTTAGGGGACAGGATCCCAAAGCTAGACTTGCTAGGGGACTGTTAGTAAAACCCTGAACAGAGAGCTTCTGCTGTGTGACATCATATCTCCTCTATATCGCACATTAAACCAATGCTGTTTTTCAACAATACTCCTGAGAAATCACTTCCCTGCTTGAAGTCTTATGTGCTATGCAATTTCATTATATAACATAATGACTCTAAAAATATGTGTATTAAGGATAATATATGGGTTTCCATTTCTACATCCTGAGGACCTGTGTCCTCTATTAAAAGTAATATAAGCCAGATATGGGCATGGATATAATACAAATAGTCTGTAAAAAACCAGTCTGGATATGTAAATAGTGATACTTTGCAATTACTCTCTAATGCCCTCCACAGAACCAACTCAATCTTGGAAAAAAAAGAAAAAGAAATGAGCCATTTTTCACACTTAATCTGCAACACTCTATAAAAAGTTTGAACATTCAGTTTTCCAAAACCTACTCTTCTTGATGGTCTTCAGCTAGGTACCCAAGTCAACAAAAATCTCACTCTTTTTAAAGACCCATATATTAAAATTGCACTTGACATAAATGAAAGAAGTGAGCAATTAAAATCCTCACTATTCCTTTTTTTTTTTTTTTTATCTTGGGTGTGAGTGAGAAAAAGGTGAGACAGTTCAAAATCTCAAAGAACATATCTGGAGAGTGGAGTTTGTGTCTGATTTCTATGCTATGCCTTCAGCCATGGGACTGCCTCTTCTGATGACCTCTGCAGGAAAAACCAGCATGCAATGCTTGTCATGAAATTGTGGTCTCTCACTGAATAAGTGGCTCAAAAAACTGAAAGAAACTAATATAGTTAATGGAAAAAGGTGGAGGGGATGAATCCTAGCAATTGCAGAAAGATATACTTTGTTATTTAATTAATTATTGGACAAATTATTAAAAATGCCATTTCTCTTAATGACTAAACAAAGACATGACCCAAACATAGCAATTTTGCTAGTCATTTAAAATGTACCTTAGAGGTTAAGCTGAAAAAATAACAAATGTGGCCAGAAATGTAAAACAATGAAGCGGTCATAAAGCAGTGACTGAAAAAGACATTATCAGAATATTTCTCCTGTTTTTTCTGAGGTTTGGTGGTTTGATTTTATAGGTCCTTTGGGACTGATTTACTGTATGTCTGTATTTTGAATATGTTGAGCATTAACAGATGGATGTAGTAGGAAGACTACACCCATCCCTGTCAAATTTTTTTCATGCAAATTTTGGACAGTTTTAGGGAAGGCTTGAAGTTGGCCTATTCTGTGGCAAGGTCAGTTTCCAGCCAAGCAGAGAATCACAGAGCTGTCAACAATTCCTCTGTTGCTTTTGTATTTGTTGACAGAGGATATTTGGGTCATGCCAGAGAAACTAGCTCAAATAATTAAAAAACAAAAAAACCCCAAACCCACCAAACAACTGGGGAGTGGAAGGAGAAGTTGTGGTGAGAAACTGAAGAAAGATGGAAATAATGTAACTGGAGACATAAATTAGTTTATGGATTTAAAAATCTATTATGCATCAAGTACTTAAATTATAAAACTGAAATACAAATCAGACTGCACAGGTTGCTCAAATAATGGTATAAAATAATAGAAAAACAAAAATATCTCAGACTCGTGCCATCAATTTAGAATAACCCACAGCAGTCAAGGAGAACACTCTATTGATTTTTTAAAGTAATTTTTCTAATATAGCTGATATATCCCCCAAACCTTAACCTGACATACTCTTCCCTAGGGTCACACATAGTATTTTATATAACTACTTTAATTGTCTTTCAAACTCTTACTGCTCACAGCAAGTGCCAGTCTTCAAGACTGCAGTTTGTTCTTGCATGTTAATATATTATATGCACTGGAGAAACTACAGTGAATGAGCTCTGAAGGGGCATCTGTATACTGGAAATCATTATGTTTTTTGTGGAAATATGGAATATAAATTATATTTTGCATGCTAATGAGATTTTGCTGAAGTTTGAAGTCTACTGAGATACGAGACTTTTTATCAAGATGACCTAGCAGCTACCTAGTTTCCATGACATTTTTATAAATGGGCTGAACTGAAGATTTTGTGTGTAAGTAAGAAAACTTATTTTTAGAAAATAAGTATAGAAATTAAAAGCAAAGTTTTATTAGAGGGTACAGCTACACCTTTATTCTACATCAAATTAAGCCTACTTGGAGTAATAGACTCTTAGGAAATGAAAGTCCTGCTTCCAGAACAAAGCCCCAAAAATCATGATCAGTTAAGTCAGCAATTCAAATAGACACATCCTTTGCCCAGAGAAGCACAGTCTTAATGTGTTCCTAGTGAGAATAGCAAAAGAATGCCATTTTATTTTCTATCTTATTTGTTTTAGCTTGTCATCTGCTCTGTCTTTGTGATACTGCATTATGGTTTGTTCTTGTGACAACTGGAAAAATTATTTCTGTTGTTTTCAGTCATTTCTTTCTCAGCTTATGCTTGCACAACCCTTCATCTTGAATTTCATACAAAGCAAGGAGGGATGTAACTTCTCAACCTGCATTGCTGGCTTTCACTGCTCCCCTGGTAAATATGAAAATAATCTTACTATGCACTTTCTGCTATTCTACATCTGTAGGTTGAAAAGAGCAACCTATTAATAACTGCAGTATTACATTCTTATGTGCATTCACTGACTTCCCTAAAACTTACTTCAAAGGTTGCAAAAAAGCACATATTAGTGTCCATTTCTCTCTTGTTTCCTACATATTCAGAACTAATCATGATTATTAGACCACAGATATGGTAAATACATTTGTCATCATTCAAATATTTCTTTGCATCTTCAAACTTGTCTTCATGGGTCTTGCATTTCTATCCTAAATTCTAAGAAAATATATTTCTATATATTAATACAGCATATGAAGTGAGCCTAAATGATATCTTGAGATCCTAGCCACGAGTTATAAGAAATATCCTTTGATCATTAAATCTCTTCTACACTTCAAATGACAACTGCAACAACCTCTTTTACACAGTGCTTAAAGCATTTGAAATCTGAGCTTTCCATGTATTTCATAGCTATTGAAAAGCACCCTATATGATGAAAAAATGGTAAAAGACAAAACCTAATAACTACATCTATTACAGTAATAGTGTTAGAGAAGTGTGAGATTATACTCATAGGTGACTGTTGGTGAAAACTTCCTGCTAACTCTTTTGGCTAGGTCCCATACTAATTCATTGATGCCTCTGGGAGATGGGGAAATGCTTTTTGTGAACCAAAGTCAACCATGCATCTTCTCTCAGTTAAAGATTTCCTGTTTTCACTTCAATATTGAAATGAAACGTGTATATTTGATTAAGTATTTATGATACTTTGCTAAATTGATCATCTAAATTGGCAAGATTGTAGCAGACACACCGGGGATGAATTTCTTCAAGGCTTTAGCATTCATTTAGGTGCCAGAAAAGATGGCAAGCTTTTCAGAAGAGCTCATCATGGTAGATACTGAACTAGCCTAGAAACATAGCCCTTATTTATAGATGTAAATGAAAAGTTTGTTCTTTTGAAAAGCTTGCTGTGAACACTTTAGAACAGTTTTCATTTAAGAAGGGTCTGTTCACAAGTTCTCAAAAACTGAGTCTCTGGTACAGTGTTGCTTCAGCTAACCCAGACTGATACAGAATGAGGATAGTACTAGCAGAATAGTGAGAAAGCACCAAATGCATAGAGACGACATAAAAACTGTTCTTTCTAAATAGTTGTTGCTATCCACAATGATGCTGCAACATTATTACAGCATCATTAAGGGATCAAACACAAGACATGAGTTTTCTTTTAAATAACTATTTCCAGGAATTAGCAGAAGTGGCTGAGATAAAAAAAGAGGGAAGTGCAAAGTAACTTTAAAATAATAAAACTCTGTTTCTATGAGCTAAAAGCCTCTTGAAGCTGTCGTAAGAATACATTGAAATGATGAATCCATGAATAGAAACTTCTAAAAATTTCTGCTTCTATGGAGAGCAAATTTGGAAGCAAAATTGTCAAAATCCTTTAGTCGTTAACTTCACTCAACTTAGGGGAAGCATAAGAGCAATTAAAGGGCCAAATTTTACTGGCATCCATCTTCACATACAGTGAAAGACTTAGAGTTTTCATCACAGCTACAATAAGATTTTTCTCATGAAGGTTTCCTGTGAGAAAGAAGGATCCAAACTTGCAGAAAGGTCAGAGAAGATTACATATGAGAGAAAAAAAGCACCTCTCTCATACCTGTGATAAAATTGAGGGAAAGAGATTTCAGAGTAGCTCAGCCCAGAGAAATACCCAAGGTAATATGTACCTGGAAAGTTTCCAGAAAGCTGATCTTACAGTCCCTAGACACTATGCAAAACCATGTTGATTTTCAGCTATGGCTCTTCTACTGAATTGGTACTTGAGAATAAACATTGCTACACCTTCAAAATCAAAGGCTGAAGCATGTTTTAATTATAGACATGGTCAAAAATACTGAACTATTTTCCTGTGACAGTCCCACTTCTGACTTTAAAATAACCGTATTTCGTCATGTAAAGATAGCAGCGTGGTGGCCATCAAAAGAAAACAGCAATTCATTCAGTATGTAACCTAAAGGCCTGAAAGCCATTGCAAAAAGCTAATTGTTCATATACCTTGAGTACTAGAAGGAAATGAAAGCATCTAAGCAAAGGATACATCAGAATTGACAAACCATGAATGTCTGTAGACATAAGCATTTTGTACTTCAAGTATTTGTCATGTCATTCATTTTTCTAGTTAATGTCTTCAAAGAACATTCCAGCCTCTTTCTGCAAAATTCTTTGAAGTTATGAAAATAAATAGATCAGGATTAAGAACAACAACAAATCACCAATTTAGTGGGGATTGCTTGTTGTTGTTGTTTTGTTTCTTTGGGCCTTTTTGTTTCTCTTTTTGCAATTATTGTAACAAAGGTCTGTTTAAACACCTTCAATTTCCTCATGGAAGATGGATGATAATACCTCCTCCTTCTCAGCTCACGTGCATGCATGCAAGTTTTCCAGTAACCTTTCACATCTCATCTCCAGAAAGAAGCTGCATATCTACCAGGATGTTTAGGGACAGCATTACCCCATTTGCATCGTTCATTTGCATTTTGCAAGAAATTGCCCCTATGGTCTAACTCAAGTTTTAGTAACAAATAAGGCACCACCATGGCAGATGCAATGGAACACGGAAGCAACTATACATAGTTTCTTGATATCATATAAAAATAAAAACATTTTATCCCTTTATTTGCTCCTAGGCCTTTCTCCCAGATGACAAATATTCAAACACTTGACCGATTGTTGTTCAATGTGTAGGTTCAAAGAATTAAATAAGACTTAATAAGAATTCTAGTACAATACTACATGCTATGTGATGCATGTGCTCTTTACCAAATTTTTAAGAGTATTTGAACAATAGGATAAGAAGCTCATAAATATTGAGACACAGATACACTAATAATTTTAAGGCTACCTTTTTAATTTAAGTGATTCAAAAGTTTTGCAGTGTACAGTTGAATTCTCATCTACATGTCGTATGAATCATTGGGAACACGTCAACTTTCATTACTGAGCTCTAGATCAGAGCAGACTGTAAACTACATGAATTTTTCAATTCTAGACCTACTTTTCCTCCTTACTTCCCAGAGGTTACTATGTCGCATATTGCACCACAGGATATCATCATCAGAGGTGTCTTTCTGCATCTAATATGAAAAAGCCCATGGTTTACAACAGGTGCTACCAAATCAAAAGTAATTCCTCACCACTCCAAATTATATTTCATTTGCTTCCTTTCGTAAGCAAATAAGCTGAAGGCAAGACTTCATGACTTGCTCCAACTATCTATAGAGTCAGTAGTAAAGATCAAGCCCAGTGCTTTGTGCAGCTTAGTACCAAAGCAAAAACACACAGCGTACGCACAGTGTATGCACAGCAAAAACCTGTGCTGGAATCATCATGAGTGCACACTTGCTTTGGGTTACAGCATCCAAGAAGAAAAGGGACAAGTATTAGCAGTTGGCTGAGTGAAGGGACACAGAATTAAAGTCCATGTTCACTCCTTTATGTTACTGGAGCATTTTAGTTTTCACATTGTACCTTTTTTAAAAAAATCTTCTCATCACAAAGCAAGTTAAAATGTTGTGAAAAGAAGGCAGGGAGTACTTTAGATTAAATGGCCATAAACATTTCTGAATTAAAATTCTTGATAGAAAATAACAAACTTTTTATTATCGTTGCTATCACTTCAGTCCTGCCAAAATATTTAAAATTCTGTGGTGGAAGCCACAGTCACATAATTCCTTGCATCAGGCACAGGTGCTGCCAGGTCAATGCAACCAGCATTGCTGTGAATGCAAGTGAGGTTTTGTCTGGCAACACAACTGCATACGTTCCTCTCAAGTTATTTTCCATCAACAAGAGAGGTGAAGCTTTTGCCTTTTAATACTTTTAAAGTGGTAAGAACCCTTTATGAGATAAATGCAGTGTTTTTCAGTTTAATCTTCAGGAAATTACTCTAATTGCTTGGCAATACTTTATTACGGCTGAGGTTTGTCATTGTGAGTCAGTAGTGGATTGTTGGAATGCCTAGCACAAGACTTTGGATACTCTGACTTTGTCATTTGAATACTTTAAAAAAACTTGTTTGTTGTGTTTTTACTTTCATTTATTTCCCCGTGAATTGATTGATAGGCTGCAGAGCAGTCTGGAAATTGAAAAGACTTTTACCATTAAAGCCATTGCAAATAGCTCAGCTCCTGTAAACAAGCCCCACCCCCCAAAAAAAACCAAACAACCAACCAAAAAAAAAAAAAAAAAAAGGCCATTTGGACCTAGTTCTCATTTTCTTATTGTTCAATCAAACTGCAAAATATTTTCCAGTTTTCATTCTGGATTCAAAGCATGCTGCTGAGGTAAAATACATTTTCAGAAGAGATCTATCTGTAAGCATTCAAGAAACAACTTGCAGGGAAAACACTAGGAGTGCAGGGAAAACCCTAGGGGTACAGGAAAGCTGTGTCAGAGACTCCTTTGGTTCTTCCCACTGGGACCTGCATCAAGCTTAATGTTGCAGAGGATTTCATCACATCTATGACCACACTGAGATCAACTGGGACTGTGTCTCTACAGCATAAATTAACACAGACTCAGAGCAGCTTTGAATCCTCTGGGAGCCGGGGCAGGCCTTGGGATAAACTTTCTTCCCTCTCTTACTCCTCTCCCCTGAGCCAGGGGTAGAACAGTAATGGCATCCATGCAGTTTCTTCCTGGGCTGCTGGTTTAATTCAGCAGTACCAAAGTTAAAGCTGCAAAGAGTAGGGGATACAAGACCTTCTGAATGATAAAGCTGCACATTAAAAAACCATCGAACTGCACATGAGCCAGAACTCAGAGCTAAGGAGAGGAAAATAAAGTGACTGAGGTCTAAAGTTAGAAAGGCTGCTACCTTGACCTGCAATAGAGTGCTGTTTTCTAATTATTTTCTTTGTCCTCCATTTAAAACTGGCACAAGAGGCCAGGAGTAAAATTAATAAGGGATTACTTCCAAATTTCAGACTTCAGAGGATTTTTTCTTAATAAATACCATGGGTGTTGGAAGAAGGTAATGGGAAGAGATTTTAACAATTAATAGAAACATTAGTGAGCAAACTTTATTTACAGATCCCTACTGGTATCACTCTGGATGCTTGTGCACAAATGTGATGTTTTGTCAAATAAGGTGTTATGTACTGCATATTCAAGTTATCAAATAAAAATAGCAGAGATAATTTCAGCTCCATCCATAGCACTGGGAGTTGGGGAGGGGAGGAAAGTGGAGGTGGAAAGGAATATTTGTGGAGTGGAAAAATTCAGAATTTTTGGGGGGTGAGAAAAGAGGAGGAAAGACTTATATAAAAGCTCTTCAAAAACTGCTGGAAGAACAGAATGCATTTAATCCAGGCCTTTTCCATATGAAGTTTTGTGAGAGTCTGCCAGTCAATACATAAAATGTTGTGTACCATATATACAATACAATTCCACTGTGAACACACTTACTTGGAAACATTTGTGCCATAGGCCTTTGCAAATATACCCTCTTCAGTCAGATACCCTAATCAGAACAAAGAGTGGAATTAATAGACATGTGAGCACTTAGACTTCAAAGAGACCAGGAAACAACTACACAGAGAGCTCAGCCATCAGAACCCTGAGCTATGGGATCAGCCAGCAAAAGTGATGCAAGCAATTGGCACAAACCCCTAGATGGGAAAAAAAAACAACTTAGACATCAGAGTTAATCTATGTTAAGATAGTCAGAAAGGTTCATCACGAGTATTTCTTAATGTTGATTGACCACACAGCCTAAAAACCCATAGGTGAACACTTACACAGAATAAGAGCAGCCAGCATTCATCTTCCCTCAAAAAAGAGTAAAATGAAACAAGCTGAACTTCAGCCATTTGATTCACTGATAAAAAGTCCACAAAAAAGTATAATACAGTTCAGCTATAATAGAATTATATTCTGTCTGAATGAGGAAATAGAAACCCCAAAGAGAAAACCCAGACACTGCCAAAAGAAAATTCATATGAGAAAATCTCTCTCAAACAGATATCCATATATATAGGGCTTCCATGCTAGCAGTTTGAGAGCAATTTCCTCTTTTCAAATGAAAGTCTGTGACAAAATAACATATGCTGATTTATTACAAATTCTGAGCAAAGCAGATTTTTCTACACTTGATATTCATAAATTCGATGAGGCAAATCTTTGTATCACACAAGCTGTGTTTTCAGCAGAATCATCCTCAAGGCAGCCAAATATGTCAATTTGTGGGGTTTGAAAAGTCGTGGTTATAAATAACACATACACATTCCAGGAAATTTTAGCCATTATCCACATTGCAGGAACAACATGGGATCTGTGGATTGGTGATATTCTCTGTTCTCTCTCTCTCTCTCTTTCCCACTCCTATTTCTCTCCTCCCTTGCTTTGTCTGGGCAAAGTATAGCTCTCCTATTCTATCCTGTAGTCTGTGTTGAAGTTTATTGTGGGATTGGGAATATTGTGGTAGAGTTTTGTGGCTTCTGAGCCAACACCTTTGAGAAATTTCTTGTGAGGAACTGAGAGCTTGTTGAAGGGTACTGTACAAAATTAAGGGTTTGTTACCAACCACTTGTGAAAGTCTATAGTACAAATTTAAGGGCTTGTTAGCCAACACTTTTACTGAGTCTCAGTAGTGGGGTGGTTGCTGGAGTTAAGGCAACTATATGATAAAGTACAAGACCCATAGTCTGGTGTCTTTGTTCAGCCTGAATCAGAATTTAGGACAAATATCACGCTATTCCCTCCACCCCCTTCCTTAATTAATAAAATTCAAGAAAAAAAAATTAAACTAGGAAAAAGTTTCTGTACAGCTGATTCTCGGTGTTATCTGAAGATTCCCTCCACTCAAACACTCACTGATGCTTCTTCCCCAGGAAACATCTTTCCTAGGAGACCCTCCTTTTCTAGGAGAAGGGTTGTTAAGAGAAGTGGATGTGTGTGGCACAGTCTATTCCAGGATAGGCACAGTTGCTAAAAGCTTTCCATGTCCTGGATAGGTAAAAGACCTATGACAGCTGTATTTCCTGAAGGTAATTCAGATTTAATCCTCTGTTTCCTGAGCACTCCCTCAGGCCTGTCAGCATGGAAAATCATGGTGGGCTGTGTTTGAGCAATCTGCTCCCCTGGGCTGGTGGCAAAGGTTGTCTGCATCCCTGCTCTTCTGTTCTCCCTTTAGGGGCCTGATCAGTAACACAGGAAGTTTTCACTGCTGTTGTCTGTTGAGATTACAAGAACACTTGTGCCCTCACACTTAGCCACTGCCACACGTTTGGGATGTATCTGCAGCTGCCTCAGGGACCCATGTATAGAGATACACTTGATCTCTTCTTCCCCAGTCTCATCAGCCTTAGTCCCAAAGGTTTCACATACAATGACTGAATTTCTGTGAGTCTGAAGTTAATGATTTTAAGCATTTTAGCTACTGCAGGAGGAGAGTGTGAGACAGAAAACATGCTCAAGCACTACCTGCTTGTGAGCAAAATTAACTCACCAAAATACAAAAGGTCAGAAAGTAGTCCCTTCTTTTTCTCACCTCCCAGATGTCTTTGTAATGTAATCACGTCCACAGCATCAGTCTCATCCAGCAGCAATGACTGAAAGACAAGTTGTTCTGGAAAAGCATTGTGCTACAAAATATATTTCAAGGCAAAGTGGATTTAAATAGAGCATCACCCTACAACTTCATTTTTGTAATTCCTTTTCAGACACTAATCTGTGGCTACTCCACCAAATCACCTGTCTGCAGCAGCAAAACTGAGCAAGCCTTCTCCTTTAACTGATGCTTGTCTTTCACTTCCTAAACAGAGCCCTCTAAGGCAGCTGACCAGTTACTCTGCAGAGGCTTTCTCATTCTTCTCACAACGTGCTTTTTTCGAGGGCTATGTAACATTGCTCTGCCTGCTTTAAGGCTGCATGAACACAGCTGTCACTGGCTGAATTAAATGAAACAGTGACTCATACTACATCTTTGATACTGAAAAAGGCGTGGGTAGTATTTTGTAGCTTTCAAAAAGCTATGATTTCACATTATGTTTAAATAAAGAAGGGCAATGACTTTAGAACATATAAACCCTAGATGATATATGATGTACTATGTATTAAAAAGTTTGGGTAATATTTTACATAGTTCTATCATCATCCATCAGCATGAGGATCACAAGCAGAAGAGAAGTTCAGACAAACTTTCAGAAGAGTAAGTATACATTACAGGAAAATAAAGTAAGGAATTGGAAACACAAAGCACTGCTCTATTCACTCCCAGATTAGATTTTCTTTGGTAGGGTAGAAAGAAAAAACTGTACATGCTCTGACTATATTTGGCTTCATCTCACACAGTCAGTCACCTTTGTGCAATGTGGATATTAAATACTATTGTTCTTGCATGGTGACATTTTCACGTATCTTCTAAAATGAGAGCGTTAAGGCCTAACAAGGGAGAATTGTGGGCAAGTAATTTATGGTGTTAGAAACACACATTCTGCTTCTCCCCATTCCTCTCTTCTGCTATTTACTCTAGATGAGCAGTTTTAAAACTATTTTCAAAAACTGATCTCAAAGTAAATATAGTAGAGATCAGAATTACACTATGCTGCTTATACAGTGTAGCCCATGGCTGGAAATACTTTGCTTTCAATGAGCCAACAGGGTTTTGAAGTTACTTCCTTAATCTCTGTGGGAAATAAAAGTGAGGAAAACATACTAGGAATTTCTAGGATTATCATAAAATGTACATACGTAGGGTACATAGTGATGGTACACTTTTTCTACTGAGAAGCAAGGCAGAAGACACAGTGGTCAGATTGGTAATGAAGGCAGCCATTAGAAAGCTTGATAACACTTCTTTTCAGGTGCTTCAAACTGCAATCTGTTTGAGAATCATCTGTCGCAGTAACGACACAAAAACAAGAGCCAGAGACACCTGTTACCAGGAGAGAAGGAAGGAAGGAAGGGGCAAGACCCGCCTTCTTTATTTTTTATATACATTTAGAAATCACTGTTCATTGGAGGAAATCAGTTCTTCCTCCCTCAATTACAATGATCAAAGGAAATGTCCATCAAGGTTCTGTGTCCATGAGAAAGGAATGCAATTGATAAGATACAGTTATAATAACATAGCCATGTTTACAGAGAAAACTGTGAGAAACGAGCTACAGAAAATGAAAACATCCAGGACTGCAAAAATCAGGGCAACAATCATCTTAGTTTTAAGACTGTTTCTTTGTTACTGTGTATTCCAACTCAGCATTAGTCATTTCAGGTAAGATGCCGATGCAGAAGTAGTCGTAAGTAACCTGGGAAGTGTTAGCTCATATCCTAGAGTTAATTGGAGGCTTAGGAGTTCAAATACTTCTGAGCATGATTTTAAACACCTGTAAAGTCCCACTTCTTGCTAGTAACCAATAAAAGTCAGTCAACCAAGACAGTGTTAATTTATTATGTGTACTTTGCACCCAACTTCCTAACTTGCATATTTCTCAGTGATTTTCTGTCATTCCGCTTCAGTTCCCACCTCTCTGCTTTGCTTTGCTGTTTCTTCAAGTACCAATATAAGTTTTAAGTTGTCTAGGATGCTATAAAGTACTAAATAAAGAATATGCTTTCCCCAGTATTTTCCCCATGTTACGTTTGTCTCCATCATAGCCCATTAAATCTAATTATATCCACTGGAACATCCCCAGGGTGTCAATCCAACTGCTCTCCATCTGTCAGAAAAACTAATAGTACATTCTAGAGAAATGTACTCAAAAGTCTGCTTGTAATTCAGGACCCACACACTGAAAGATACAGCTACCTCTTCATCTGACACTCATATTTTCTCACAAAAAGGGTCAGGGACAAGACATAGCAGACTTGCAATCCAAGTTACTTGTTTGCTTGCCAACCCTTTGCACAATATGGAAATTGCAGGAAGGAGTCAGGATCAACAGTTTTCATATATTTCAAACTACAGTCTGCTTTCCCTAGAATCTTGTCCTTAACAAGACATGACACAAGAAGATGAATTTCAAGAGACCCTAGCTCTGGATTTAGATTGCTTTGTAGATTCACTGGTGTGGCCTCACCTTGTTTTTAGAATAATAGAGTAATTTTATTTGTTCACTTTTAGAATATTAGAATAATTTAGATTGAAAGGAACCTTTGGAAGTAATCTGGGTCCAACTCACTGCATAATTAGAGTCCATTTCAAAGTGACACTGGATTGCACAGTGGGAAACATCAAATGAAGGGAGGAAGATATGGCATTCTGGTGATGAGGGCATTTCTCCATATTTTAAAATCGCTTCATTGGTATGAATTGAGGTATCAGAGCAACAGTTTCTCTTGTCTTTCATCTTACTCTTTATCTCTGGAAGAAAGATACTGCACAGTGGAGATCCAGACAATTAAAGAATGCAAACCCATATGAAACATGTCTTTCTTCCTTAAAGCTTATACATGCCATGCCAAACAGACTTTGGAGAAAGAATGTGGCATTGCAAACCAACTCTGGCAAAATAATATGGAAATGGTTTGTGAAGAAGCTGATTCCTAGTTGTAAGGATTTAAAGAATGTAGTTGACCTGTCTCAAAGCACTATCAAAGCCACAGAAGGAACTTCCCATAAGATAGCAGGAAGGAGCTAATTCCAGGCCTAAAGGAGGTGAAAGTTTGGTTACCATTCAGAGAGAAATTCCCACCATGGCATCTATACCTTGTGGATACCTGGTACTTGTACTGTATAAAAATTATGCCTCCAGAAGAACAACTCTGGGACCCCCACCACTGGGAAGACCAGGATAAAGAAGGACCAGTAAGGATCCATTTGGTGGTGATATCTTCTGCTTACTCTCTCTCTCCCCAGCTTTCCCTCCCACAAACCAAGAAGTATTTTAACACAATTCTAGTAAGATCTTCTTGACACACAGTCTATTAGCAGTGTATCATCTCTCTGTTCCTAGCAGCATACTATCAGTCCATGGAGATCTCTATCTTAGGCTGCACTGCAATATAAATGAAAATTTTCTGGCAGAATAAGGTCAGAAAAAATATTAACTGGAAAAAGTAAGTATCTACAGCTACCAAATTATTCTGCCTGTTTGCCCATGCAATAGTGTGACTCTTTCTCCCTCTTCACACTCTTCCCCCTCCTCTTTGCTGCCAAATTATTTCCCTTAAAAGTAAGATTTGTAAAGGAACAGGAGGTCTCTAGAAAGGAAAAAATTGGCTAGTAACAAAGAATTCATTATCAATTGAGATTCTCTGTACACTCAAACTCTAGCAGACAGCAGGACTATAAACCATAGGGGACAGAGAGAAAGGTGCCCTATCACTTCCCTAATGCAATGATAATGGATGCTGCTATCCCTGTGATAAAGGAAATATCTTATTGTCCTTGCATGGGAGACAGAGCTCATCTATAAAGGGACAAAGAACCGACAACCCACCCACCCCCAGGCTGATGTATTTCTTATGGCTTCTCTCTTTATTTGGTGCATTTCACTCCTCCCAGTCATAACCCGTAAGACACCAGTAACTCCGATCACATACCATGACCCAGCTTCATTACCAAAACAGTCCAAAGAGTAAGACTATGCAGAAAACCTTGGGAGACATATGATGTAGTTAGTGAAATATGAACAGTGAAGGATAGAGGCTTGTTTTGTACAGTGATGTTCACTCAAAGTGACATTATGTCACACATTATGTGACATTAGATGACAAACATAGAGAGGATGATGTGCAAATCTAAGAAGGTGGTTATAAATTAGGGGTCCCCAGCCACCTTTCCTAATTAACTTTCTTAAACATCTACACTCTATGTGCATTTCTGATGAACATTCTTCCTGATAAAAAAGAATTGTGATAGACTGAGAAGTGGTTACTATTTTTCTGACGCTGAAATTCTCAACCTGGAAGGTCACTGAAGGGACGTGGGCAGATGTAGGGCAGGAAGAGACTGCCACAAAGCTCTTCTGGTGAAATGAGATGGATGGGAGGAGAAAACATGGGCGATCATCAAGTGTTCCCAGGAGCAGAGACATTGACTAGAAGCTAACAGGTGTCAGGCTGAAGACAAAGAAAAAATTAATTCTTCAGATCACATGAATGAACTGAAAGCTTCTTGCTGCATGATATTACAGGTGCTGAAAGCTGGCACAGGCTCAAGGCCTAACTGAACAGGTTCATAGAACTGGAAGCAATTTGAAGTAATTAAACAGATATTATCTTCACTAAAAAACCAGACAGCATTGTGGCAGAGCCCCAGATTATTGGGAAGCTCAGAGAGTCTTTGAGAGAAGCAATATGCTATGTTTCTGCTGCTTGTTCATACCTCCCTAAGGATCACCTTCAGAACATTGTCAAAGGTCTAGCTGGATCTTTGCTTCAAGGACTGTTTTCCTAGACATATTCTAGGAAAATGCACTCTGATAGGAAAGAAGAGACTGATCACCAGTGTAACTGAAAAGGCCTATATGCCACATCTTTTAAAACAACTATACTCTGCCTTACAGATTTACAATGATGGAGAAGCCTGAATGGCACTTACTGATGACTAATGACATTTTAGAGTACTGGAGTGTTGCAGGACAACTACCATGCTAATGCAAACTATGTGCTACACTACAGAGTTACAGCATATATTTATGTAAATCCCTAAGGCTTCCTAAAGTTTCCAATTTTATGCTCACCCCCACCTGTGAACAACTTGCCATGCAGTGGAATGCTGGAAATGAGGGAAATTACAAAGTTTCTAAGTCAACATTTACTGTGGATGTCGCAGACACCCTGGGAGAAAAGGCCAGATTCCAGTTACCCAATGCAATCATTCAGTAAATCCTATAGAGGGTAGAGGAAAAAAGAGAGCAAAAGAAATCCATGCTGGTATTTCAAGTCTCTGGTTGAAACAGAAATGAATTTGTCTTTGGTGAAAGAAGCTCCAGTTCCCAAGACTCAAGTGCACAAAATGTCTGCATGCTCCTACTGGAATGGAAATAGGTAGCAGTTTGCTAAACAGGCACGAACAGTTGTTTGCATGGCATGAATCTCTGAGAGAACAGTTATCTTGCTGATAAACCTGTCTTACTGAATTGCAAGGGACAAAGACTTTAATGACAGGCTGAAGTTAACACTGACAAAGTGCAATGCTCCACAGGTTTGGGTTCTCGTCATTCTAGTACATAATGGAAAGTGGTGCTATGGAACTCTACCTTTTTATTTTAACATTGAGGAAAGACTGTCTTACTGGAGAGAAATCAAAACAATTTAAGAAATGGAGAGCCTTATAATTTTTTAAAAAGTATTTAGCTACTTAATAGTGCAGATAATTACTGTTGATAATTCATAACAGATGTTGTACTGTAATTTTGACTGCTATCTTCCATATGTCTACAGATATCTAACCCATATTGGAGAAGGAAAAGACTCATAAACACCCTTTCCTTCTTCTGCTCTGCGACAAAAGCCATTGAAAAGATCCTTTATTTCCAAATCATGTTCAGTGCTCCAACTAACAGATACCAGTAATTTGCAAAAAGCTTGACTCATACAACAAAAGGCATTTCTACATAGTGCATAGGGAAAACCTTGACTACATGTCCTGTCTTCTCTCTTGAAACTCAAAGACCAATAAAAAAGAGTACTCTGCCTTTTAGCTCTCTATTTATTTATTTATATATTATAATTAAAAGTTTAGGATATTTGGGCTACATTCAATATGATTTCACAAGACTGATGAATGACAGAACAGAAAATATGTACTAATTTCCCTCTGGTTTGATTAGAAGAGGTCTGTTTTCATTTTCACCATTTAACTCACTCTACCTTTAGAGAAGAGGAAGAGCATTTCCTGCTCTACTGTTAAACTAAAGAGGCACACTTGTTTCATAGACTTTGAACTAGGAAAAATTACCCTCTCTTTTATAAACTATATTGCAGTTTATTGTCACAATACCAAAGTCCTGCTTTGTTCTTCAAAGTCCTCTGAGATGAGTTCACAGGATGAAAAACTCCATAAATATGCATGGGGTGGCATTGTGCCTTTTGTTTCTAAATTAAATATTTATGTCAGTCAGAGCTCCAAACACTTCATTGTATACAGAGTCGGAAACCATGATATGTAGCCCAATGATATAAACTATACAATGAAAAGTACCAGGGAAGGCCATTTCTTTCCACTATTTTCAAAAGCTGTTAGAAAAAAAACCCCAAATCTGTCTTGAATTGGACAATGGAAGACTCAGAGATAACTCTGTTAAGAATTTTAAAGATAGCTTCCCAAGAGGAATAAATCTTGACTTCTCCAGGACCAGTATTTTCAGTCCCAGGAGGACGTAAGAAGTAACATGTTCCCATTGTCATTCTCTTGTGTCCCTATGTTAGTTTATCTGTGCCTGACACCTTCCAATAGAAGTGTGAAATAAACATAGTGAAAAATCAATATGTCTAGTGGTAAGAAGAGGAAGTCACTGACATATTTGTCTGTAATGAGGAATGATGAAGACACTGACCATGTGATGTATGAATTGATAGTCTAGAAAGCATTGAAAACTTGAGGAACCCACTTCGTGTACCTAGGTGTATAGAAGTCAGTGATAGCCTTTTTTAAAAAAAATTCACATAGACCTGATGGGCACACATTAGATGGGAGCTCTTTCTTGAAAGTTCAGGATCATTAAAATGCATTTCTAGCTAAGATAAACATAAGCCACACGGGCACCTGACATTTAACTCAAAGAAGAATTGGAAAGTATTTGAAAAAACTAAGTTCTGTTCTAGAGAAACAGGAATTTCCTCCTACCAATGCAGGACTAAACATTCTAGAAAATGTTAGAAGTTATTGGAGAGCAAAAATTCTCCAAAGATGAAACATGTCCAGGAACTGTGGTGGAGAAAAAATTAGAACTGCATTGTGAAATACAAATAATTCTCTCTTCTTACTACCAACCATGATTAATTTTTATTATTTTCTTAGACACTTTCAAAATTTGTAGTGTTTCAGAAAGTTTGGAGTTTTAGTTGTGTGTTTGTTTTTTCCATCAATTTAACTTTTAATATATTCAGTGATGGGAAGAGGAAGGAGGAAAGAACAAGGGAAACAGCAGATTTTAGAAGATTTTTGCATAATTTTGAAGATAAAAGTGTTTCATCTTGATGCCTGCAAAATAACCAAGGAAAAATGCATTTTAAATGTCATTACAAGACAGACACACTTTCCCTAATCATCTCTATAGTAGAAACTCTGAAAGCATTCAGATTGGAGCTCCTGTTCATAACGCTCCACATCAAGATTATAGCTAATGAAATCATCCAGACTAATTCTAAGATGCTGGATTTTCTAATTGTCAGTAAATGTAATAGTGAGAAGTTGTTACAGCTATTTTTCCTCAATAGGTCTCAAAGCACTATACGTTCATTAATTACAGACTAATGCAATCTCATCTGCTTGAGAATGTACTCTGAACAAAACCAGAATAGCTTGCATAAACTTTATCTACAAGTGAATAACTTAATGTTTTATTTCAAACACGTATCCTAGCTTACAGACAGGGTCTTTATGTGGTGTTACTAATTTTAGCAACTGCTTGAAGGTAAGAAGGCTTTAAACTGTTAATCAATTGAAATACAGGATTTACGCAGCAGCATTTATTGAACATGACTCAGAGTGCTTTCTGAAAAATACAATAGAAATACTTAAGTACTTGAATATCAAAAAACAAGAGAAAATTCTGGAAAAAAGCACACAAGTATAAATAAACATAGAAGATAGGAGTTCATTACATGGTTTCATGGATGTCTCCACATTGCCAAGTTTTTTAGCTTCTCCAAAGCTCCCTACAGACATCTGAACCCATCTGCAGGTACAATAGAAAGTATGCTGCCAAACACAAAGCAGGATGTTGTGGACAGCTTTCTGACTGATATGGGACATGGGAAAATACTAGAGCGATATGACCCTGCCTTTGAGCTATCTCGAGACGAGCTGGTAAACAAGATTAAGGAAGTGAATGTTTAGCGAATCCACAAAACAGAACCCTGAGACCGAGACTCGCTGGCGCCACGTCCGCAAAACATCAGTGGACGCGTGATCAGCGTGTGCCAACCAATCCTAAGAAGGAGCCTTTCGCGTGAACAGCAAAAGAAGCCAATCATAGACAGACACACGTAGTCAGTAACAAATATAAGCGATAGTTTTGTAGCTAATAAACGGAACATTCACGATAACTCTATGAGTGCAGTGTTTGATTCCGGCGTACCGCGACAGGATGTTAAGCTTCTTGGTTAATTAAAAAATAAAACTAGCCACCCAACAATTTCTTTTTTTATATTGTAATTAGAAGAGAGCTATTCAAGCAGAAGATAATTTCATGTTTTTCCGTGTGTACACAAGCCCTGGATGTAGAAAAAAGCATAGATCGCTGGGCAGGTAATCTTGGTTGTTTCAGCTGGTTATACAAGGTGATACAAATGAGTGGAGAGTAATAAGATTCTGAGGAAACACTTAAAACCCTGTTTCTCTCTACTTGTCTTTAAAAGTAAAATATAAGCTGGACTATACACCATGTGGATCTTGGTACATTTATCAATACAATATCTCTAGCACAGGATGCAGGGTTACAAAATTTTTATGCATGTACAGCTACAAGTGTACTTGGGACTGACTGATCAGTAAAAAACAAGCAGTACAACAAAGCAAAAACAAGACAAAAGGAAGGCAGCTAAACAGCTCAGGTTTGATAAACACAGGAAGGCATACTTACAGAAAGACCACAATTTTTGTATAATACATTGGAGTGTGTGGTTGTGCTGTTAAGAATTTACTGAAACACTGCTGAAATCTAACATCCGTCTGTACATACATACTCAGCACTGGAATGCAGAGAAAGATGTGCTTTCTTAACCAGCTCCTGATTACAACCTTTTTCAAATACTACTACAAAGAGGAGAGCACAGGTTTCTTGGGGGCCCCTAAACTGCCTAATGGTTCATTGGAAAATACAGTATGAGATCCACAGCACAGAGTGAAGCAGAGGAATTTAAAGTAGAAGCACTGCGAAGAGTAAAAATAAAAATTAATCCATCAACGTGAGTATAGTTTTCTAAGCATGTTATAGCTAATTAAAAATTATAAGATCTTATTTCTTTCAGTCCTGACAGAATGCAAATTAAACTGCTACCTTGTGCCTACTGCCATAACATCAGGTACCTCGGCTTTCTAAGCAAAAAAAAAATAAAAATAAACAAAACAAAAGGAAGAAAGGAAAACAAAACCAAATTTCATGCACCTTATATATACACCAAAAGGTATAAAGTAGAAAAAGTGACAGATCATTCCATGAGGCAGAAAATTAATGATGAACCCCTCCCATGTTATTTCCGATCTATATTATGTGTGTGTGTATTGTTACACACACATTGCACTTCATTATTTCAGGCTTTACAGGGATTTCTGAGATACAATTCTAAAATTTTTAAGCACATTGCTTTAGACAAAGTTCAGCACAGCAAGAAATGAGAAGGTAGGAATCCATGTTTATGTTTAGAATAGCTTATCTCACTTGGTCCCCTTAGATCAGTGCTACAATTTAGCAAGAAATCCAGGTGCCACCTTCGTCTTGGGAAGTTCTTTGCTTATGTTAAGAGGAACACAAAGTTTGCGATGATGGCTAAGGGACAACTCAGTGCATTGACTTATTACCCAATCAATATTGCAGACAAGGTAGGGATATTCTAAAACACATGGCTTGTACAAATTCTGCACTTTTCTGTCAAGGAAGGAGTCAAATAGTTCAGCTCATAAAGAAACCAAGTAAGAAGCCAAGGAAACTTTAGTACAACACTCACAGGCAGAGCCCAGAAGACCTAAGAGAGGTGATAAACTGTGTTTGTAAACCAAGCATATTGTATATATTGCACCTCAAATACCATTTTATTTTTGTCTTGGAGTAGAAATGACCCGTGACAGTTACTGCTTTCTTCTGGCAAATAAAGCCCACTTCAGTTTGGGGCCAGTACATTTCAGACATCTCATTTCATAAGCACTACAGCACTGCTACAAGCTTTTACAGAGCAGCCTTGCCTTTTTCTCTCACTGCATCAGACTACTGGGCAATATGTAATCAATTCCCCTCTGGACATGCCTGGGTTTAATCAGTGGTGTCAAGTCCAGCTCCTTCAATCATCCGTTTTGATGTCATGATACATGATCAGCACTATGGAATAGTTTCTTGTCTGGGTAACTGCTCAAATTACGTACTTTGAAAATTGGACAACCTATACGTATCATTGTGGCTCATTTTTCTGACAAAGGTTATCTGTAAACTCAGAGATGTCAAACTGACTGCCCATCTCATTTTTCTTTCAGCACCACCAAGTCCACTCAATACTGTGTACTATGTTTCATCTTTTGGCAAATGTTTTTCTAGGATGGGGGAAAATGTATGCCTGCAGTGGAATTCAGACTCCTAGATGTAACAATATTTTAATCTGTGTTTTGGTAACAACAACTCAGAAATGAGGCATCTAACAGTGCAGTTCAGTGACTGTAAACTCTGCATAATTTTTACTAATAATGAAATCCTACCACCTGCAACAGTAACAGTGAAATTTTCTCTGAGGGACAAGGATAGAGAAGATGTGGAACACATCATGCACACAACATGCAGGGAAAAGTTAAATTCTCCTGTTATGGATTCAGAGGTTTCAAGGCATAAAATAATTTTAATGGCAAATAAAATTGAGAAATGGTTGGTATGAGGCAAATCCTCCTCTCTGAAGTCTCTTTACAACAATAGTACTTCCATGAATCAATGGCATTAAAGATTGTTACTGCTTATTTTCCTAGCAGTATAAGAAATCCTTGAATGCTCCCCATGGCACTGCATCATGACAAGATAACATCACTGTATAGGTGATCTATAACATCCCTAATGATAGCATTTCTGCTTTCACCCAGTGTTTAAGGTTATGAGAGAACTATGATTATCTATCTATCGAAGTTCTTGCCAGCTTAACTAATTTTTTTAGCATATGAATTCTGTAGGTAACGCTAGCTGCCATGCTCTGCAGCTCTATACATGGTGGTATTTGTGTCTATTTATCCATTCACAGTTATTTAGGTTCAGGTTTCTATTCACTTCGACTACTAGTGACATGCAGAGCTAAAGTAAAGTGGTATCAGTCACTGAACTGTTGAGCTGGAAGTGCAAATATTTGTGCACTGTTGTCAATTCCCTCTATCCAGCCCAAACTACTTATGTTGACTGTAGTTACAGAAACTTAAATTGCAACGTTGGTGTTGTTTACAGCTTGATGCAAGGCAAAAATATCACCCTGATCTTTTTTTCCAGTTTGACATCTAGACTCTGCACTTCGTAAATGTCCGCCTCACTCTATGAGAAGTCCTCTCAGGGTAGGAGGTAACAGCATGGGCAAGGCCTGTATGTAGCAGCACTCAGGACTACAGCAAGAATTAATTTTGGACCTGGACACAGTTAGTATGAGACTGTCAGAATTGATCATGTGAACACAGCTCCCTAAATGAGCAGGGCCTAGCAGTCACCATTCTGAGTGATCAACAGATCCGAGATAACGCAAAATGTGTTTTTCAAGATTATCACAAATAGCAAGAAAAAAGGAAATTCCAGTAAGAGAACAGTGTGTGAAGACTACATGTCTGCATCCAAGCCCTAAGAAAACACGGTGAAATGAAAACACCCTTAAAGCAGAAATTATTACTTGGGGAATGGGAAAGTATGGAAGAGCTGTTTTCTTTAGATATTAGTAGTTAAACAATTAGTCCACTGTTCTTAAAAATCTTTTAGTGTGAACCTGTTACTCCTGTCAGCAACCAATTTGCTGCTATTAGAATTTCTGACTTTAATGGTCATGCTGGAGAACAGATAAACTTTTGCCATAATTCTTCTAAGTATTGGGATGAGGGATTTTGAGCATGTCAAAATGTTATTTGAGATATTTATCCCTGAAAAAGTCTCTCCTGATGACCCAGTGGGGAAAATTCTGTATTTTAAATGAGCATTTTTAAGGGAGCAGCAAGAGGAAAAAAAAAATCCACAGAAGGCATAGCAGTTTTACAGTAATTTTCATGGACATTCAACCAGGATCAAGGTAAACATTCAAAAAACCCAATCACAGACATACATAAAACCACTGATTATTATGTTGTGCCACACATGGACAATTGTTCCTTAAGCTTGAAACAAATGACAATGTTTAGGAAGGCAAAATATTCACAATTCTACCACAATCCAATGCAATCTAGTTCTGCTAAGAAATCATGTTGCTTTAGTTGCAGCTTGGCAATTACAGTATGGCGTAAGGTTTACTAAGAGGTTTCATAAGCAGAAAAATGAGGCTAAGAGACATATGAGAACTTGATTCCATCTGGTATGGTAAAGAACAAAAAAAAGACACATTCCCCATTTCAAACAAAAAATCCTCCAACAACCCCTGCTTAAAAAAAAAAAGTACCATATAGCCAAGTTTAAATTATTTACTAATAAACTGCTAGGTTGCTTCTTGATCAATCCAGAAGTTTATTTGCCTACATTGGCTCATAATAGTCATGCCACCTGTCTACCAACCTTCATAAACAGCCCTGCCACTACCCTAAAGTATGCTTGAGTCTATCTCCTTCATGTGTTTTTTGAAAGAAAACATTCCCCACAACCTTTTCCCAAACTGAAATTTCTTAAAAGAACAGTATCTGACATTTTCATACTGCATCCATCAGACTACCACAGAAAGTAATTTCCTCTGGTCTTCCTTTCTCGTGATTCAATTTAGAAACAGAAAATAGCATTTAGACAAAAGACAGAATCTCCCAGTCGCTGCTAGGAAGAACAATAGCTGCTAACAGAAGCTCTGTTCTTCCTGGAAAAGGGGACTTCTCATCTATTTCTCTTTAACCTCACATACTTTCTTCAAGTCCTCTCAACTCTGTGTTTTCCCATCAGGTCTTTCAGGATTTCATCTTAAGAAGGGAAGGAAAACAAAACCCAGACCAACCTCACAATCTTTACTTACCCTCTGCTTCCCTCAGAAGCAATTCTAGTCTTTGCTGTTCCTATCCTAATAGATCACTCAAATAATGAGCTGGGCTGTAGCCCAGCCTCTTACCTGGAAAGTGGTGGGAGGATGAAACTGTACTGCTTAGAGAGCCAGCTCACCTTCAAGCATGCAACCCTCTTAAGCAATTAAATAAACAACTACTAATTAAAACAATATTAAGCATCTTTTCAGCAGCAACATTTAAAGTACAAGACATACAGTTTATGATGTTTCACTTTGGAGGTCATGTTCACATCAGGGAACTTTTCCCATAGAGAGTTTAGGCTGGCCATCTAAAAATTATTTAAAATAAGAAAAGTAGTTTTGTAACTTGAGGATCCTCGTAGGATGGATTTCTAAAGTGCAGATAAGAATTAATATTCTCTAATGATACTCTAATTACCTTAGAAAACCTTTTTAAAAAAGTCTACCACATAGCTGGGCTAATTTGATGCTAAAATGTCTACAGCTAAAGAAAACCAATGTACCTCATTAATATCGTATAGAGTTTCTAAAGCACAAATAATTCAAACACACATTGGACTGATGTTGACACACATGATGGGTTATCACAGAGATTGCCATCAGGCAGCATGTAAAAAGCTGATGGATATGTCGCCCTGCAAATAACCTGAGTGCATAAATATCGTGTATCCAATTTTAATTAAAGAATAAAACTGGGACAGAATAACAGGGTTATATATATATATACATAAATATGTAGATATATTTTATAGCACTTCATCAACCTATTCAAGTGTAAACATTTCACCCCTCGAAACAGTCTTTATAGATGTTTTTACCTGCTCATCACACAAAGTTAAAGCTGGACACCAGAAGTTCAGAGCCCAGTGGTATAATGCTGTGTATTTTGAGAAGTTCTTTGTGAGGGATAGCATGGTGAGAAAACACTGGAGGAGGGCAGTATCTTGTGCCTATGATCTCAGCTTGATTAGGCTGGCTGGCTGCCCACCCGCCCACCTGGTATCTATGACTAGCTTTTCTATCTTGACACTACCTGTGAACGTGCCTCTTGTAACAAAAGAAATGGTGGTGAGACTTTTGAACAGTCTGAAAGCTAAATGACAAAGATGAAATGTATAGATTTATCAGCTAGAGTAAACAAACAACAACCAACAACATTACATCCAAATTCTTTCAAAATGTGCATCTGGGATTTTGACATACGCATCAATGCAATGTATCACCCAGACTGAATGTATTATGGAACAGTCTATGGTACTGCAGTTGCTTAAATAAAGCAGGTCCCAGTATGGGTCAGTCGTATCTTCCTACATCATTGCAGTTTAATTTGCTAGTCTCTCAATAGAATAGTGTGTGTGTATATGTGTGACTCAGTTTAGCTGAGGGAAAAATAACTGTTTGCACAGGTAGATCAAATTTCAGAACCTAGACTTCCATCTAAATGTATTGAAGTTAATTTAGATTAATTAATTATGTTGCAAAGAGCAAATATTAAAATACCAATTCTTAGGAACAGATAGGAACAAAAGCAATGCAAGAACCTATTGGAAAGAAGTAATTTTACTGTAAAGTGATTAAAATCTATAAGTCTATGTGCAACTTGGCATTTCCCCTACTACAGGCGCAAGCTTTGGAATTTGTATGACAGGTTTTGTCTAATGAGGTTTTCTAGTTACGAGGCAGATTAACCTTTCAGAGACAAGTTTCTTGGTGATGTCACGACCTGTCTTGATCATATTTGCATTGAAGGAGATCATGAAGGTTATTTTTGTTATGACAACTGAGCAAATAATTTGTAACAAATAAAGTATTCAGTGCTGCTAAGCCTAATCAGTTAAAGAAGCTCCTGCAATCTTATCTCTAATTTTGAAACCTTGGTTCCAAACACTAAACCTTTGCTTTTTAGGAATATGCAATATTTCAGGGAAAAAAAAAAAAAAAGACCAACAAAGAAACCCCAAACAACAAACAAACCAAAAAAACCCCAAAACCACAACAGAGTGATCAAGGCAACAATGGTCACAGGTTGTATAACTATTAATGGACAATCTCATAGTCCAGAGACTATTAAGCAAAAAAAAATTATTAAGCAAACCAAATTATTAAATGAAAATCTGTCTGTGTTTGTTTCTGCACAAATACAGCCACAACTTGTAGAAGTGCAAATCTAAATATATAAATTAATTAACAATTATCCTTTTCCCAACTTACTCATTGCTTAGTTCCAGTTTTGCAAATAAGATGCATAACTTGTTTACTAGTGGGTTAATTTTTCATGCCCTTCCACTAATCAAATTCATTTACAAGGTCTACATCTGGTCTTTCAAGCATTCATTTATAGGTTTTAATCTAGAAATTTCAAGGCACAGCTACAAGTGACAGCACAGCTTAGTGAACTACCAGTATCCTCACCACTCTTCTGTGTGCCTGGAGGGGTAATGGAATTGGGTGTCCAAGCCTGGCATGGCCTAGGGAAGTGTTACCACCCGAAAGGTCTCGTATTCTGCACAGATAGTTGCAGGGCTCATCCAGACAGGCTGTCAGGGAGCATCCCCCACACAGAAGAATAGCTGCATGGCACAGAGTAGCCCAAAGTGGTTTGCTATGGCTTGAGAAAAGTGGTCAGAATACAAATCCGTATTTAGGAAGAAGGAACACAGGACTCCACTCACAATAAATTCAGTCATCCTTGTACAAGAATTGAGGATGACAACACTTATTATCAATTCACGTACAGCACAACTTCACCTATTTTCCAAGCAGCTCCTGCTTCTTTGAACAGTGACAAAGTTGATTTCTCAACCGATTACCTTCAGAAATCTTCAGAATACCTTAACATTTGGAAAGATAACCAACACCATGAACAGTATTGAACTTATGACTATGTCTCACCTCCTTCATTTTTCCACCTTCCTCCAGTGCTAAGCTTATGTTTAACTAATTTTCAATCCTCATGCTCTGTTTCACAGCTTTCACACATATAACTCTTGAGCTTACAGAGACCTCTATTCCTACATTTGTCAGGTTAATTCAAATATTTTTCCGTGACAGAACAATTAGCAGTTATTGTACATATTTCTTGTTTTGTAATAGGCAAGACAGCCTTAATTGAAAATATGTTAATTTTGAAAATAAATGTTATTTTTAGAGTTGCAAATGCACTTAGACCAGCCACTTTATTACAATAAATTACATGAGTTCTCAGAGATAAGGTCTGCTGGCAAGTAAGGCAGGCTGCTATCGTCTCTTGGTTTAATGTGGAACACGTTTTCAATGCTGCCTGGGGGTCATCTTCCTTTTGTCTTGCACAACAGATACATTCACAAAGCAGCAACTGTCATTATAGAATCACAGAATTGTTGAGGTTGAACAGGACCTTTGCAGGTTTATAGCCAACCACCCCTGCTCTAAGCAGCATCTGCTAGAGCAGGTTGCCCAGGGCCTTGTCTACTTGGGTTTTGAAACCGTCATAGGTGGAATCTCCATAGCCTCACTAGGCAAGACAACACCTTATAAGCCCTCCTGTCCCTCCTTTTTTCTTTTTTTAAACAAGTTGACAAACTTTATAGGAAAAGAACCTGCAATATTTTAGCAAAAGTTCCTAGTTTCCCTTAAACTAGGATCTTTGATAAGAAGAGGTTGTTCAGGGTTGTTACAGTAGGGGGATGTGCTAGTTCTGCTATAGTTCTACAATAACTTTATTAATAGCTAATGAGGTGGATCAATTCAGGTATTTGAGAAACATTTGTCTCACCCACTGTGCACTATCATACTTTGCATCCCTTTTCTATGTGTTCTCGATTTACGTGCTCTTCAAAGAAAATCATCCTTCTTTAAGCTCCCAGTGTGCAATTAGAAAAAGAATTTCCTTTTGCCCAGCTATAAAGAGACACCCAGAAATTAATGAGAGCACAGCTCCAAAACAACAAAATACTTCTTATGTGTCTACCAGAGACTTTGATTCCACATTTTTCTAAAGTCAGGAATTTGCAAAATATGCAAATGTCTGTGTCATGGCATGGGTGGAGCCCACAGCACAGGGTTGCTTGAGATGAAGGCAATAGGAATGAAGCTTTTCCTCTTTGGGCAATTAGCAAGTGAGGAGCAAGGCATCTGCTGTGCTGTTTTTTCTTTGCTCCTCCAATACAAAAAACATTCTCCCTTTAAGCAGGGAAATAAGAGGTGCACACTGCTCTTCACCAACACTGAAACAATCATCTTTATAATTTAGAAGCAAGCAAGCAACTAACTCTTATGCTTTTCACACTAATGGCAAATATTACAAACACCTGCTAAAGAAAGCCCAGGGCATCCTCAACATTGCAGTTCTCTTTTGCTCTTTCTTGGACTGCATGATACCTTCCAGCTAAATCCTGGTGGATATCTCCTCTGAAGTAAGGGCAAACAGCTATTGGCTAAGAAAAAATTCGAATTGAAATAATTTACCTATGGCTCTTCCACATCTTTTGCACTTTTAAAATTCAGTAGAGTCTGCAGATGAGCCAAGGCATACATTTTTTCCCCTTCTATTTTTTTTGCAGAACCATCCCTTTCCTCTGCCTTGCTATCCAGAAAGGTATTCAGCACCCTTAGTAAGCTTGGAGAGAAGTCATCTCTTTAAAATTGTCATACTACATAAAAATCTCATCTTAAACTAAAATATAAACCCATTGCAATTGTGTACATATGTTCAAGTAGTTAGTTCTTCACCTACATTTTCAACAGTTTCTCTGATGACTGCCTCCAGGTTTCATTTTTCCTCTCAACACAGCTTCTGGCTATGTTATGTCTGTGCTTTTAGGTATTTATGGTTGGTCTTTTTTTCAGTCCTTCTGCTCACGAGCTGCAGAGACTCCAGAGACTCCAATCCACCAGTGACACCAGTGAGAACTTGGGCTGGATTACTCTTCCTTTCTACACTCTGTTCTTGTGAGTTCAGCTCAGGATTCAATATTATGTCATGTAGCAAGTAAGAAACTGGTTTTATTTTTTTATAAAAAATGTAAATGGGACTTATTGGTTTTCATGGTACTATAACCAACTCACCTTTTGCAGCATGCAACGTTTATTTTTCATGGTAACAAATCCTGAGAAGGTGAAAGTTAAATTAATTAATCTGCTAGTTCTACCTACAGATTTATCACTTGATTTAAGCTAATGAATGTCAAAAGAAAAAGCAGAAATGTCAAGACATTTTCAATAACTCTTGACTAGTGTGAGTAAAAGAACTAGTAATGTCATTTTAAGGTAGGAAAAATTAGGGATCAAAACATGCACTTCAGTTTACTTTTTCAGTAAAGAAGTTGAATACAAATTCTACAGCCTGATATCAGAGTAGAAAACTGGAATAGAATAAGAGGAACACTGATATTAAAAACAAAACCAGAAATGTGAATACTCTGAAAGAAAGACAATTTGAAGAAAAAATCAGTGTAGAAAATGTAAACTTCAAGATATTCTGCCTAAGAGAAACTTACAGTTTTTATTAACTTCCTGTGAGTCCAGTGTTGATACTGAACCTACTGAGGCTGCCCAGCGTATTAGAGAAGTAAGGCAACCATGGTATTCCTTGGTAACACTTCAGTGATAGGGCTGTTCTTGCAGCCCCTGCTCTCTTGCAGTGTTTTCACATAACACAACTCAGTGCAGAAAAAGTTCTGATTCCAACATTTAATTCAAATTTCATACAGACTGTGTTGGCTTAATTTTCCTTTGGTTTATGACCCAGAAAACTGTCTCCAGCTATTTGACTCCCTCTGCCCTCAGTGAAGAAGCTTCAGACTCATTCCTGGTAAGTAACAGAGTTCTGCCATGAATCACTGCACTAAACCTGATGTTTCTTCCTATTTAAGATCTTAAATTCTTATCAGCTATCAAAATTAAAGAGTTAGTAATTTGTTTATATTAATTCCCCCACTATGTTCATTATTTCCATTGAAGGCTGAGAGAAACAGCATGTTGTTTAAGTAGTAGGGTCTGCCTGATTTTCCCATTGGCTAAAGCTGGGGGCATACAAATCATGATGTGAAAGGAAAGTTTTCAGTCATTGCATAGAAGAAACAGATATGGAAAATATTAATTTGGTTATAGGAAGATTGTAGGCAAAGAGCAATGGAGCAAAAAATATATTTCTTGTTTAAATTACACTAGATATTTGCTCCCTACTTTGCTTTTTTCCTCCCTTCCTATTGCTTGGAGATTTGTTCAGGCACCAATTCAGAATGTCTGATGTGATGTAGGAACTTTCAATAATAGGTGAGATTTCAGTAGAAGAAGGCTGATGTCAAAATTTGATTAATTAAACCTCTACTTTAACCAGTAGGGAAGAGAGGGCGGAAGGAAAGCAGCAGAGCATTCCTGGAACTAATAAGAGATTACTAATACGAATGAGAAACTCAAGAGGCAACAAGTTTATTAGACATTCCATTACTATCAAATGGATGTGTTCTGCTGATCCCCATCCTAATTTATGCCGAGCAAAAGGCAGCCGAGCCATTAAGTATAAAGAAAAAAACGAGATGCGAATATGGAAGAGGCTAATTACCAGGCAGGCGGAAGAGCTTCTACTTTGGTTTGGTGGAACAGGGGATTAATTTCTCACAACAGAAGTGAAATGTGTCAGATCAGACTCCCGTATAACCAATTGCCTTCAGATTCTCACCAAACCATCATCCTGCGTGTTTGCACTGAGCACTCTGTGTCAGAGGCTTTTACTCACACATGGCACTGTCCCCAGCTCAGTTTTCTATGGGGTCAGATTTTAAAAAGGGCATGTTTCTCAATGGCTGTCACTGGGTAGTCCCTCAATAGGTTGTTTGAACTAGAGTCTCTTATGTACATGAAAAATTATTCTGCATGTTAGTGGTAGAGGTTTGAGGCACAGAGCATTCACCATGACACTGTAAACATATCCCAATACAAAAAGATAAAAGTCACAGTACCGTGTGTTCACTCAGTAGTGTGAACTGCTGGATTTTCTAGGCAAGACTCTTAGTAAAACATGGTGGCCAAGGCTCAGCCTGAAATTCCATCCTATAGTCTTCACTGAATTACCCTCCTTTCTCTTTGGTACTTTGCAAAGTGTTATTCACTGTGCAGAGGCACCTCTGACCCAAGGACTGCAGCAATCTAGAATACAAAGTCTCACTTCTGCCAGGAAATGTAGGTTTCAGTTCTACTGCACAGAAGTCTCTGCATATACAAAAATGTGGCTCAAGAGAGCACAAAGGGGTTCATGGAACAGGAGCCAACATCAAGCCCTGTTCAGAGTAATACCAGAGCAGCTGTAGAAATGACAACTGAGGTTTTTAATTCAGAAGCACACTTAAACACATGCTTATCTCACATGAGCTGATGAAGCTTAAGAAACCCATTTCTGTGCTATGACAAATTAATAACTCTGTGTAGAGTATTATAGCTCAAAAATTTTAAATAGCATCAGATGCTTCAAAAATGATAAATCTTTCACCCTTTGAGTATATACATTCTCTTGAGAAGCAGGATGGTGGAGTATGCAATCTCTGTAATTTGTCATCATTTTCCATAGTTTTTTTTTTTATCTACCTGGTTTTCTCTGTTATTTAATCTTGTTTTTCATTACCTCCTCTTCTTTCCCACAAATGTTATCTGAAGAAAAATTACTATCCTTATGATCTCAATGTCTGAGGAATTTTCTTCCTTTCACTACTTAAATTGAAAACTATATTTGGAAAACTAATCTGAAACTTAGAAAGCAGAGTTTAAACTAAGTTTAGCCCAGATGTTTTCTTCATTTGTTTATTTTATTTTTGTTTCAAATTTTTGCCCAATTCTTTGCCAAGGGAACTGATGGGACAAGGTAGTGTATGAATAAAATTTATTAGGGCACTAGTAAAGAATAACAGGCTGGACTAGATCAGAGTTTAAAACTGTCAGAGGAATAAAAAGCATCTGATCTGCACAGAGACATTTAACTTCATACATGGTTGATGGGGAGGACACTTCTACAGAACAGCATGGAGCAAGATAGAAGACAAATTTGTGATCCAAAAACTCATATTGAAAACAGGGAAACAGCAATTTGTGTTGCTCACATGTGATTCATCTGTCATCTGTAACCACTCAAGGAGAAGACCCAAGTACCACAGTGGGCAGTGAAGCAAGACTGTGTTGTCAGCACAGAGTGGCAGTAAGAACAAAGATGTTTGCCTATGAAAATGGAACTGGAACTAATTTGTGGGTATTAGCATTGATACCAGTCTTTCTTGCTAGTAAGAAGTCAGCACTGCGCTCCTGGTCTGACTACTGCATATAATTTGCCAGGCCTATTTTAAAAAGGGGATCAGCACAATAAGTAAAAATAAAGGAAAGAAAATGGAAAGATTTCCAGCAAAGGGAAAAATGAAATAAAGACCTATTTAAACTGCAAGCAGGGGGCAGGGTAAGGAGACTTTCAGAGCCATTTGTTGCTTTAAATGCAAAGTCAACCAGACATCATTGCTTGCTGCTGTCAGAATTCAGAAAGGAAACCCTGCATAAAACTAAAAACTTAATAATAACTAAAATTTACACAAAGTATTTCATAAGACAAGGCATTCATGAGAGGGAAAAAAATGTAGGCAGACCTATAAATATGAAGATCAAAGCATTCTGAATTGTATCACACTCTACTCTCTCCTGTCAAGAAAATTACTTCAGTATTTTACATAGTAGAATTTAAACTTTTAAACACCTTCCTCTGAAGTACGTTTTATTGACTATTGTCCTGAGATACCACTAGGACCTGATATTTTTACTAGTTTCTCTGAGATTTCTCCAGTCTTCAGTGCCAGATACAGTGCATTTGTCTCCTGTGGACACTGATTGGATGACAACACTGAGGAGTGTTAAAAGTGCATTTCTTTGTAAAACTCTCAAAAGTGGAACTTTTAGGAATATACATCCCAAGACTAAAACAACTTTGAGGGATTGTTGCCGTGAACCTTTTCCCAATGAACAGTGACTCAAGTTTTTTTGAGAGCTTGATGACTGACCTTCCACATCACCACAGTAATGACTGGCCCCTGTGGGTTTTCAGTTTTTTTGATTGGTGCTTGTTTTTTTAAATATTTCCTTTTAAAATTTCTTATGACAATTAAAATTTTCACCTACAAAAAATGAAATTAGGTTCCCAAAAAAATTAAACACGCATTCAAGGAAATATTGCAAATATTAAGAATGATAACAAAAATGAAAAGTCATCCTTCAAAACTTGGGAGGAAAAAAAAGTTTTGACAGTTTTAATCCAGAAAACAGAAAAAACATCTTATTTAATAATGATAAAAGATCTACAGTACTCTGCACATTAGTTTCCTTCTTCAGCAAGCCAAAAACTGGACTGGGAAACTCTCAGAAGTTTATCAGTGTGTTATATTGAATTTTACTCTCTTGAGGATGCGGAAAGTGAACATTACAGAGATCTTTCATTTTTTACCAAAATGTACTGTTCTGAAATCACTGCCTATCAATGTGTTTTATGTCCTGAGAGACAACAATCTTTTGCACTACTTACCATAGTCAAAGCCCTTTTTTTATTATTCCTGTAGCAAGTACTACACATTTTTCAGTTTGATATTTTTCCTGAATCTGAGTTGATATGGCAAACTTAAGCAAAAGTTCAAAATGTCCTGGGTAAATATTGAAATGCATACTCATATGTTCAATTCATACTCATATGTTTAACAAAACCTTAACAACAAGCTCTTATGTCTGCATAAGGGAAAGGACACAAAGCGTTGGCAGTGCAAGCATAAGGAAAGCTAAAACACAGGCACTTAACTAAGAATGCATTTAGTTAAGGACACCAAAAAGAGTAATATAGCAGGAATGAAAATAATAAAATGAGGGAGAAAATTTTCTATGCAGGGACATATTATTCTCCCAAAATGTATTCTTGAGTCTCTATTGATTCTTGTCTTATCAGCCTTACTTTGCCTGAATTGAGGAATATGAATAGATTTCCTGCCAGCAAGGCTGAATGACCTCATTTCCAGAAAGGCACAGAGAATCTCTGGTCCTTTGTGTTTTGACAGCAGAAATATTAAGCTAAAATTTATAACCTTCAGAAAAGGAGCCATGGATATGGGCAACTGAGAGTCTTCAGGATGAAAGCTGTTTGTAATTGGACACTGTGCTTTGCAGTAGTTTGCACCATGTGGTACTGGACAGTCAGGCACCCAATGAACCCAAGCTCTTCCAGGCAGCTTGGCTCCAAGTGATTATTGAAGAATGCTGGAGACCTGCATTTAAACAAACTGGAATATCCTTAGGGGAAGGACAGACCAGTTAAGTGCCCCACCAGACACATGAAAGCACTCAGAGATAGAAGGGCATAGCAAACACTCCCACCCTCAAGAACAAAGAGATTGCATTTTCAGTTACAAATCTGTAATAGGAAAACCAAAACCAAGAGAATTTCAGTGATTACATGCACACACTCTCCAGAGCATTCAATAAATGTGATCAATACACCTTCTGTTGCATTAAAGGAAATCAACAGACAAATGACTGATCTCAAAGAATATGTGAATTACGATTGCCAGAGCCCCTGCTGAAGAGCAGAGTCTGGGGAATCTTCTGTAAGTATAGGGTGGTCAGGGAAGCAAATGCCTCAGCAGTATTATCAATTTAAAAAGCAGTTCTAGGGACTAGAGAGGATTTTGTTTAATGCCAAAGGAATGTTGACTCCTTAGATGTTACAGAGGAACATGTTATAAAGGATAGAGAGGTTATTTATAGACCTAGAAAAAAGGCCAAATATATTCTATACAAGTCCTCAGATTAACAGAAATATTGAAAAAACTATTAAGGCTGTCATGTATGACAAAAACACAGGCCAAGTCAAGCAAAAGAATTTATTACAGGGAAAACTGGCTCCTGAGGGGAAAAAACATGCATACGACATTTTTGCAGAGCATGTGCATGCAAGAAAATCTATTCACTGTGTTCAGCTATCTTTAACAGACAGTAGGACTTCAGAAGTCACTGGATTTATTACTTACCCATTCTCACTAGACATCATGTACCTAATGGGTCTCAGTTTGTCCAGCATGTGTTTCAGCCATTAATAGCCAAGTAAGGGATTATTTACATGTATTTAGCATGAATTTTCACAATCAGAAGCAAAGAGAAGCATTATGGGAGATTGGAACAGTCAAATGGATACTCTGGAGGGAAAATACAATACTCTTCTGAACTCCTTAGTAAGGGATGCAGGAAGCAGAGACCTGGTTGCTGGGCTCTGGGACCACATGAACCCTCCAAGACAAAATATAGCACAAACACTTTTATTTAACAGCCAAGCTGTAGAAAACTATGCAGAAAGCCCCAGAATACTCTAAGTAGCAGGTTGTTCATATACTTTTAAAATGCTCTATCACATGCCTGTTGCTTCAGCAACAATTATTTTATGTATCATAGCTATGCATTATTATTATTTTTGTTACTAAAATTTCTGACAGATAAGGAGAAAAAATATCTTTTGGGCAATCTCTCCAAACCATTTGGAAATGGCTGTTGTGCTGTGCAGAGGCTGTAGCTGCATGCTCCAAGTTTAAAGTAGCTATTGAAAAAAGCTGACCTCTGCCAGATGGTTTGGCTTAGAATGACTACCAAACAACATAAGATATAAATTTTAGGTTGTTCACCTGTCAAACTATGCTTTTTATTTTTCTTTAATTTTCTAGATTGTATACAACTGCGGTGGAAAGGACCTGGACTTTCAAAACACTTGCAACAATGGTGGATTAATGTGTAGGCAATAATATAATGGGAAAAGGCATTCACAGAACTTGATCACTTCTCCTGCTGGATCCAAACTTCATAGTTTGAACTTTCAGGAACTAAAAGGAAACACTTGCTGACAACATGAGAGAAGTTAAAAATATTCACCAGCAGGGAGAATGCAATAATGAGCACGCAGTTAAAAAAGTTGCTTTGAACAAGGAGCTTTCTGTCTTGTCTAAATTTAAAGAGCCACCCACAAGAAGGACAAGTGAGAAAGAGGAGTTGCAAAACCAGAAAAAAATAAACACACTAAACCCCACTTCACCCCTCTAAATGCATGAGCTGTAACATCAATCAATCACAATACATTTCACTTCTGGGACTGCTTCTGTCTCCTGGATAGGAGAGATTTGCATTAGCACCTTTATGGTTAAGTAGCTGAAGCACACCCAAAGGCCACACTAAACTTCAGACTGATGTTGTAAACAAATAAATAAAGGTCAAGGCTGAAATTTCATGTGTGCCTCTGGCCACACATGGCTCATTATCCCTAGAGACACAGTATGAAGCAGGCACAGTGCCGTGACATAGCCTCATGTACTGGCACAAGTAGGCAGTGTTTCCAAAATAAAGACATGGGCAGGAGTCCCATAATCAGAAAAAAATAGGAGGGAACAGTTTCAAAAGTGACTTCAGAAGGTAATTTTATGTCATGTGGACTCCAAAATCACTTGGAAAATATTACTTCACATCTGCTTGTTCCTGCAGAGGGATCTGACAGGACCTCTTCCAAGTGCTAGCACTAGATCTGCTTTCAGAAACAGAAAAAACATCCTGTGTGCCAGTTTTATGGAGACTATTTCGCTACCTAGAGGGGCACGAGGCTTTCTGGCTTGTTTAGCTGCTCTCTGCATATGCTAGGGCTCTGGTGAGCCTGCTATGATTCCCTGCTAGCTGGCATACCAAGCCAAGTACCAAACCATGTCACAAAAGAATCATCTTGGTAAAGAAAGGGAAAAGTGTGCACCCACATCTCACCCCACTGTGGATACAGGTATGGATGAAGTCAGACTCAAACCAGAGACGTGAAAAGTTCTCTGAAGTGTCCCCATAAAAACACTCCACAGCCAGCTATGGTGTGCATGTCCTCCTCCTGCTCTATGCTGGGTCAGCTTGGTGGTCTGCCTGTCAGAAGTAGGGCTGTGTTTTTCTGCTTGCCATGGACATTGGAAACTCCTCGGGCTTGCTCATGGAAGTTGGAAGAAAGGAGACAGGGAGTGGAGAAACCTATAATGTCTATGTCCATTACTACTGGTTGGCTGTGTTATCAGGGGCGCTCTCGCTCACCTTGATAAGTAGCACAGCCACAAAGCACACTCAAAAGTGCTTGCACACTTCTGCCATCCATAGCATAGAGTGGTTTGATCAGGGCTCTTGTGGTGTTGCACAAAATGGCAGCAGTTATCCCACGTCCACAAGTGCCTCACTTGCATGAGGATCATCATACTTTGGCCAATGTAGCCAGGAGTGAACCCAAGGTAAAAGTAAAAATTGTCACAGCTTTGGCTAAGGAACTCATCCTCATTTCTGTATTAACAGAGGAGGGGAAAATCTGAGCTACACTGTCACAGAACAAAAAGAAAAGTCTTAGGACTAAGTGACTTTGAAGGTCCCTGGATACCCATTTCATTCAGACTTTCAAGGGGCTTGTTACCCAGGCACAAACAACCAGAGTTTCACTGCCATCCTTTCCAGACTTGCAATGGCCCTACGGTCATTCTTTCCACACATCTTACAAAACAAAAATGCAGCCTTAAATCATCTTGTAAAAATCAAGACAAGGATTAGAGCTTTTGAACATACTAGAACATTCCCATTTCTACAATTGTATAATTGTCATCATTTTAGTTACTATAAATCCATTACAGTAGTATCTAAATTATTATAGGTACTTGAAATTGAAATAACTAAGATTGTGAAAGAAAAGGGAAGTGGCAAAGTAATTGTTTAGCATGGGACCTATACAAGTGAATGCCAACTAATAAACAGTAGGAAAAATGGAAAGAAGTAAATGAGTAGACACTCAATTTCCATATTAATAACCCACTGTATATGCTGTAACCCCACAGATATCATAAATACACTTTACATTGCAAATAGTCATCTCAATTTACTTTCTTGTCCTTCTGTTTTACAAATGTATTTTTAATGATGCTGGCAGTGCAGAAAGAAGAGCCAGAGACAGCTGTGTTCAGGTTCAAAGGAAAGGAAGGAAGGGGCACAAGACCCACCTTCTTTATTTTTTATACCCTTTTGGAAATTACTATTCATCGGAGGAAATCAGTTCTTCCTCCCTTAACTACAGTGGTCAAAGGAAATGTCCATCAAAGGTCTGTGTCCATGAGAAAGGAATGTATATGATAAGATAGAGTTACAATAACTTGGCCATGTTTACAGAAAATAACCTTGAAAACTAGCTACCAGGGGATAACAATTTTCAGCAGCATAGAGCAAGGCAACATTTGTAACAGAATTTTTAAAACATTATATAATATTGCTTTTCAACCACATTTAGTTACACATACATAAGAGTATATTATAGTACAACACAGTAACTGTAGAAAATCTTTCATTTCATCCTTCAGAAACACAGCATATATGATTTCCACACTGTGCATAGTGGTCAGGTAACACTACTGGCCAGCAGCAGGAGAGTTAAAGCAGCCTATGATTCTCATTCCACAAAGGAATAAAGAGGAAAACTAGGATTCTATCCCTTCTACTTCAGGGCTCACAGATTGAAGGAATGCATACCTCAAGCACAGCTAATACATCATCAGGTTTCATAGCTGGAGCAATGCACTGAGCAGCAACATTCCACTAGGTCTGCAACTAGTCATAAGAAGAGTGAAATTTGAAAACAAATAATTGAGATTTTTTAAAACCATGATGCATATCAAGTGGTTTGCCTACCTTTTGCAGGAGGTTACAGACTGATGCTTCAATGACTATGCATTCAACTACTGACACTGTCCTCAAAAATCTCCCAGGATTATGGGTGGTCCTTAAAAGAAATGGTCTGCAACAGGCAAAAAACACCAGGGAGTCTCAGAAACTTGTCTTACACAAATCCAAAGGCTTTTCAAACCACCACTACTGTCAAGAAATGAACAGGATATCCAACATACATCACTAAAACTATTAAGGGCACTTCCCCAGAGGAAGAAAAACATGGCGCTTTAAGCCTTCATCTTTATACATTAAAATCAGGGGGTTTTCAGCTGGAGAAAAGATTAAAGCAGGAACAAGCACCTGGCTTATTATTCAGTGATCCCCAAAGCATATGCCAGCCATACTAATAATCAAAAGACAAGAACCTTGAACACTGACATCAGAGATACTAAAAAATTAATGAGACAGTCTACAAATACAAAATAAATATCAAGAAGGTGTTTCTTCAGTCATTACCAGAATATTCCAATTCCCAATATGAAAAGTACAGCCACTGAACTAATTTTGTGATTTAATGTTGACTAATAGAATTGAACAATTTTTCTTTCACTCATATTGAGTTTTCATCTACATAATTCTTAATGGTATAGGTGGCATTGGTGAGTCTGTGTGCAGAGGAAAAACTGAGCAATTTGACTATTGAGAGATTAATGGTATATTTATTGATGAAATAAATGATTTCATCATTATCTGATGAAATAATTTCAGGTAATTTTTGTAATGAGCATCTTCTGATCTTTCCAGATATTATAAGCTTTAGTTGATCTTTATATTGAGGCGGTTAATGTGAGGTACAGGGCCCAGGATTCAGTCAAGAAAATAGTTTTACCTGGTATGGAGTATTTGCACATAATTTTCGCTCTCACATTACAGTGTTACACATTATAATGTTAAGGCCAGAGAAAAACCAACAAGCAAACACATTAAATTCAAATAACAACTAAAGTAAGAAAATTAATCCCTGTTAAACAAGTGTGACATTTGCAGCCTTATTTGTTTATGGCAGCAACTATGACCTGATATATGTGACTGTGAACTCCAAGGTCTAGGTTGGCTTTGACAAATATTATCAAGACACTCTTCTGAATTTCTCAACTAAACTACACAGTGGAGAACTCAAAAAAGCATAGCTGATTTTAATGCTACATGGCTTAAAATCACCTACCCCTTTAACAGACAAGCATCAGATTTCAGCTCTTTCTGTATGATGCAAATTACAAAATAGAGTACAATTTTTATATGCACAAGAAATGGGATTTAGCAGAGGCTGTTTCTGTCTTTCAGAGATAAAATTTCCCAAACATATGTTTTCACATCTCTTCCTCCTGTGATCTGGATATATCTTCCCAGGAATAGGTGTTTGGGTCAAATTCTAAAAACACTCAAACACCATAGAGTTATTTTTAGGGATGTTCTTCCTAACTCAGAAAGCCAGCATCTAGGCTATACAATCACAACGACAGTATCACTGTAGTAAAAAGGATCTAGTTTGAGGACAGACCATAAATTTCTTCTTTTCATTTTCTTTTTCTGGCTTGTTGTTTTTTTTTCTTTCCGTGAAAAAGCAATGAGTGTGTCTTGCATTTGTAACTTCTTGTTTGTACTCAGTAAAGTGTTATGTGGCATATGCTTTGCTTTTATTGTGCTCCCAAAATGTTCTTAAATTTTTGGGCATATTAAACACATATTTTTCACAACTCCTTAACCCTTCTTAGACATCTGCACTCAAAAATATACCTTCTCACTGCCTGGTGTACATCATAAAATTGAACATAAAAAATGTGTTAGAATTCTGCTGAAGAGCTGTTTGCTGCAAGACATTAAAATTCACAAGTACAGACTATCAAAACTTACCATTAGTCTTACTAATATTCAACTTGTCATACTGCAGATTTTTACTACTTAAAAAAAAAATCAGCATCTTAATTTACTTGACAATTACAACAGAGCTGACAAGCTATTGGTTAAGTTCTTTTACTCAAGTAAGCCAATTTTGACACCTTTATTTAAAAACTAAAAGGCAACACATTGCAAGTTGGTTACACAGTGAATAATGGTTACAGTGTGAGTGCTATTTACAGAAACCTGCCACTCATTTTGTTTACATGTGTGAGCCATACATTTGGTTCATGTATGTGACTCACAATTAAGCAATATTGATCAATTTCCATTGTGTTTGCTCACAGTGGGTTGACACGCTAAAAATACCATGTCAGCATTAAATGGCTTGAATCAAAGACAGAACATAAAGGAATAAAGATGAAAATGAGCGTATAAATTAGGAAGGTAAGTACATACTAAGTGCAGACACAATTGTTAATTAAACCAGAAGTCTCCATTTGGCACTAACCTAAACCAAAGCTCTGTCAGTAGTAATGCACTACCCTGTTAATTCTTAATCCATAAGGTCTTCCAATTGTGCTTTTGCTTCTCTGTTCTCAAAATCCCACTTTGCTGCTTCCCATGGCTTGTTCACCCTGACAGCTTGTCACCCTCAATAGTTACAGTTATTCTTGGTCCCCCAAGGGAAGCCCCTTTTCAACCTAATGATTTAACCTTCCTCTAGGTTTCTGAAGTTGCTCCCCCTTGGAGTGGTGTTTCAAACGGCTGCTAAGGGAGCACCAGGCAAACCTTCATTTGCTAACACCCCTCAGTGTTGTCTCCTGTCTGACACTCACCTGTGAGCTTCCAGGGGCATCCAGTCCCCACTCTCCAATGCCCCTTCACCAACTTGGTGAAAAAATCCTGGCTTCTCCAGACTCTGATTGTCCTAGGTGAAAGCAGAAATGGATCCTTCCTTAGTAAGGGAGACCTCTCATGTGGGTTTCTCTATTATTGCTAACCTCAAACTTCAAAGCCCCAGCTCTGGAGGTCCAAAACTCCATTAAACAACTTATGGTGGCCACAGTACCTGTGCAATACCAAAGACTGTACTGCTGGACTCAAAGATAAAGCAAATTCCAGTGACTCATCTGCTCAATGCAGTCTGATGTCAGACATAATTTGCTTTGCCTAAAATGGTACCCATCATCAGCACAGCCTCTTCCCAAAGCACCAGAGAGACACTCAGCTCACTCTGCTGCCTGTGTGATCAATAAGGTCACCACCCGACATGCAAAGGCCACACATCACTCTGTGCATGCAAGTCTACTCCCAGAGTGTGTGCACGGCACAGCGGATCTGCTCAGAAACAGCACATCCACCTGGCTATACAACATGATTTTGAAGATAATTTGCCAAACAGCTTCACTCACCCCCACAGCTCAGTCAAATAACAAAGCTCTATATACACCAAAACCCTTAGGTTGTTAATCACATTGACACTTTAGACAGCAATGATCAGGTAAAGAAGTTTCTCATATCTTGCTCTTACTGAGTTTCTCGATGACTTCAGATCAGCATACTCCATCTTTTACTTTTGTGATGTGTACTTACAACTTTCTGAGTTGTTTTTGTTTGCTCACTTATTCAGAAAAATTCTGTTGAACCTGAATTCTTCCCTCCAGATTATTACTTCCTTGAAGACAGTGGACAACTCCAGAAGAAATAGGGCTACAGAGAACCTCACAACTTCTTCAAATCCTAGCTTTTCCTCAGATGTGTATCAGTGTTAATGCCTGTGTCTATATCTTGTACCTGCATCTTTTCCTGAAAGGAAACATTCTACAAGCCCCACACTTATGTCCCACACTTCCTAAATCTTCCCTGTTTGGTACATTTCCCCCCAATAAAAGAAAAAGAGAAATGGAAAAAGGTATTATGCACATGGGAATTTTCAAGTGTCTACCAAATACAAAATATTCATCCTGAGACCCACATGAAGCAATGAAGGTGGGTCAAATGTAATCTGTGGAAGAGGGCAAAAAATAACATTGTATGTCCTTGCTCTTCTAACAAAATCCTAACAGTTCTCCAGTTTATTGTCACTGAGCACAGATATTTTCTCCATTGCTAAGTCAGTCTCCAAACAAATCAGTTACAGAGTACTTTGTCTAGTTTTACTCCATCAGACCATCTAGAAAAAAGTACAGTTTAGAGCACTAAATTTTGCTCAGTTTCCAAAAGCAACACCCAAAGACACCTTCAGAATCAGGCACATCAACCCAGTAAGCATCACCCATGCTCTAGAAGTGGAGGGTTTTAGCAGCTTTGTGCCAGATGTGCCCATGCCTGGCCTCTGGATCAGGTAGATGAGAGATGCTAATCCCTCTGACAAGGAGAGATCAGCTCCAAACAAGAGCCAAGGCAGAAGACAACAGCAGCATTGTAGCCTGGTGCTCTGTTTTGCCACAGGCCATGTCAGTGGGTGCGTTCAGAAGGCACTCAGGCCATGCAGTTGTGCAGGAGGTGTAAGAGGAAAATGCATGCTGGAGTTTAACTTCCAGAGAGGCACATATTCAACTACTGTCCCTTACAAAAAGTGTGAGTTTGGTACCTCCGGAGTGAACTTGAAACTAAGAGGCAATCATCAGGATTTACTTTGAAGATTTAGGCAGGATTTGTGGAAGCACATATCAAAACATCTGATGGTAGCTGCAAGAACTTCCGTCCTTCTGCGTCCCAGGGGAAACTAGAACTGGAACTGTTCTTTCAGGGAATTTAATGCAGGTATGCACTTAGCCTTTAATAAGTTTGATATAAGGTGAATAAATTTCGAGCATTCTTCCTGCTTTTGGCAGAGGCAGTCCTCAAAAAGAGAGTCAACAGAACATTTCCATGTCCTAAGGAAACTTACTGGATGAAAGATTTAACAAAAACAAGTACTTTCTCTCTTCTGTTCCTTTGGACTCAGTGGAGATTCACGATTTCAGGTGATCACAAGTTTACAAAGAGAGACTTTGCCAGAATTGCAAATTACAGAATATTCTGAGTTGAAAGGGACCCACAGGGATCATCAAGTTCAGGTCTTAAATGAATGGCCCATGCAGGGATCAAACCCACAACCTGGGCATTGTTAACACCCTGCTCTGACCAAGATAAGCCTTTTTAAACTGACATTGTTGAGAAAAGGCTTAGACAATATATGTCAGCCTCCTTTTCTAAAGACAGACTAGGAGATTTGCATTCAACCAAAAGACTTTTTCCACTGCCATGGGTTGCACAAAGCATTTATCAAGACTAATTCCATTTTATAGTATTGTTTTGCCTGTTTGTGTTTGCTATAAAATGACAGTGTCTGAAAGAACTGTACTGGACATTTATTTTCTGCATAACAGAGCCTAGATGACTTATTAATCATTATGTATAATGGAACTTTCATGTATTTCTTACACTTGCTTTTTTCTTTATCTCTAGCGACCTGTACACCTGCTCTAAGTGCAAACCTTTGTAAACCTTACTGGAAGCTTCATGTACAGAATAAAGTCAGATCTGAATTCCTAATTAATTCAGGCAATTCCTCTTATATCGCTGTCTTGCCTTTGTGCAGGGTCATAACTGTATCATCTGAAACAGTGCTCAAATGTGTCCTTTGATATTTTCTATTAAGCTTCAGCTCTTTAAAAATAGTTTTGTCAATAAGTTTGTTCCCAGAAAAGACTAGGAAGCTAGTCTTGCCTCTCTCACCAGTGCAGACAGGGAACACCCTAGCATCTGTGGAAGACTTTCTCTACTAGGCATCTTTCCATAAGTAATCAGCATAACCCACTGAACAAGCTAGCAAAAAAAGAAAAAAAAAATCAAACCTCATATTTTTCTGTTCTTAATATATTTTTAAATGAATCTGAAGGAGATAAAGCTACCTGCACCTGGCTTCACTGTCTGAGATTCAAATATTTCTCTTTAAGAATTTAATTTTCAGCCCTGTCCCACTCCTTCTGGCATTCGGTTCGGTCTAAGTTTTCTAGCTGTAAATCACAGCCAGGGGTGATTTTCAACAACACTGTATCTTTACAGAGAACAAAGCAGGACCAGCTGGTTCTCCAGGGTCTTACAGGTTACAGAAGTCCTCCTGCAGAGGTCAGCTCAAACTTTCATGTTTGCAGAGATAATTTGGTTTATATGCTGTTTATTCTTTCCTCTGAGAATCCAGGGTACAGCAGAGAGTTTTCTGAAAAGGAAAGTATTAACTTTTGCTGTTATTCTTCAAAATGCCTTGCCTTCTTGCTGAAGGTGGTAGAGGGCTCTGGCTGTACAGAGTGTGTGATGGCTCACTTCCCAAAGCTGTTCTTTTTGACACTTGACAGCCAGAAGAGTGTTGCAAGACTAGAAGGTGACAAGAACAATTCACACATCACTGATCAAGCCACCTATAAAAGAAATTACTTGTGGAAAGGATCAGAATCTTGTCTTTTATCCCTTTGAGAGCACTGCTTTATCTATATTTTGAAGAGAAGAAAATGGAGTAAAGTGAAGGGATAATTAAGGGAAGACAAATAGATGGGAGAAAACCAAAGAAAAACCCAAATAGCTGATCAGTACATGATAAAATTGGACACAACTTACATAGAACTTTCAGGAAAACATATCTATGTTTCTTTCAAAAGATTCTGAGATGAACACTGTTTTCTTCACAACAGACCTTACACTCAGGCTTAAACTGTTAATCATTATTTAAATGAAAATGCTGATTTAATTTTACCTTTTTTTTTTTTTTACTAAAAATTGGATTTTTTTGTACTTGAAAGCTTTTCATACCTCTTCTGAAAAAACCAGAAGGTGAGTGGTGGGGTATTCCAAACTCCTCAGGCCATCACATTTCAGAATAATTTTGTGTAATCATTTAGGAGTAATTTTAGGATTTCATTAAAAAAATGGGTTCAAATCTAGAATAAAGCAAACAAAAGGCCTGGGCTCCTTTTTAGTCAGAGTACCAAGCTCCTACAGAGGCTGGCTTGCAGGCTGCTGGTCCTGCTCTGATACTGGGTCAGGGTGAGACAAGGTCAAGTTCCTGAACCCAGAAACTCAGTATTTTTTGTCCCTTACATTAATAATAAAATGTAAGAGGAAATAAATAAAATATTGATTATATTGAAAATAAAATACAATCACAGGTGTAATTATACATATATGGAATCTTATCCCAACGAGCAAAACAGATTATGTTTTAAGGCTCTATTTTTATGACTTTGGAAAGAATGTATCGTTTCCATTAAAAATTGCAAACTAATAGACTTTCTTGTTACCGGACATACTGTCATAATTTTTCTTTGCTACATTCATTCGCTCTGCAGTTTATACATTTGACAGTGATTTGGCAAAGTACTTTTGAGCTCATATTATTGAAAATCGATTTACCTTCAGCACCTAAATAGAGGAACTGAAAATTCTCACTTCAATATCTGCTTAGCCATAATGGTTGCCCTAAACATATGCAATCGTGGCAAATTTCAAACTGTGACTCTGAAAATTATTTCTCTGCTAGGTAGCAGCTTTTCTTTATACTTTCTTAGTCCCCTTTCTATTCCTTTTCAGCAAGCAAAGGTACAAAATGCCTTTATTTCTCTCTGTAGCACCTGAAATAGACATCACACTTACCCGTGTGAATATTTGTGGGAGAAAGAGTTTATTTTCTACATCAAGGTTTTTTTTTTGCAGAAGCAGCACAGGACTCCCCAAATACTTTCCCCGTAGCCAGAACAGATAAAACTAACTGGATCTTCTGGATGTGGGACAACAAAAGGAACATGCAACCCTTTTGTGTCAAGAGAAATTTTAAACTGAAACTAGGTACTGATCCAGTTAATTTTCTTTTAGTCTTTCATAAGATTAATTTTTTTTTTTTTTGGTTGAAAGGATGCTTCTGGCAAGGTCTGCATGCCCTAGAAAATCAAAACATGACCAAGTTCTAAGGTTTTCTAACCCCTTTTTACCACTGGCTCTCCCTGAGTGATTACATGCTCCAGAATTTTCTTTCCAACTACTAATTTCAAAAGATAAACTTATTTGAAAATTGCATATTGCACTACATATTGCATATTGAAAATTGCACTCACTGAATCATGAGTTCTTTGGCTTACAGCTCAAAGTCTATATGTTGAGTGCTTTCAGACTTTTTTGCAGTTGACATTGAGAATTAGTTTAAGTAATTGATAATTAGACTCATTAGAGAGAGCAGCTTAATATTTGAGCCTTCTCCAATTTTCCTTTGAGACCTTGTTTAAATTACTTAATTCACATCAGTTTTCCATCATTTAAAAATATAAACAAACAAAAAAACCCACCACTTCCACCCCCCCAAAAACCCAGCAATAAAATGTTTTCCTATCCTTATCTGTATATCTTGCCTGTATGAGGTTTTAGGTGTGGGGACAGATAAGGCCTTGGTTATCACCAGGTTTCCTATGGGATACTACATACATACACCCCCTTCCTCCCAAATCCAGAACAAAAGTATGTAATATTTACATCTAGCTGTACACTGAGGCCAAAAGATGTATACATCAATTTCTGCTTTGTCTTCGTAGTTCCATAAGGCTTGAGAACCTACTTGCAGCAAAAAAAGTCTTCATAACAACTCTGCTGAAAATTTATCATTTAAAGATAAAATTGTTATTAATAACTGAGTCTTCTCTAAACCACAGTGTATCTGTTAGTACAGCTGTCATCACATGGAAATCACTATGCTGCAATTTCACAGTCCAAACCTTCCAACACTGCACAGCACTGGAGGCAGAAGCAGTGAGAAGTCAAAACTGGGAGTACACAAGTGCAGGGAACAGGAGTCCTGCAGGGCAGGGAAACTCTCAGGGTTGGCTTCCACTTAGGCTACCTGCATCGCTACTGCTGCCCCTGGATGGCTTCTTTTCATAGCTAACCCAGGGTAATGTGTGTGGCAGTACTAATTATTCTCAGCCTTTTCACTCCTTAAGCAAAGTCTTCACATCTGAAAGAAAGATTCTTGAGATAACGACTCCATTTGAAATTAGTATGACCCTCAAGCTTTCGAGAATTTATGTTGAATATTCTGTACCCACAGACAATTTAACACAGGTAGTTTGGGCACAGAGTACAGTTTCTCTTTAGCAATGAGAGTGCTTTTCATTTCCCTTTCACCTTGCCAGGCACTTAAAATCTTTCTTTTAGCAAGGTAAAAGAAAAACCACACAAACTATTTAAAAACAACAGACCAATTAATCTTCATTCAGACAAAGGACTCTGTAAAATATGATATTCAGACACCCTTAATGGATGCTGAAAGAACTAGGCTTCAGGGAAAAAAAAGGCAAAACTTATTTTAGTCCTCGTTTTTCCAATGGAGTGGCTAGTTTCTCACTTCAGAGACCCAAAAATTTAGGGGACAGTTTTTAAGGAGACATCGAGGGATTTAGCAATGCCATTTTGTCAAGGCTAAATCTCCTGGAACCTCATGCCTAGCTGAGGGGATCAGCTAATGTATGCCATAATTTTATGCCGACAGTCCTGGAGTCTCTGGCTGCTGAATTATTTATTAGTGAGGCTAGTTGTTTGTCAAGGCAGATAATAGGGAAAATGTTCCCTAGAAAAAACAGATTATGGTCATGCTTTTAGTTTAAAAAAATATCTCACTTCATACATTCAGTGTCATTTTTACTCTCTGAAGTTGAAAAATATTTAATAGTTTGTCTTACTATGTTATAATAATTATAATAATTACAATATTTATAATTATAAAATAATACTTTAAAGACTGAAAGAATTCTGAAATTATGTGCTTTTGGAAATTTACCTAAGCACACCTTTTTACTGAAAAAACATTATTTTTGATGAAAAAATATAATATCCTCATGCCAAAATGGTTTCAGCTTTTTTTCACTGATAGCGATAAAGGAAAAAAGGACATGGGACAGATCAGTGAACTTGGTATCCTTAAACATAAAAAGAGAAACTCTAGGAAGATGCCAGGCACTTCTGAAGCTGCACACCTTTCCCAGTAATTCCCTTGACAAGGTCTCAACTTTTGTCTCAAAGAAACGCCCAGACGGACAGTGAAACCCAGTGTCACTTCAGAGACACACCTTTCACTGTATCATGGAGGGCATCCCAGTGTGACTGAGGTAAGGTACTGAATTGCAAACCCTGTCTAGCCAGAAATTTGTATGTGTATTGACCAATGCCTGTGTAGCATCCAGCTTTTGAATGTAATTTATCGTTTGCTCTCTAGTGACCTGATCTGGTTTTGGATGTAGCCAGTGGAAAAAGTCCTGCCAAGTTCATTGGCAGCTAAATCAGGTCATAGATGGAAAGACAGAGAATTTCTAACAAATTTCAAAAATGTGAGGAAACAAGTAGGCAAAGACAAGATTATTTCTGACTGCCAGTTACAAGAATAAGAAATACCCTAAAAAGTTACTTTTTAAATCAAACCATGTGAATTCAAAACTTAATTACAAGCATTAATAGCATACTTATTTTATTAGCCTACACATTAGGGATAAGGTTTAGCTACATAAACTTTTAATTATGGCAAATATACATCTAGGCTAGAGCTGAATCTGCATTGAACAACAGAACTGGTGAGTGTATTTTTGGTTTGCTTCTGTCTGCCAATATTGGTAAAACACAATTACAACAAGGTTGAAGGTAGAAATCATCAATATCTTTCAGCCGGGCTCAGGGAACCAGTGAGGGAGGCCCCTGGGGAAAATGCTTTTGAAGGTGCTGGGGTCTTTCAATGTTGGTCACCTTTTAAGCACCACTTCCTAAGGGCACAGGAGCAGGAAATTCCTAGACATTGGAAGCCCAACAGATGAGACAGAAGCCCCTCTTGGCCGACCAGGTAAACAAAAAAGGAAAGTGTGTGCTCAGTGAAAGCAAAGTCAGATGATGTGGGAGGGATAGAGAGATCCTGCTTGCCAAAAATTTGAGTGGCCAAAACTCAACTGGAGTTGAAGAATGGCCAGTACTGTGGGAGGCAATAAAAAAAGTTTCTTTAAGTACACTAATGTCAAAAGGCAATGCAAAAACAATATCTGCCCATTAAATGATCACAGAAGTCATCTCACAAATGGGGATGTAGACACGGTGGAGATGTTTAACGCTGTGATTCTTCGGGCCATCCTGTGCAGAGCTAAGTGTTGGACTCAAGGATCCTTGTGGGCCCCTTCAAACTCAGAATAATCTGCAATTCTGTTTTAATTTCTGTGCTTCTGTGATATGAAAATGAGTGTTCTAATGCTCTAATGCTGAGTTAGAAGAAAGCAATGTCTCCAGAGAAAAAATGGGGCGGGGAGTGGGGGGACGAGTGGCTAGTAGAAATGAATGGCATCATCCTACATCTACTTCATGGCTATCTCTCAGGCACAGGCAAATTCATAAGTTGCCTGAGGCAGGAAACTGCCAGAAGCCAACAAGAAACAACAGAAAGTATTAGAACGTGAATCCTGCTGTACTGGCAGAACAAGAAATGATGGAAAATATCAGGTGGTGGTTTCTGCCAAAGGAGACAGGAGACCTTGGTAGGGGTAAGGAGCTAAGGACCTTTGACCCTCCTACAAGGAAGGAAGAGTAACCCTGGCTCCCTCTATTTCCTCTTCTCCTATCCCACACTACTGAGAGACTTCTGTGTCCTCTGATGTATCCTTTATCCAGTGGCTAACAAGGGTCACTTTCAGCTGGAAATAAATTTGAGCATATGCTGATCTTTAGACTGAGCTGTAGCCTTTGAAAATACACTCATACAATACCTACAGTGTAATAACAGGAGACAGAGTGTAGCTGTTTAAAAAAATTACAACCGAATAACCAACTGAGTTATTAATCTATTCTTGGAAACAGAAAAGTACTGTCACAGCTTATGCTTTCTGGATGACTGCTCTAATCAGACCCTGTAAGTCAGAAAAAGCTCCATTTTTCCCTCTGATCCTTACATTCTTCATTAAGCTGACAATCAGCATGAATTAATCAATCTCTAATCTGTTCATTCGAGGGGAAAAAAAAAATCATATAAAAGAATTTCTGTTTTCTCCAGAGTCTCCAATTTATCCATATTAGGCCTTGAGAAGTAGGTGATCTTCACATAAAACTCTCTCCTTCCAGTCAGGCAAATTCTCACCCAACAGCTGTTTGCTGTGTCACACAGTGAAGTTCAGCAAGGTCTTTGGAGTGTGCTTGGTTTCCAGCATATGATCACTCTCATGAAAGTCAGTACTTCCCTATCCCAGTCCCAGAGACTTAGAGAATCTGCACTTGGCATTTTCTTGTCACCCAGAAATCAAAACACGCTGATTTAGGCAAGGAAGTCCTTGCAAGATCCCCTGTGTGATCTCCAAGCCTCCAGCAATCAGGAATTTAGGGTTTTCTTAAAACCCTGGTTGCATCCAAATCACCGTGTTTAATAGCAACTGATAAAGAGGTGAACAACTCAGCCAAGTCCTCACTTGTACAGAGGATTAAATATATGTTAATGCCGGTATTAAATATATGTTTTGTTATTTCAGGGCTGAGTTTGTCCCCTTTCAATTGCATAGCAAAATCTACAACAATTTGAAAGCAGCTGCCACATGGATTTGAAAAAATCCACATGTTGTCCTTAATATCTGAAACTGAGACATCAACAATCATAAAATCAACTATGACCAGAGATGTTACTTCAACTCTTAGTTGCCCAAAACACCACCACCAATGGCATTGCACAAGACTTTCAAACAGAGAAATCTTAAAAACTTTGTGTAGCCTACTAGAGTGTGTGCTAAGTGGAGCTGCAAAATTCAGTTTGGGGGGGGGGGGTTATTTAAGCTTTTAAGGAATTGCACTGTAAACATGTAGATCATTTGCAGAAGAGCACTGTGAATACCAGTGCATATACCAAATTCCTCCCTTCCTACACCTTGACATCATTTGTAGTCAGATGATGGCATGGTGTAGTTGACACACCTGAAGGACGAGATGCTATCCAGAGGCACTTGGACAAGCTCTAGAAGTGAGTCCATGGGAATCTCATGAGGTTTAACAAGACCAAGTGCAAGGTGCTACACCTGGATCGGGGCTACCCCCAGTATCAACACAGGCTGGGGGATGAACAGATAGAGAACAGCCTGGCCCAGAAGGATTTGGGGGTGTTGGTGGATGAGAGGCTGGATGTGACCCAGCAATGTACCCTTGTGACCCAGAAAGCCAAACATGTCATGGGATGCATCCAAAGCAGTGTGACCAGGAGGGTGAGGGAGGGGATTCTGCTCCTCTGCTCCACTCTGGTGAGATCCCATCCAGCTCTGGGGTCCTCAACATGAGGACATGGAGCTGTTGAGCAAGTCAAGAGGAGGGCCACCAGGATGATTAGAGGGATGGAGCACCTCTCCTATGAGGAAAGGCTGAGAGAATTGGTATTATTCAGGTTGGAAAGAAGAAGGCTTCAGGGTGACCTAATTGTGGCCTTCCAGTACCTGAAGGGAGCCTACAAGAAAGATAGGGGAGAGCATTTTACAAGAGCACAAAAGTAAATGGCTTTAAACTGACAGAAAGAAGATTTAGATTAGATACTAGGAAAAAGATCTCTACTGCGAGAGTGGTGAAGCATTGGAACGCATTTTCCAGAGAATTTGTGGATGCCCCATTGCTGGAAGTGTCCAAGGCCGCACTGGATGGGGCTCTGAGCAGCCTGGTCTGATGGACGGTGTCCCTGCCAATGGCAGGGGAACTGGACCTAAATAATATTTAGGGTCTCTTCCAGCCCAAGCGTTCTATGATGAACTCACTCACACCTCTAAAATACACTCCAATAATTTAAGAGAGAAGTAGATTCTAGTTTCCCATTATGTTTTCTGTTTTGCCAATAAAGCCAGCTTTTCTTCTCTGGCAAAAATCTAAGGCATCACAGGCAGATTGCATGTGTTTCTCCCAGACATATAGACTACCATGCATATGCTGAGTGTTGGGTGAATGTTTCATAGTGATCAGCTTGCACAGGCTGCTTTCATTAACCCAGTGTTCCACTTCATATTCTGCCTTAAAATAGCAATTTGATGTAATTGTCAGGTTTTGCAATAGAAAAGCACAGAGCAACTCTCCTAGCTGAGCAAGCTATTTTTCTTTCACTTACCTTTCAGAGGGGTGTTGAATTCCTTTGAGCCTAGACTCTGTAAACATTTTTGTGAGCTCATTTTAGATGGAAACAATCTGAGCATTAAAAGTGGCTCTTTTTCAGATTTTAGGGGGGTTGGCATTTCAGTCACTAGCAACCTTGCATGCAAAACATCTTTGAATCACTGAATGCATGATTACATCTTTCTACAGGCCTTCCTCTAATGGGAAATCAGTGTTCCATTTACAGCAGAAGGGCTAAAATTCCTAAAGTGGTTTAAAATTTAAAGAGTCCTCATGGTTTACCCCACAATAACACAAATAAAACATAAAATCTAATTTCTACCACCTTCCTCATCTACAATTCTAATGTTCTAAAAAATTACCTGTCAGACAATTTACAAGGGAAGGTGCCCTACCACGGACTTTGGAAAAAAAAGGTAAATTTTGTCAAGAACCAGATTGTAACAGGTGTGGGCAAGCCAACAAGCATGTGCACAGTTGGGTGGTGTGGGGGAAAGGAGGAGGTAGGGAGTAAGTATTGAAACTCTCCCACTTGTCCTTTATCTTGTACAACCTGCATAAAGACTTTTTGTAATACTACTTCAAGCAAATGTACAGAGGAAGAAAGGAAAGAGAAATATCTCTGTGTTACTTTTAAATATTATGGTGTTTAACGGATTTTTTGTGAAGGATTAAGTACCAAACTTTCTAGAATTTGAAGTAAAACCTGTGAAAAAAGACCTTAATTTCACATCAAAACCACTTAAATTTTCAAGGGCAGCCACTGATCATTTTAATTTATTTAAGAAAGACATATTGTGAACAAGCAGGTAACACAGCTACAGAGATATCCTTGGGCTGGCAGGTTCCACCACAGAAAGTGTTTGGCATACTGCCAGAAAGAAAAAGGAAAGAAGAGCTGTTATAGCTCTTTCCTCCTATTTAATTCTTTCCATCAAAACCTGCACCACCTGTGCTGTATTGTTCATTTTGCCAGACCTCAATTTGGTTTTTTTTTTCTTTGCCCTCATTTACACCTTATGCCCCACATTCTACACACACACACACCCTGATTCCACTTGTACTTTTTGCTTGGTGCTAAACTAAGGTAGCTATGCTGAAACCAAGACACTCTCCACGATATTTGAAAAGTCATTGGAGTTAGGTGAAGACCTGAGTGACTGGAAAAAGAGTGGAATTACCACACATATTTTTAAAAAGTGTGGAAAGGTACCAACCTGTCAGCCTCACCTCTGTGCCTGGGAAAATCATGGAACAGATCATCCTAGAAGCTGTGCTAAGGCTTGTGGAGGACAAGAAGGTGATTTGGGACAGCCAGCACGGCTTCAGCAAGGGCAAGGCCTGCCTGACCAACCTAGTGGCCTTCTGTGGTGCAGTGACTACTTCAGTGGGCAAGGAAGAGCTATGGATATTGTCCATCTGGACTTCTGTATGGCCTTTGACATGGTCCTCCACAACACCCTCTCTAAATTGGAGATGAATGGATTTGATGTGTGGACAGTTCAGTGCATAAGGAATTGTTTGGATGGTCACATCCAGAGGGTAGTGGTTAATGGCTCAATGTCCAGATGAAAGTCAGTGATGAGTGGTGTCCTTCAGGAGTCCTTATTGGGACCACTGATGCCATCTTCATTGATGACATAGACACTGGCACTGAGAGCACCCTCAGCAAGTTTGCAGATGACACCAAGCTGAGTAGTGCAGTTCACAAGCCTGAAGGACAGGATGCCAACCAGAGGGACCTGGACAAGCTTGAGAAAAAAAGCCATGGGAACCTAAGAGGTTCAACAAGACCAAGTGCAGGGTCAAGCACCTAGGTTGGGGCCATTCCCCAGTATCAATACAGGCTGGGGGATGAAGGGATTGAGAGCTGTCCTGTGGAGGACTTGGAGGTAATGGTGAATGAAGTTTGACATGACCCAGCAATACCTGCTCATAGCCCAGAAAGCCAAAGGTATCCTGGGCTACATCAAAGGCAGTGTGGCCAAGGGAGGGGATTCTGCCCCTCTGCTCTCATGAGACCCCACGTGGGGTGCTGCATCCAGCTCTGGAGTCCCAGCACATGAAAGACGTGTACCTGTTGGATCAGGTCTAGAGGAGAGCCACAAAGAAAATGACAGGGCTGGAGCACCTCTCCTGTGAGAAAAGGCTGAAAGAGTTTGTGTTATTCAGCCTGAAGAAGAGAAGGCTCAGGGGAAACCTGATTGTGATCTTTCAATACTTAAATGGGGCTTATAAGAAAGATGGGAGCAGACTTTTTGGTGGGGCCTGTTGTGCTAGGACAAGGGGTAATGGCTGAAAACTGGGGGACAGTCGATTCAGACTAGATATAAAGGAAGAAAGTTTTCATAGTGAGGGTGGCAAAACGCTGGGACACGTTGTCCACAGAGGTGGTAAATGTCCCATTCCTCAAAATACTCAAGGTCGAGTTGGACAGGGTGCTGAGCAACCTGGTCTAATTGAGATGTCCCTGCTTATTGCAGGGGTTTGAACTAAATAACCTTTAAATATCCCTTCCAACTCAAATCATTGTATGATTCTATGAAGAGAGGACAATAAAGTTGCACAGCATTACTCTATTTTTGTGTTTTGATAACCAAATTAATTAGGTAGAAATATGAGATATATTAAAAAAAACCAAAAAAAACCCCGCACCAAAACCCACCAAAAAAGCAGTAACAAACGCAAACTATGTATGCATGTAAATGGACTCCTTATCCTCCCTGTGTGTTTGGGTTTTACTTCCTTCAGCTTTGCCTGAAGTTAGAGTTGCACCATCATCTGTTTACTTCATGCTTGGAGACCATCTCCTCTTTTGGCTAACTGATGTCACTCACAGCTCCTACCATATTTCTCTATTTGAACAAAGATGCCCTCATTACTATCCTTAAAAACCTGCCAGTGTATCTGCTTCTTAAAAAGAGAGGATACCATCACATTATCTCACCTCCCCTGCCCCTCTGACTGTGTTTGCAGGAGTGGGGTAGGGTAGTGCAGGATGATTAGCTACAGATGGTTTTCAACAAGGGAATGATAATAGGTGAGCACTACAGGCTGGAGAGAAATGCAGATTTGATGTGTTGGCTGTTCAGAGCTGAACTCTGGGTCCAAAACACAAAAACTCACATTTGCTTGTGCAGATGAAAACTTTTGAATGCCTGCAGTGCCTGGTGAAACTGGGCTTTACTTGAAAGTAAAATCTTCACCAACGTGATTTGCTGGAACATGTAACAACTTTCTTAGCACTTTGTATTTGCTTGGGAAGGAAATAAAAAGACGTTCTCTAGTAAAGGACTGTTACCTTGATCAGCCTCAGGGATTCCTGAGAGATTTTATTTCTGATGGCTTATGTTAGTTATATTTCTCATGTAGCAATGGATTGAACTTGGGTAAAATCTGTCAGGCTTATTCTCCACTACCTTACACTTGATTTATGCTACCACTGCACAGCCATTTCACACTCAGCACAGAAATTTGGAATTAGGTCTTCTCCATTAAACTTGGCTACAGCTTTTGATTTTTATTGTTATACAGGCTTGTAACACTGGTGATCCCATTTAGGTGAAAAACCTTTCTCTCCAAACACAATTTAATCTATATTGTCATATCCAGAAATGCACACAGCAGGTGTTATCTAGTGGAGATTCTCACGCATTTTTGCATGGCTAAATAATTCACATTGTAGCTACAAGAACCTAATATTCTCCTATTTCCCTGAATCCCTTTGTGCACTCTTGTTTTTCCAGCTTTATGTGTAGCTAAAAGGATGTAACACTGCTCGAATCCTGAGCAAAGTGAAAAAATGTAAGAGATTTCTCAAATCAGCTTTGATGGAATTAAATATTAAAGCAGCACAGTGAACATATGTCTAAGACCCGCCTATACTTCTGTGTAGAACAGCACTATAGTCCCAGCATGTGTTTTTCAACTCTTTCAAAATAGGAGATACTGTTGTGTTACAAAAGTAACATTTCCAAAAGCAAAAAGACAACGGGAGAAAGCAAGATGTGAAAGAAAAAAAAAAAAAAAAGATATTATTAGCATACAGTTCATAAAGTTACTTCAGAAAAATACTAGAGAGAAAATACTCAGAAAGCCAACCATTAATATAATTTCATTTAAAAAATCCTTACTGAGTTCATGGAAAGACTAGATTACTTTCTATGAAAACTAACTATAGTTGTCACATAGCATTTTATTCTTGCAAATATGTTCTAACTTAATGAAGAGCAGAAACATTATTATAATAATTGGAAGGCACCAACTTCCCTTTACCTCCATAAGTACTGAAGCAAAGTTCTTGTGTTATTGAGATGTTTTAAGGATCATAGAGCAGGACATTAATGTGATGATCAGCACGAGGAAAAGACTTGAATAGTGACATAAAGAATAGTAATCTTGACTTATATTGAGGAACTAAATGTTTTGGGATAACCTAATTATTAGTTTTTGGTCTCCACTGGCTGTTACAGGTCACTAAGCTATGACAAAATGAAGAACAGCCATGACATTTGCCAAATCATGGGATAGTTTGGAACTAGCAAACCCAGGAGAGATATAAAATTACACAGATGATGAAAAGTTTAAACAAAATTAGTTATTTCAGCCGGCTCCCTTTCCAGGAAATTCACATCATTAGATTTGCTTCCAGGAAATGGAAATACAGGAAATGGCCTGGCTTTGTTTTAAGCTATGGACATCTCTCCTCCTGGCCTTCAGAGAGTATTGCATGAGTTTCATTGGTCTCTGAGCTAATCCACAAACCACACACCACAAAGAAATAAAATACCAAGTTAATTATGTAGCCCAGGGACATCTCTCTTTCACAGACCCTTGGCTACTCAATAAGCTATCAATCTTTTTCTCCAGAGGTTGCTGCCTCCATTGAGTTTCTCCATTGTTTCCTTCATTATGCAAATGGTTTCTTGATTAAAATTTGTCAACTGACCTTCCCCTAAACATTCTCCAAATTTAAATAATATCTGCAGTTGTTAAATGAAAAAAAAAAAACCCCAAACAAACCCCAAACACAAAAAAACCCCACTCTCAAATAAAGTCACTCACTAAAAATATGAAATGGAGAGTGGAAACATTTTGTCTCTTTTTTTCTTCCAAAAGACAGATGCAGAAGAGTTTACTGGTCACATGCCAAAGGCCAGAGGCTTATCTAGCTGTCGTCTCTAATTGTGTCTCTGCACCTGCCTGCTCTCTGCAGTTAGCAAAGTAGATAACTGAGCTATCCTTATTTTCTAGCTTTTACACACATGCATACTGTTTTAATCCTTAGATATTCCTGAAACACATTTTCAAATGAAGCATTTCAATTTGCATTGTCCCCCTAGTAACAGGAGACAATTTCCACTACTGTGTAACTCAGGGTAGTCCTTATTAAAGTAAAAGGTGAACTTCAGAAGATTTGTAGTTTTAACTATTAAAAAAAAAAAACCCTTGAAATGAAGAGGGTTTTCTAACTTGCCTTGAAGTTTTCAGCATCTAAAGTATTGGAATGAAACCCGCAGCAGCAGCAAATTTCATAAGAAGTCTTGGAGAATGTTGTGGTTCTGCTTAGGGAAGAAGTCTCAGGAGGACAGCTCTGACAATACTGTGTCAGTACTGCCTCCAGTCTTGGCCAGACTGCACCAAGAACCATGGCCATGTAGAGACATGAAAAACTCCACATTTTGAACATTTTAAAACTAGAGAAGACACAAAGCTGGATGCTGGGGAAAAGTGTAGCCTTATTTTAATTCATGTACTTCAAACTCTTCCATTCTTGTCTATTTTAATATTCCATTCTAAAGTGAAGAAGTCATGTGGCTATAACTTGCCTTAAAAATCGAGAGTTCTAGGAAAACCAAAGAAAAAATGATGTAAATATTTGCTTCAAGACACATTTCAGATACATTTCACAAGATCTACATTTTCAGAACTGAATGAATGAAGATTTTTTCACTGACATTCTCTACTTGAAGTTAAAGGAATGGTAATAATTTCCTTTTGCATGTGCACTGGGCATAAAATAAAAATATGAAACTCCCTTGAGATTTTATTATTACTCTACATATCAAGGAATTAGAACTTTTTAAGCAGACTGACTAGACTTATCTTTTCTTGTCTATATGATAAATATATATGTATATAAATATGTGTGCGTGTAAATATATATATATATATATAAAATGTTGCACAACTGTCAGAAATAGAGCTTGGCAGAAAGGTAAAATATTTTACATTTCAAATGACAGGGTTATGACTTTTTTTTTTTCACAATGCAGCTCCCATAGTTTGATGAACATTTTAGTGTGAAATTTAGAGTCTTTAAAATCAGGGGTAAAAGCCTGATTGACTTCTTTCAGTCAGAAGTTCTCTTTTGCCTTCAAGACCTCTGTCAAACACTTTACCTTCAATGTCTTATAAGTGGTCCTCCTAAATTCTCCAAATCAAAACCACTTGTTCAGTCAGATACAGTTTTCTCACATCCCAGGATTCACCTGTGCAACACGTATACAGGCCAGAGCCAGGAATGTGATTTTTCAAAGGTCACTACAGACTCATATTTGACTTTTCATCAAGGAAGATTAAACTTTTTTTTTTAATATTTGGAAGCAGGGAAATAGAACTGAAAGTACTAAAATGGTTATGTATTTCCAAGATCTTAGTTCAGTTCTTCCCTATTGTTTGAAACTTGTGGAAAACATAACTGGACATTTTATGATCATTTCAGTTTCAAACATAGCATTGTAACTGCACTGATACATCATGCCATATGTTGATATATCAGGCATGAACAGTGAGAAGATTGGAGGTCACAGGAGTTCAGTGACCCTGAAGGGCATGATACTGTGTGTGCTGTGGTACACCTGGATCTTCTATTGGAAGCCTACTTCTTGGAGTCTGCTTCAGAAAGAGAGATGCATTTATTTCTTCTATCCAAGTTCAGCCCTATTCCTAGAACTGTAGGCCATAATCTGCTGTCCTTACAAAAAAATGACGTTTTGTGGTGTTTCCAGTTATTCAGGGTTCCACTATCAAGTTAATATTTTCCCAGAAAGTAGCTATAAAATTTCATTTTTGTGATTTATTTTGATAGTCAATATGTAACCATGGCGTGTGTTGGCTCAAAAATATTTTGAGGTGTTCTGAGGGGCTGAAGTAGCTTCTTCAGTACATCTTATGAAAGTGTGATTTGCTTTATGCTAGCTGATCTGAGTACCAGTGACAGTCTGACAAGGGAAATACGGAACTCTTGTCAAAAGGGCAAAGTAACTTAGACTGCACTGAGCTTCATCTGCAACACTGATATCAAAAACAAATAGCTTAGAAGAAAGGTTGGAAGTGTACATAGTAGTGCTATCACTGCAGTGAGTCTCTGTAGCTTTAGCTCTGCTTTTTCCAGAGGCTAGGATAAATTTCACATCTAAACCCAGATTTCAGGCTCACTCCCAGCTTTTAAAGAAAGTGATACATTTTACCCTTCTGTGTCCTGCCCATGAATCCCTAAGCCATTTATTCCATAACATACTAGACAAAGACTGTGATGCTCAAAGGAGCAGTTTATAAGATTGTTAGCCCTTTAAACAGACAGAGAACTAAAAGCTTAAAAGCTTGCAAAGCCTGATTACAGTCTGTGCCTTCAATCTGCACAATGGCACTAAAAAAGGATATGAGATAATAGTAGAAAATAGATCCTGAGAGGTCCTGACATGTTAGTTTCTAGACAAATTTTCAAAGGCTCCTATATGGGGGTGTAGGATGGAAGATATGGTCTGAAATGTCCAAGATTACAAGATGCAATATGAAATCATAGGAACTAGAACAGCATGCTGTGAAAGTCCAACCAGCACAGAAAGGCTTAGCCTTTTAAATGAAACAAACACAACTAGAAGCATATTATTCCAACCTCAAAGTTCTGTCAGGATACACACTTGACAAAAATCTATCTAGTGAAATTTTATTTACATTTCCAAAAGAAGCACATCATCCAGTCCTGAAAATGGACTTATTTTACAGTTTCTATGGCAACTGTTTGCCTTTCAGAGCTACCAATTGAAATGAATGGTGAAAAAAACACTTTGTACGGTAAATTGATTCCTTGTTATTCATCCCGTACATGCAGCACTGCTTCACTTAAAGATGCTTAGTGGTTTAGCTGTATCATGTTTCTAAACAGATATTTGTACTGTTTTCATATAGAGCATTAATCCTAAACCATGAACAACTGAGGCCTTAGTAAAGAGCTTTTAATATGTTTTAGATTTATGTCCGTAAAAAAGTCTTAATTTTGATCACATCATTAGTCAAAATGTCTTTGCAGACCATCCTTCAAACAGCCTGATTTTTAATATTCTGATATTCTTGGTGGGCCCCATATTGTTCTCTTCTGATCAAGGATTAAAATAAAGTAATTATTCTATATAGGGCTACACAAATTGAATATTGTTGTGGCTGCTGTGGTCGAAAGACGCAGGAGAAAAAATGGTATAACAAAACATATCCTTTTTTTAAAATTAGAAAATCTGAAAGGTATACAAACATGTCTGAAATAGAACCTGCAGATTCAACAGCTAAACTGGGTTATATAATTCACTTTTGTCTGAAGTGGATGTGATTTTTATTTGTGCTTTATATGGGTTCCTATTTAAGTTATCTTGAGTTTCTTTTCTGTTTGTCATTTCATGTAACACAGAAATGATCTCATGGTGGTTATTCTTCTCTTTCTGTAGTTTTTCTTCAATTGCTTCATCATCCCATTATTTTCTACATGTTCAACTTAACAGTTGGACTAAACTTCCCTGTCTTGTATCCCTACCCCATTCTTATGGTGAAAGGCCAAGGATATTGTACATCTTGGCAGGAACGCTAAATGAAAGAAAGAATTTGGCCAAGAGGTTTTAATTAAAAATTGCCCCAGGAAGAAACTGAATCATAATTTCTGCATATTTATCTTAAAATAATGGCCAATTTGCAAGTTTTTAGATATGGGACATTTGAGAGAAAATAAATGATATAACAAATTTATATGAAGAATAGCTCGTACTGAAAGGGACCCTTCCTGCATGCCTGCAAACTGATAAACTTACAAGTTGCAATGTTGTTGTGCAGACACTTTTCAATGCAGAGTCAAACATAAATTGGCAAGAATACTTACAGAAGTGAGTACATCACTGAAGTTAGCTCACACATCTTTACATGTGCCATAGGATCACTAGTCAGGACCTAAGAAAGCCCACCTTGGGTAGATAAAAGGTACTGACATTTCAGGTCTAAGTCCAATTGAGCAGAATGAACTTGAACTTAAATTTCCAATATTCCTGGCTGCAGCTCTGGCTATTGACTTTCACACTGGAATTATCACCTAGACTGAAAAAGTTTCCCCTCCCCTCACGAAACGCATGTAAAATTGAAAGCACATTCCTTCCTACAAGAGGTTTGACTTTTGAGAAAATTATGGGTTTTTTCCAAAGAGAATAATAATAGCTACCCTTAGAAAATCAGTCTCTTTGGACTTCTTTCTGTTACAATAAATAACAGGGTACTTAGAATACAATGTGTAGTTGCAACAACAGATGTGATTTTTTTTTTGAATACAAAAAAGACCCAGATTCTTAACTTATGATCTATCTGGGAGGAAGACAAAAAGCTTTGTATTTATATATGCTTGTGTGTCCTTTTTTGCAAGGCCAAATAATAAACGACTGCACTACTTTGCATAAAAATGGTTACTATTAAAATTTATCTAGAAACTATGTCTTCTCACTGAAACCTCACTACTCAAGTTTTAAGTCTGGTGCATATCTCAGGTTTGTAAACAGGAATAATAGTGAGAATCTTATTAGGAACATTACCTGGCTTGCTGAACCGAAATTAGTGTGTTTTTTTTACCGCTATTGCTATGGGCCACTCCTCTGTGTTGTTTCACAAAAAATTGTTAGGCTATAACCTTTGGGACACTGCCCTGGAAAACACCGCCTCAAATACCCATGCATCATCAGTGACTGCTGAATTAAGCCAGGCGATAGCCAATGATACCATTAACCACAAAAGGCTGATTTCTAGAGCTCTGCAGGGGAAAGCACAGTCCGTGAATAATGAGACACTGTGGAGTGGGCTGTAAACGCACTGTAACCGCCCCATCTGCTGGTGCGGGCTCAGGCTGCACACAGGCGCCCTGGAAACTTCCAGCTCACACTGAAACAGGTCAGCACCTTGGCTGGGCTTTGTGTCACGAAACATCTGCCTTCAGGCGTGGCTCAGGAATAGCCCTGGCCAGGTCAGCCCTGGATCACCGGGCAAGAGAGCAGAGGTAGAAACGTTGCTGACTGCCTGGTTTGTTCCCAAAATCCTGGCAGTGTTATTGACTGCTCATTAGTAAGCAATTTCATCTGTATGCATAAACAACTGTGGCATCTCCACCTTCTGAGGGATGCAGCATGTGGTGAGCATGATGCAATGAAATACCAGCACTGATCAGCTTCAGCCCACTGATATGCCAGCCAAATCACTCATGATCTATTAGAAATGTATCATGACTATAGTTACTACTGCTAATAGCAGCATTACTATTAGAATTATTGCAGCATTCCTAAATAAATACTAAGAAAAAAATTTATATGGCATATTATTATACAATAATTGATCTGAAGTATAAAGAGATCATGGCAGAATATTAAAAACTTATACTACCTCAGGGGGACATCATGATGTTTGGCCGTTTGTGATTTTTTTTAACTTTTATCAGATAAAGTGAGAGGCAATGACCCATATATTCTGGCCAGAGTTCCCAGTCACAAACCTAGCTTTTATTTAGTATGTTTCTCACTATGGAAGTCCAACAAAGGTAGTTTGTGTGCTGCTGATTATAAGCACAGGAGAATTATAAACCAGTTCTTCACATTTGTGTTATGAATGTGTTCCATTGCTATATAAAGACTCAATAGTGTGGCACAAATATCATGAAAATAAAGCCCTTAAAACTTGAAATTCTCAGTTGCAGATTTTCATTTTTGTTCTAAACAAAAACAAAGGCAAAGGTGTTGGTTGGTTGCATTCCCCCCTCCTTGTTTCCCTAAATTGCTCATAAAATTGAATTCTGTAGAATCTAATGTAGGAGAATGCTCTCTTTGGAACACTAAGACTGTTGCCATTTCATTCTATTCTATTTCAGGAAACAAATATCAGGTGAGCTTATTCTTTTTTCCAGCCATCACTAACTAGTTAAAATATCTTGAGCTAAGCATCAAAGTACTGCTTTGCAGTTCAAATAGGACACATAAAAAGGTTTTAAGTAGTAACTGACATTCATTACTATAAAAATACAGTACAGATTATTGAAAAATACAAAACCTGATGGTCTATAATACATCAAAATATAAATTGCACCTATTTGGTAAAGACTGCCTTTTCTGATCACAAAACTCTTGATGGAAATATCAGAACCCTTATCTTCAAACCTTCACGTAAAAACAGAACTTTTTTTTCCCACTGAATTTTCTTATTCTACTCTGCCAGACCTTTCATACATCAAAAAACTCCTTTCAGCAATGTAGCCTAACATGCATACCTTTTGCATTCTTATGGAATTCAGTGAGTTATGGATATGTTTTCAGTCTGTCATCTGGGGCCATGATGTTAGATGAGACAAAAAAAATTTACCCTGTTAATTTTAAAAGAAATTCCTCCCACTGAGATACCTCAGAAAGTACTTAAGTACTTATTTCTGCACTTTAAATTAGTGAAACTGAAGCTCCTGGAGTATTTACTCTTACAGTTATATCCATATTGACAAGAATACTGAATAAAAAGTCTGTGATGAATCAAGTCTAACAGTTTTTTTCCCCCTCACAGAGATTAGCACTTTGGATTTGTCCTTTTTGCTGACAGAGTTGCAGTTAACAGAGATGAATAAATGTACACTGAACAGCAGCTTCCCAGGCATCACCTCACCCACTACCATGTTGCTGCTTGGTCCTGCACCATTCACACCTGGACCTTTGGACCCATCTTAGCTCTTTCCACTCCCCCATCCATGTGGTGCATATCTAGGCTTCTCCAGTTCATTCACGTCTTGTGAGGATGGCATGGGATGATGTAGATTTTTCCATTATGATCAGTAGCTCAAAAAGTCAGTTTGTAAATCTGACTAAGCTGCTGTTCTCACTGCAGAACCCCCAAAATTTCTAAGGTACCTTAAGGAGCAGCTGTTCAGAACACATGGAAGATTATCAGGTCAAAACCAGGAGCTTCTGCAGTTGGTAGGGAAATACTACTCATTTTAATGGAGTTTGGAGCAGGACTGTTGGAGGACTGTGAGAAACCTAAGCCAGAAAATTAAGGAGGCGTTTTGCAGGCAAGCAGTGAAAGTCCTTTTTGGTCCCTTGGGTTTTCTGATTGAACAAAGGATAAACAAGATGATTTTAAAAATTAACTTAACTTTGGTTATTCTCTGGATTTTTGCTTCCTTTTCTTTCTTCTCTCATAGTATACTTTTGCTATTGTATGTTGCCTTGATCCTCTAAATGCAACAAAAAAAAAGTGAAACATCACAAAAGAACAAATAAAAAAAAAAAGAAATCCCACATAAAGTGCATTAATTTGGTGACGGAACTTGTACTTATGTGTGAAGCTGGTCTGTGAAGAAGAATTCTGCTTCCTTATAAGAGTGAAAGAACACATTTTAAAATCTCCCATTCTCACTCTCCAGATATGTATTCTTTAGTTATGCGTGCAGAAAAATGTAAAGGAAATGCCTACATTTGAAGACAGCTGACTAAAACTTCCAGAGATGAACATCTTACAAATGAGACTTATTTACATACGAAAAAAGCTATACTAACAAACAGTATCCACCCTGCACCAAATGCAAACTCTGAGTTCAGCACAACTTGGAACTACTAAAAATTCAGATTTGAGAGGTACACCAAGGCATTAAAAGCTTGATCCAAAGCACACTGAAATTGATAGAAAGGCTTATATTCACTACAATGGGCTTTTGACTAGGTATGGTTGGAATTCCATTGCAAGAAATGGATTTTTTTTCACCATCATCCTCTGTAAGTGCACAGCTGCAGCTGTGCAACACTTTTGTCTTATAGAAACTACACTAATCTTCAGTATAAATTTACCACCTCAATTCAGACTGTTCAACTTGTGCTACCTCCAAATTTTCCCCTTTTCTCAAAGCCTAGTTCCTACTGTGCTTCTGCAATAAACCCTTCTTCACCGAGTTCTCACTGCAGTTTCTCTGCAAATAGTCAAATGAATTTATTCACATCCTAGCAGCCTTCCCCTTGGTTTGTGTATGTTAATGAAGAGGCTGCAGCAGCAGGTTGGCACTAACCCAGCTGAGCTCTTCTTCAGCACTTCCAGCCACTGCTGCCAAGTCGCACAAGGCAAATGACAATGCTTGCGAGTTGTGCTGGCTACAGAAGGAAATAGGAGCCTTTAAGCAAATTTGATCTGGAGGTTAGCCTGAGGGGAGTGCAGAATTTCAATTTTCTGAACAGTTTTATGGTTTTGACTTTCAATCTTCATGAGAAGAAAATCTAAACCATTACATTTCTGAGTGATTGAGATCTACTTGCCCTAACATCAGGCCTCCCTGTACATGGGTGACTCCCTCAGCAGTGATGCTTTAAGGTTCAGTCCTGCCCAAAGCAGGGAAGGCTAAATGCAATCCCCTGTCATGGCCAATATCTTGTATAATTCCTTTACCTCTGGACTGGTAAAACTTCATTATATAATGTGCTTGGCTTACAATTTTGTGTTTAGGAGGTTCATGACCTGAAGCTGAGTCAGAGGAGGTTTAGGTTGGATATCAGGGAAAGGTTCTTCACTGAGAGGGTGGTTGGCCACTGGAACAGGCTCCCCAAGGAAGTGGTCACAGTACCAAGCCTGAGAGAGTTCAAGAAGCATTTGGACAATGTTCTCGAGCACAGGGTGTGACTCTTAGGAATGGTTCTGTGCAGGGCCAGGAGCTGGACTCAATGATCTTTGTGTGTCCCTTCCAACTCAGCATATTCTGTGATTCTGTGATCTGTTGTGTAGGAGATTTGGAGTCTTTGCTTTGACTGATTCAGAGAGAATCAGTCCCATCTGAATTGCTCAAGAAAGTATGGACTCTAACAATTGCAATTTTTTGTTTAAATAAGAATCATCAGCCCATTGTTTTAGTCTTTTTAACTGAGTGGCTAACATTGAATGGGAATAAAGTAAGCCATCCTCAAGGAGACAGCTCTACACTTTTATCAATTCTGATGAGTAAAACCACATACTTGTGCAGTCTTTTCTTGAATATACATAGGAAATGTAATTGTTCTCCCCAGCTACCACTAACAGTGAATGAACAACAAAGAGAACAACTGGTCAAATATTGCATATGGGACTATGTGAAGTTGTCATTATCTGTCCTGAGGAGCTACCTAGAACATAACTCTCAAAAAGAGACAGACTAACCTCTCCAGTCTGCTGTATTACCTCAGCTTCAGCTATGACACTGCAGTCTAAAACCTAGAAGTAGTTGGTAACCCAGGTAATTTAGCTTGCCTGAGAGCAAATGTATGTTTTCTTTTCCTGGTTCTGCTGCATACTTCACTTGTTATGGTCCATTTTAACAGCCCTCTCAGCTGCATTTAGTCTTTTGAGAAGTCAGATTGATTTTTATTCTGGCTACTAGACATTGCTCAAGATCATACATTATGGACAGTACCTTGCTGTCATCTAAGCCACTGCTGCAGTGGTGGCTATTTTGTAATGCAAAAGCCCAGCTGTCTGCTGCTGTGCGATAAGTGCTAAAAATGGTACATTGCAATCCAAGCTACTGTAGCATTATAGCCAGAAGAGGATTACAAATGGCATGGCTGCTATAAGGAAAGGCTATTTACAGTTGCATATATGCACTCCAGTGATTCTTGTCACGGGAGTGGAGAATGGCATTTTTACTTTTAAGAAATATTTATCTCCTGAGTATATTACTGCTACCTTGCTGTCAATTACTGCTTCCTGGCAATTAACAGAGACCATATGCTTTTAGGCCATGACATTTGATTAATGACTCCAACAGAGCCACCTGAGGAAAGAGTGGTGTCATCAACATGAGCAAAAAGGAGTCAATAGCTATAGCATTGTCTCTCCACAATATTTTGTGGGAAAGCGAGGGAAGGAAGTGAAAGGAATTAGAGCAGGAGAATAATGATCATAGCCGTCTTTAGATAGCCCCCCAGAGGTGAGCCATTTGACAGCTTTTGCATGGATGGGGCTATTCCCTTCCCCCATGCAATAACCTCCATCTGGTCATAGATCACTGAAATAGACTGAACCCCTGCACAGAGGAAGATGGCATCCACAGGCATACCCAGGGACATCTGAACGGAAACATTTGTAGCTTGCCTTTTTGAACATCAGACAAGGCCATAAAAATGAAGTTCTACTCTTGGGAGACATTGAGAACATCATGATAGTCTTGGAGAGGTTGGGGCTGATGTACAGCCCTGCTGCTAGCTCATGGCCTGATCTTTCTGGTAGTTTTAACAACTCAGTTTTTACAACCCAACAAGTCAAAGACGTAAATAGGAGCAAGAAAATTGTCTTCATGTAGCATCTTTTTGTAGCAGATTTACTTCATACACATAAAGTAAGAAATATGCAAGCATGAAAGTAGAAGTTTGATATATTAATTGAATTTGATAAATACAGACCGGAAATCAAAATTTTACTAACACATGTTCATTCAGGTTCCAATTAAGCCAAATATGCAACAGAAAAAGAAGAACTACCTAAAGCCAAAACAGGTCTGCAAAGCTACAGAAAAGCTGCCTTTTTTTTTTCCTTCCATCACTTTCCCATTCAATGTGGAGTACAGTTTACACAAATATTTGGATCAGTATATCACACCTGAGTCCCAATAGTATCTTATTTTCTGCAAGATACGAGAAACCTGTGTGAGGTTCACAGCCTGAGTAATGACGGATTTCTGAGGGCCAAATTTTATCTCTAAGACCTGTTTATTTACTTGTTGCTATAAACAGTATGTCTTTGATTTAAACCCAGACCTTCCACCTGAACATGCTGTGCTTTTCCACCCCAAATTGCTTATAATTTCTGAAAGTAAATGACCAAGGAAGAAGAGGAACAGACACAGAAAAATTGTTTAACTCTCAGCTTTTTGTTCTAACAGCTCCATTCCATAGACAAACTATAGATAAATGCAACATCAACCTGAACACTTCATGCTTCCCAAATAGAAAAATGCCATATACAATCATTAAAGGGCACATAAAAGATTGAGTAACCTCACAAAACCCCTGACCAACAGCAATAACCACCTTCAAAGAGCTGAACTGAGAAAGAAAAATTCTTCCAAGGAGCATAACCCAGATATCATAACAGAAATGAGCTCAGAACAAAACTCAGAGTTTGCATTTTTGTCCTCCTAGTTTGGAAGACAGTGTGAAACACATATCTCTAAGGCAACCAAGATTTAGGACTAAAACTCCTGAGAGCAGCCATCAATCTTTCTCCTTCCTGAACATTGCCTAAAGACTTGCTGGTCAAAACATTCTTGTCCCAGTTGTACCCAATTCTAGAGACTGTAAAAGAAAAAATATCTGATGGCACAATTCAATTGTGACAATATGATCTTCTTGGAAATACAATGAAATGCAATAAAATAATCACAGATTACAAAACAAACGTCAGCTGTTTAGTATGACACAAAGACATTCAAGAAGTAGCTCCAACTGCCAAACTCCTATTATTGCCTTACAAGTTAAAATTAATTGAAGAAAAAAAACGAAAAGGAAATAATAAGGTTTGTAGTCTGGTTTATGAAGTGTGTGGGGGGACAACAGAAGTTAAAGACAGAGTTGTAGCACGACTTGAATTCAGGAGAAAGTAAAGCAAGGGAAGTAGAGCATCATTAAGGGCTCTCCTGGTGCAGCTCCTCAAAATAAAATCCATTGATGCCAGAAAGCAGAATTGAGGCAGGCAAGTTGGGGAACCCTTCCAAGGTAGTCATGGACATCATTAAAGGGAGAGAGATCAGGCACTGGGTGCACTATAATTTGAAGGATAATTTATCATTATCCTTTATTTTGAAGATAAGCATGCTACAGGCAGGGCTTTTAAATTAGGCAGTTACAAACAATAACACAGAAAACATCCTAGAAGTACAAGAGCCGGGACAACTCCAAAGTGTAAGGACTTGATCTGCCACACTGCATCATGTCCTAAGACTGTGTTGGTCAAGATCCTTGATGCCGTATCTCAGTGTCTGTGTAACCCCCACTAAACAGTACAAAAGAGAACAATTTCATTCTTTTACAGATGCCTCCATGCAGAAAAATATGTGTAACCAGATTGAATTGTAGGCTCTTCTCCTAAGCAACAAGGTGTACGTCCCGCCTCACATTAACATTGCTTTTCCTACAGATAGACAGTGATGAGGGGATCTCAGACAGGCCATCCACCAGAATACTGTAATGATAGGAATTTTGTAAGATGCAAAATGCCACAGACTCTCCAGTACAGCCAGGAAGAAAACGTACTTTTTGCCATGTTTTGTTCTATGAAGTGATGTGTTTATTTCCAAGAGCTCTGGTGGAGTAATTGTTTGTGTGTGCTAACAGGGAGGCAATCCTCTCAGGCATTCAGGCAGTGCATGGAGGTTTTAACTGTGAAGAAAAAGTGCTTCTCATGATACAGAATGCATCAAAGATTTGGTGCACTCTTTATTTTACTCTAGGATGACACTATGGGATTTTTTTTCAAAGGAGACACTGAGGTCAATAGTTGATCTGTAAATCAGATCCCAGTATTTAGCCCTCTAAAATGAGATCCAGCTAATGATACATTCTGAGGCACGAAGTTAATTGTTTTTACCATCTAGAAATGCAAAAACTGTCATTATTTCTGGAAAATGGTTTTTATACTTCAGATATTATACCCAGTGACAGACTATGATTTATGTCAGACATGCTGTATATTCACCTCAGTGCTCTTCTCTCATAAAACAAAGCCCTCAGTCAGGAAAAGAAAGTAGCTCTAAAGGATGTGCACAGCTTCCTTCCTGTCCTTGACAGAGAGACATACAGGTAACAATGCTCACCAAAAAGTGATTGGCGTTATGGGATAATGGAAAAAAAATGGTCAGAACTATTTCTCCAGTTTTCCAACTTTATTGCCTCCTTCACAAACCTCAAAACCTCATTTACCCTTTTTTCCATTTTATGTGAGAAAAAATTCATGTGGCTCATGAGACTTTAATAATAAGTTAATTAAGATGAAAAATAAGACTGAAAAGCTTTGCAGACTTGGTTCAGACTGTCTTTCTGTCTCTAATTTATCTAACCACCGTTGTTCAAGGAGCTGAACTAAAATTTTCCTGGGACCAGTTATTTCACTCTTTGGGTCAAAAGACACAGCAATTACTGGTTTATTTTTTATCCTCCTTCTCCACTATTCACTTAGGGCTCAATATTCTGGAACAACAAAAACCAAAACAAAATCCATTCAAAGTTTTTTGATCCTAAAAGACTGAAGTCTCATGTAGCTTCAAAGCTAATTCATGTTATAGCAGGATAAAACTACAGCCCTTAAAGCTGGAGCAAAATACCAAACACACTGAAGTCTGAGTTTTGATAGAGTCAGATGAAGCAGGCTCATCTTCCACACAAATCCCCAAACTTCATATTTCCAGGAGGGCAGGTTGGAAGCCCTCAGATCTAATGGAGGCTCACTAGAGGCAGTGAAGTAATTGAGTTTTCATGTCAATGAAAACAAAATATCAGTGGCAAAACAAAAGCAAACATAAAACCCCCAAAGCACTGTTTGCAAAACACCCCAAACAGTTTAGTGGTATGAAGAAAAAGTGAACTTTATAATCCAAACTGGACATAAGGATTGTGGGCTCTATTTGGACAAAGGACAAAACTCCCAAAATTTGTTTCCATTGTAGAAACCCTATGCATACCTGATAAAGAGATGATGAACATCATTCCTAAGAAAGATCACCAGTATTTAAACCTATATGAAGCTGAATGTTCTGTGAAACTCAGTTATCAAATTTATCCTTCTTGTTGTTTATACTGACACCTTTCTCTTGTCCCTCCCTGATTTCCTGCAAAATATATTTAGAGCCAGAGTGGATTCTGGTCTATAAGACATCTAACTTTATTTTAACCAGATAGCCCATCTCAGAATAAATTTGAAATAATCTAATAAGTAAATTACAGTAATGGTCATTTCGAAGTTGCAACATGCCAAGAGTCATTACAAAGAAGGACTTGATATTACACAGTTTTCTCATTTTAGGAGACATAGGAAATAACTGTCTCTGTGTAGTGTGGGCTGAGATATGCGAGACATCTACTGTCAGCAACTTTACTTATGTTTCAGTGTTCATTAAATCCACGAGATGCCTATGATCTAACTATATTTTCCTTCCATTCTCTCCATCTGTGAAAATCTGACTCCAGCTCCATATTGATAAAACTTTAGCAAACTTTGGTAAACTTCTGTCAATACAGAGTTAGATTCAGGACTTCAACAACAAACTTTTTGATAGAGTATTATAGCTTGGAGGTCTCGGACTCACTCCTGCAGTCATTTTTACCACGGGGCGTGGAATGAGAGATGTTGGGGATATGAGAAAAACACATTATCAGTTGTGTTTCACTCTCAGTGGGCATAGCCTAAATATAGCTTACATATCATGACAAGTCAACAAAGCTAACTCAATCTCCTGGCCTTGGCTGGGTGATCACTGCAGAATTGGATTAGCCAGGTTACATTTAGATACAGCTTTCTCACCCATACTCTTTTGTTAACTGTCCCTTTGTTACAGTCTGACACTCCTATATAGAAGATAGATAACATCCTTCAACAACCCCAGTTCTAGGTTTGATTGAAACTGCCACAGAGGACTGTGTTTTTACAAATTAAAGGAGTATGAACCCCAAAAATAAAGCAAAACCAAACCAAACCAGAAAACAAACAATCCTTTCCTGAAAAAACAATGACTTTGGATCGCTCTATCCACATTTACTGTGTATTTGTTTTGAAAATATTCCAAAAGGGACATGGTTACTTATGCCAATATTGCCAAATGCTTAATTGCACAAATGCTCCCATCTGGAAGAAGGAAAGATTTAGAGGCTGTTTAGCCAAAACAAATTATATTTTAACTGTGAGATATGAATGCATGCGCCTGGGAGGCCTCAGCTGGAGAGTCCAATGAGCTTTTCAAATGTGGGAGCTCCCACAGCTTCTGAAGCTGACTGATGGGTTGACAGCAATTACCAGAAACAGTGGGCCAAACCTTCCTCAGTTCATTTTCTCTGAAATGTGGTTGGATTCCTGGCACAAGAACTTCCACTCCCTTGTGTGGGGCTGTAACAGTCTCCAAAGAGATCTGGGCCCACAAATAGAAAACATGTTCGTCTTCACAACCAGCCATCAACATGCAGCGCATTGTATTTTGAAGAACCTCTGCTTATTTTAGACTGTATCACACTCTACACAGCCAAGAATCGTTTGCTGTAACATTCTGATATATATTATGTACACAGAATGTGTCTTCGTTTAGATATTTCTAGCACCAAGTTTAGGCAAAATGCTAAGCATTCTTCTGAAATATTTCAAAACAAGCATGAGAGTTCACAGAGCTAAAAAAAATCTGTTGCAGAATGTTACAATATTTAGGCATCAGGCATATTGCAGCTAACTATATATTTCTGATGCAAAGCAGACTTAAACGAGAGAAAAGATTGCCAACACTGTTCATCTTGAAACAACCTCCTCTCAAAAACACTATACAGTGGAGAAGTATTACAATTCACTTTGTACGTGTAGGGAAGTCAAGGCATGAACACATACACAATATAGAATATACAGTATTTATCAGTAGCAGATTCAAAAACAGAATGCAGATTTCCTGATAACCATTTCTGTGCTAGTTAGTGTTAAAAAATCACAAAAAACCACAACAAACCCCAAATTAACCAACCCAGGAAAATGCATCTAGTTAGCAATCAGACTAAATAATCTGTAGCTGGCATAAATCAGTATCCTTGAAATGAGCAACACAAGTTTGTCCAATGGATACTGCATTTGGATTAAGCTACTTTTAGGGGCAGCACTGGAAAGATGATACCCAACTTGACATCTCCAGCTAAGGATTTGATCTGCATGCATGTTCAAGTAGTAAAGAGTCAGAGCCAGAGGAGAGGAAATGAGTTAGTGAATGCAAATATTATGGTAATATGGACTGCTAGAAAGAGCATATTTTAGTGAATTTGAGATGAATTTGTATCACGACTCCCACATTAGCCCGGGTCATTGGAAAGGAGGCACAAAACCTTTAGACCTCACATGCTGTGTCTCTGCCACTCATTTTAATTTTGTTTACAACTTTTGGGGTTTTGATTTTTTTTTTCATTCTCCAGCTCATTCCATCTTTTGAAGTCTTTGTTACTATGGAAACAATTACAGTGTTGGTCTACTCATAGCCTAGCAATACCACAGAGCAGAAAAAATAATAAGGAAAGACTTTGGGGCAAAAATTGCTTAGAATTGAAATAATAAAGCAGTATAGGACAGTCAACTGCCTGCCCTTTTTTACCACTGCTGATAAAATCAGAAAGGTTAGTTTACCCAGTTTAAATAGGTGGTTTTCCTTGCAGTGAATTAGAGGAGTACTGGCACAAACATTTAAACAAAAACACATAAAACAGGGTTGTCCCACCTCAGCATTTGGAAATGATCAGCAGCTGGACACGGTAGAGCCTTCTGCAGGAATAAGGACCTTCAAGGACTTTGAAGCATGCTAGTATATATGTTAAATACTAGCAAAGTAAATTTGCTCTGGACTGCTCTTTGGGATTCATGCCAGCAAGCAAGAAATAGCTCAGGTTCGTGCTACAACATCTTCTTAATCTTCACAATAAGGCAGCTAAATACTTATTGCTTATTAAAGATAGTGTCCAGACCATGGGACATCCAAAACCAATGCACTGAACCTCTTTGGAGAAACACCAGTTGACCTAGGATGAAGTCACACCAAGGCCATTCTAACGGTTCAACCAAATAGTGGTTTGTACCTTAGAACACAGTGTTATTTGGTTTTTTTAAAGTATCATAGCCATATGGCATGGAGCCATAGAGCACAACTATCCTGATAAGTACCCTGGAAAGGGCCAAGGAGCACTCTGAAGGGCTGGTCCCTAACTGTCTGCACCGCTTTACTGTTAGCTCTCTTATCAGCTCAGTCCTGAACTGCTCCAGCCACCTCCTCCCAAAACCAATACACTACAGAAAGAGCTAGCTTTAAATTCTGCATATATGATCCAGTCAGTTCACATGATTTTGAGGCCAGGGATTTATATGTCTCTCTCCTTCCTTCAGTGAAGTAGATATAGCCATGCTTTTTTTTATCACAGGAGCCGTCAGAACATCTGTGTATACAAGTACTTAGCTCTTCCCCAGGGCACACAAAACCAGCTGCTTACATCCCCAAGAATAGCAACCATTGAAAAACCTGGTCACAGACAGAAATTCAAACTGAGCTCCTAAATGAGCCTGAGGTGCACCCTAGGGAGCCACAGACCTAAAGAGAAAATTGGAAAGGTATTTGCAAGAGAAGGTGTTTTTTCCCAGTAGCAGCGAGATCCTGTTGCAGCTATGGAAAACAAAAGGATAAATTTAATGGATAAAACCCTGTGGTAATTTTGCAGTACATCTTCTACATTATTGGCTGCTATAATTGGTTTACTTCGATGAGAAGATATTACTAGATGCTAGATGGCTATAAGATCAGATTCTTTTGATAAGAAAAGGAAAGAAATCATTTATTCACTCTCCGTTGATTATTTCAGAGTTTTTTAGAAGTGTGGTACTTGTTTACTTGTAATATGTGGAATGATGCTTAAGAAGACAAATGTATCAAATTCTCTTCTCTTCTCTCTCCATTCTAGTATTTTTCCCCAATATAATTTCTCATGGTTCAGCATTAGAACAAAATATATTTCAAAGATGTCTTTTTGCAGAAGAACATTTTCTTACTTCATTTCAGATCTGTCTGCTCAAAGGCAATGGATTTTAAGGTGTATTTATTGTCTTCCCTTACATGTGCCACTCTTCAAGTTTTCTTCACTGTTGCTAACTTCTAGTCAGGAGGAAATCCCCTGAGCTTTCCTGCAATGCTCCAGTATACTGAATCTTATTAACTAGTGATACCTTTTTAATCCCAGGAAAATAACTTATTCATTAAATGCACTCTGACTTCACTGTGAGTTTGGACTGAACAAGAAATATAGGTATGAGTGCTCGTAAAATCTGGAAACACTGCAGAAGTCAATTCTCTGTGACTTTGAGATCTAAGTGAAGCTCCCCATCAGACAAGAGTAACTTTTGGGTTGGTTGTTTATATTTGGTATTTGACTGTTCAAATATGCGAATGATGCCTTGGATACTGGGCAGGAGCAACCCCAGCACACCTCTCAAAAATGTAAACATGCACTGAAGGAGTTGGGTACTCTTCACACAATTCCTTTTCTTGTACTGATAGGGAGAGGAACATGTCTGGAAAAAAGTTCAAGGAATCAGCTCAAGATACAAGCTGAACTTCTCACTGCTTGTAAGGATCCAGACATAGTTCTCTACAGGGGCTTCATCACAGCCAAGGGTGGATTTATTGCCACACATTAAACACCATAGAGCCATATATGCTTTCTTTGTTGAAGAGCCACAGCAACAAACAGTAGCTTTAGAAATAGTTCTAATAGAAACAGATCCTTCTTGTTGAGGATGGGATATCAGTGTCAGAATTTTGAAAACAGCATAACTCATAAAGATCTAGAAAGCTCTATCAGTCCCAACAAAGTCTTTTCTTGTAGGCGACATGAGCATCTTTCAGTATCAGTTTCATACTTATCTAAAGGGTTTTATGTGATTAGATTGCATATAAAACTGGAGGATCCTGATTTTATTTCACAGTGAATGAAAGTGTAAAAATTATGAAAAAAGTCAAATTTGCACATCTACATATTTCATGTAATCAGGAGAAATAGAGGCATATACAGAAGCAGTGAGTGGTATCACAGACTCTGTATGACTTGTTCTATTCTTGTGTGACTTTTCAGTACACTTTCTCTGAATTAAATTAAAAGTCATTAAATTAGTTCAGTGAATTTTATACAGAGGAAACATATTTCTGCACGGAAATGTATATTTTGCTTCAGAAGTGATCCTCATCCTGATAGGTAACACTTTGGATATAAGTCCTCTAACAGCATCTGTCCCCTCCCTATGGACTACAGTAGGTGCCTGGATGGCCATGCTAAGTGAGATACCTAGCTTTTAGTGGCTAAAATTGAGATGAATCTCACTTATGAGGTAGAAAGCATAAAAAATTTTAGGTTCAATGTAGGAGTCCAAAACTAGCAGGCAAAAACTGAGCAACAAGGAGACTCTGAAAGCTGGAGTGATTTTGAATGCTGAAAAACCCCAAAAAACCCAAACCCTTCTTGGAAAGCAAACAGATTTGGAAAGATTTGGAAAGTGTGTTATTATACGTCAATAAACAGAAGCTTCATTCCTTCCTTCTTAGTAAATTAGGTTTTTTGGACACAAGTGTTGACAAGAGCAAGTTTGAAATCTAAGAACAAGAGGAAACATGAAAAATTAGGCTGGGAGAGTCCTTGAGAAAATATCGAATTCAACTGTTTCTTCCAAAAAGAGTCATACCCTGTCTTACACCCAGGTCATGCTTATCAGACACTGGTTCTGCTTTTAACACCTCTAGTACTGAAATTCCCATAGTCTCCCTAGGGAAGCTATCCCCGCACTTCACTGACTATCTTCAATGCTAGGAAGGCTTCATACTTTCAAATCTGACTCCTGCTTACTGAAATTTACTTCTCATCTCTTTGATCATCTGAATACTGTATTATCCTCTCTTTTGCAACACCCTTGTATGTGTTTAAGGAGTGCTGTCACACATTTCTTTAATAATTTTCTCTTTGGAAGAAACAATCCTATCTCTGTCAAGAAGTTCTCAAGACCAGAAAACAGGACTCTCCTCTTGGAGCCCTCCAGTGTATGTTGCAGTGTGCTGCAAATGCATGTTCTTCCAATTAAGAAAATTTCATCTAAACCAAATTGCTATTCAAATAACCTATTAAGATTATTTTGTGCTATCAACTCTGAAGTATTCACTACTGATTAAAGTGACCTTTTCCATGAAGAGGAATGGAAATGCAGAGTGCTTCAAAGTCAACGAAACAATAACAGGTCTCATTCATCTCTTACTTTATCTGGCTTGAAGTTCCAGTAACTCAAAGATACTAAGGAAGAAAACAGCTCAGCATGATCCTATGAGGACATAGAAAAGAATTAACTAAATATTCTAAATAAATTTAGGAGCAATAAGATACTGATTTTCCTTAAGCAAGCAAGCAATAAGAGAAAGTATATCCAATCTCCTTGAGATCCTTGATAAGCTGTCCAAGTTAAATTTGTTTATCATGAATCATTGCATGTCCAAAGTTAATTAAAGCAATTACAGTAAATTAATAAGCATAACAGGCTTATTTGACTGAAAAAAATTTGAATACATAGACCTAACAAAAAAAAAAAAATCACTCTAGTAAATAAAATTGCACTGTCAACCACTGCATTTTCTCCAAGTCTAGAACATGTTTTAGTTTTGTATCTGGAAGATAAACACTTTCCTGTTTCATTTCCCATAAGATATATTGAGATTTCAGAAACTCTTGTGTTTCACATTCTACCTACTCTGTGATCACGTTCTAGGCCTTGTTTTAGAAAGTTCCCTCCCTCCCTCATGTTGACACCATGTCTTTAAATACCTAAATTAAACTAACATTTTCTCAGAAGAAAGTTTCTTATTCTACAAATCAGCAGGTACATATGAAAAAAACTACTTTTTAAGAAGTGTCCCTGTCAATATTCTCTCTAACAGATGGAGACTTCAGACTCTCTTTCTACAATTGCAATCTCTTAGATGCATCTTTTTGATGTACTCTAGTAGTCCACATTAAGAAGTTTGTTATTTAAGTAGAGGATCAGGACCCCAGTCATTAGGAAAACAATAAAAATAAGTACAACATTTCAAACAAACTCTTAATTGGCTTTTCAAACCTTTGGACTTGTATAAACTAAAATTTCCTTACATTGAGTTTGACCAGAGACATGAATGCCTGACAGAGAACAACAGATAAGCTGTTTGGAGGGGACCTCTGGTGACTATCTAGCCCAGCCTCCTGCTTTTAGTGAGAGTACTGCCAACACCTAACCAGGTCAGCTGTGGCTTTTCCCTGCCAAGTCACAAAATCCTGCAAGGATGGAGATTTCACTACATGTGAGTAACAGGTTCCTAGACTGTGCCAAGCTCTTAGTAGAAAGCTTTCCCTAATATCCTCTCTGAACTTGCTGCTTTGCAACTATTGCCTCATGTTACACTACGGTAAACTGCTGTTCAGCTCCCCATCAGCAGTTGTGGCTGCCATGAGACTGCTCCTTACCCTCTTCCTTTTCAGTCTAAACCATCCCAGCTACATCACTCTCTCTGGCAGGTCTCTGCTAGATCCATTACAGTTTCTCGGCAGCCATCCTGAAATGAGGAACATCAAAGCAGGAATGCAGGAATCCTGGGGTGGCCTCACCATCACTGAGAAGGCAGGGTTGATCATTCCTCTTGTTCTGATGCCCATGCTCCTCCTAATGCAGCCAAATGTATGGTTTGACTTATTCGTGTTGAAAGCACAGTGCTGCCTCCTGTCCATTGAGCTTCCACTGTAAAACACTGTTTCTTTTCAGCAGATTTTTAGCCCATCAGTTCTTTGCCTGTAACCATGAGTAGTTTTGTTTTGTTTTGTTTTGTTTTAACCCAGTCATGTTAGTTGGACCCTGTGACAATTATCACCTGGACAAAAGAGACATTGAGTTGCCAGTGTCTTTATGATCCATATGGAGCTAATGCAACAAGAGAAGAAAGCAGACTACATCTCTGAGATGTTGATCTCATACGGACACATACTGATTACATTATACTGCTGTTCTAAAGCTACTTAATTCCCTCACAGAGTATGAACATTATGAGACCAGATAAGACCCTGGAAGCCTTTAGTTTTCATGCAACTAGTTGAGAATTTTTCATTAGCTGCCACAGGTAAAAAATTAAATGTATTTGCTTAAAATATGTTTAGTACAAGAAAATGCAAGAGAGGTTGAAATCTCATAGATTCCAGATAATGTTTTCCATTATTCCCACCTTTTCCTCCAAAGTGTGTAGAAGTAGGTCCAGGCATACAGCCTACACATTAGCCTTCCAATGTTATTCTGAGAGAGTGTCCTGGTTAAAAGTGTCCCCATATCCTGTCCTTGTCCCACAAGCCGTTAAAGTGGAGAAAAACATTTTTTCACAATCCTGCTATCTCTGGAAAAAACAATTTCATATTCTTAGAAAGGAAATATTTCAAGTATTGGCCTGTGCTCTTTTCTGCTCATAGGCAGAATGTAAAGGTTCTTAATCACATTCTGTGCATGTAAGCCCAAGCTTTCCAAGAACATTTTGAAGAACTGTTCCAGTCTGCTATAATTTTTTCATTTTATGTTTTCAATTTCACTTTGGAAGAATGGGAATTTCCTTCAACTACGTTGGTTAAAAGTAAAACCAAAATATTTGTGTGAAAAAAAATGCTGCTGTGGTTTCACCACAGCCACCAGCCAAGCCCCACACAGCTGCTTGCTCTCTCTCCCACCAGTGCTATCAGGGAGAGAATCCTCAGGGTAAAAGCTAGAAAATTCATGGGTTGAGATAAAGACAGTCTAATTGGGAAAGCAAAAGCTGTACACAAAAGCAAAGCAAAACAAGGGATTAATTCAGTGCTTCCCATGGGCAGGCATATGTTCAGCCACCTCCAGGAGAGCAGGGACCCACCACGTGTGATGATAACTTGGGAAGACATACACCATCACTCCAAACATCCCCCTCTTCCTGCTTCTTCCCCCCACTTTACATGCTAAGCATGATGCCATATGGTCTGGAATATCTCTTTGGTCAGTTTGGGTCACTTGTCCTGGCTGTGTCCCCTCCCAACCTCCCAGGCACCCCCAACTTCCTCACCAGCATGGCAGTATGAAAAGCAGAAAAGGCCTTGGCTCAAGGTAAAAGCCCTGTTCAGCAATAACAAGAACATCCCTATATTATCACCTGCTTGCATTATATTACCTGTGTTCAGCACTAACCCAAAACACAGCCCCATATTAGCCACTGAGAAAAAAATTAACCCGACTCCAGCCATAACCAACACAAATGTATATTTAATAAAGAAAACTAACCTACATTGTGTATCCTGCAGTAAAAACAAAGTGGAAGTTTTAATATTTTCCATCAAAAGCAACTTAGAATTTTCTATCAACACTAATGAGGAATGAAACTAGAATGTATGAAATTTAAATATTTAAGAAACTAGTGAAGCAGGGGTCAGCTTTACTTTTCGTTGGCATGATGGAATTATCAGAAACTGGAGAATAAAACTCTTGGAACCTGGAATATACGTCAGTGTCGTGTTTGACACTAGAAGTATCACATATGATTAGACTAGATAAGAAAAATATGTTGTAAAGAGAATTATTAAGACACATGTAGTGCTTCCATTTTGGAAAACATTTTATATATATGTCAAGGAGTGTTAATTACTCCTTTGTATAAAGGAATTTTTAAGAAAACCTATGCTTGTCATCAGCGCACTGTGTTAGTGATTCTTGAATATTCTGCTGTTCAGAAATTATTCCTCACTCATACCACAGAACCTTTATATGAGTGCTGGAAAAGGACACAATGCATCAAGCTAACAGAGAGTCTGAAATTATCCCCAGGTTTTAATATAGGCCAGAGCAAGACAAAACTACTCTCTTGAAATTAGATTCTGTAACCTTTTCTCAGGAAGGCAATGCCAGGAAGTGCATGGTTTTGGTTGACGAAGAACCTAGTTCTAACAGCATAAAATAACTAGTTCAAGCCCAAAAGCAGAGGAGTAGCTAGTATGTGAGCATGGATACACACCCTAAAGTCTGAGGTCATTGCTGAGGCTCTGTTCCCAGCCTGGATAGACAAAGCTGGAGTGAACCACAGGGTTTATAATTTCCACAGGACTGATACAGAAATATATTCTGGAATTGGGCATAGTGCCCTGCATTTTCTGCCTGAGAAGCAAAACACAGACTTGCACCTACAGCGTTCCTCCCCTTATCCTACCTCATCAACATCTGGTATGATTGGAGTAATATTTTATATATCAATGATCAAGAAATTCACCAGGAACCAATTTTGATTGATACAAAATACAACAGTGTCAGAGTATTTTACTTCCTTCCAAAAATTAACTGGTTAATCAACAGAGACACTTGAACCGAAAACAAAAATTAGCATTTGTCAAGACAAACAAGTAACTAAAGTAAAACATTTCATTTTAAATTAGTAGTAGTCAAAAGCGTGGGAAAGCTGATTTTCCAGTAAATAAAAAGGTGCAGAAGGAATTTCATGAAAAAAGAGGACCTAAGTGAATATTACCCACCAGAAAAACTGAAGATTTGAAGACTAATGCTCCTAGGAAGCGATGCCAGAGCATTCCAGCTGTATGCAGAGAGAACAGATTGTTGCGAGGCAAATTAATGCCATACAGAATTGAGTTGCTAGTATTGAAAAATGATGAGTCATTAATGATTTTCAGGTAAAAAATAAAAGTATGAGTGAGTGCTAACAGAAAAAAACAACCAACCGACAAAAAAAAAACAAACAAAACAAACCAAACCAACAAACAAAAAAACCAAACAAACAAAAAAAACCCCAAGCAATCAACCAAACAACTTAGAGGGCTCTTTTAATGAGGAATAACATTAAAAAATGCAGGTGAACAAGACTTGAATCACAGTGAATGTGTGAATGTGTGTATTTTAGTGCTTTAGAAACATGGGAGAGAACACGAGTCTAGTAGAACATGAAGATAATTACAGCATCTGAGTGTGAAAAGTCTCATTGTACTATATAAGGAGAAACTGTAACACAGAGAGCCATACAAATGAACATTCATTTTCTAGCCTCTGCCATGTCACATGATGGCTGCTAATTCCAGTCTCAAATTAATAACATCATTTTAAACTCAGCCACTACAGCTGTCTATAAATAATAGTCCTTCAAATTCCATCACATTCCATTAATTATGTACTTGAGATGGTGGTAAAATTTGGGCTGAACAGAAGCTAGTGTATTATAAAAAAAAGCCAAAAAATACACATTACAAAAATAATTCAAAATTTGTTATTTTCATCTGCTGGAAAAGAGAAAAATGTTCAGTTTATGTCTTCTAAAACCAAAACTAGTTTTCAGTTTTTCATCAAAAACATAGACTATTTCAGAAGGAAAGGGCAATCCACAGGAACTTCTGTTCAGTTAAAGAGGCTATTTTCAGTGAAAACAACTGTCGTAAGAAAAGACTTACATGCAAAGAAAACCTTTAGAAATATTTAAATATAGTTTTGAAAAGGATAAGTAAATGAGAGAGACTAAAAAGGCCTCTAATATCAATTACTGTCATCCTGTTTAGGTGCCTAAAAATTTTTGATCAGTAGTTTCTCAACCTTTTTTTGATATGTTAAGCAGCTTGAGCTCGTGAGATTCTGCACGGTTACACAAGCAAGAGATCATTCTTACTGCTCCTCTATTTAATCTGACGCAACAATCCTTTCCAATTTTTTTTCTGTAAGCTTTCAATCATAGAGGCACAAAGCCCAGGTGCATACAGTCAGAAGTAAGTTCCCTGTTTAATGTTAAAACTCACACCCACTGCAAGGACTGACATTAACCAACCTCCAAAGTGAAAATATTTAATCTCAACTGACAGAACCTCCATTTATCCAAATTCATAACAGCATGTATATTTGCCAATGTATAAATTTTTATTACTGCTTGATGGTTCTTAGGATTTCTCTACTTGTCAATGCCTAGACCTTAGAATTAGCCTACAACAGGAACAGTTTATTTGTTGTTCAAGCCTCTCAAATGGTCCTTTTTGGTGATTAAAAAAATAACAACAAAAATCAAGGGGGAAAGAAAAAAAACAGCCCTTGGCTTCTTACACTGATGAAAGCAGAATCAACATTGGAAGAACAATCTGCAAAGCTGGTCAAACTCTGGGAAATGAGATACTTTCCAAAACTGGGTATCATCAGTCTGCTGGTCACATGGAGAGAAGTATAGGAGAGAGTAAAAAGCAGAAGAGATGCAGTCTTGTAGCTGTGAGTTCAAAAAGCTATCTCTATGGGAACAAAAGCTCTACCCTAGATATTTCTCAAAAAATGGAGTGGAGGAGAGGAGTGTAAAAATTAATGAGTGGAAAAGCAGCAAAAAACGTTGATAAAAGAAAGAAGCATTTCCCCCTTTGGCAAATCTGTCTCTCACTTGTCTGGCTTTACTTTATTCTATCATATTGAAGGGGGCATGCACAGCTAACTGGTTTTTAGCATTCATCTGAACAAATGTAACCAGCAAAGCTGCACAGAATCTGAAAGGAAAATGCCTTACCTTCTTTCCGCATACAGCAGAAAATATTAGACTATGTGTTTGACAGACTGAAACTCCAGGGTTAGAAGAAAAATGGTAGTTCCCTTCTGAAATGTCAGGAGATTCTCTAAAGGCCTGCAAGACCATAAAGGATTCAGATTGCATTAGAGTATAGTAGGGAGCTGGGCTCCCAGCTGTCATTTGGATTTGAAATCTCCCATGTGATCACAAGGCACTATTTGAATATGCATGCACATATTTACTTCACAGAGTCTGGAGGTGCTCAGATTAACTCCCAAAGCAGCTCTGCAGCACACAAATTCATGAGCACACTCCACAACAGACTGGAGTTCTTGCCATGATGTGCAGGAGCAGATCCTGGCATCACTGAATGATTAGTGTGAAAAGAAGACAGAGAACACTAAAGAAAAACATGTCTGTTGAGAAGCAAGCTGGGATTCAACTCCTGAAAAGCTATTCTCAGGTGAAAATAAACATCTTGTGAGTTCCAGAACAGCCAAGTAAATGTGATTTGTTCAAACATACAGATTTTCCTCTGGTGCACCAGTAATATTCTCTTTCAGAAATTTCTGTGGCGACAACTGAACTTTAATCACACAATTAAAATTGGGATAATTCATTCTATAGTTTTTTTTAAAAGAAATAAAGAAATAGTCATTCCAGACAAAACCCTACAGCCCAGTGCCCAGTACTAAAGAGTGTGCACACACATCACCCCATCCTTTTGCCCCTGGAGTGGAAGATTATGCAGGTGACCTTGATTATGCAGACATGTTGTAAGGGAGTATCTCTTTGCATGCAGCACCTCCAGTCCCAGCCAACCAAACGCTGGCCCAGCTGGTGCAACATAGGTGCATAAATAAATCCTGCCAACTTTTTCTTACCAGACATACGGTTTGAGAGCAGACTGCCCTCCGAATCAGACTGTGCCTGAGGAGAGGTACTCATCCACTCAAGTGCTCCACTTGGGCACCCCATATTCCTGCTGCCCTGGCAGTCAGTGCTTATCAGACCAGATAGCAGATGGCCATTCCTGCAAGTAGGGCAGGCAAGATCTATGGGCAGCAAACAGATGCACAGAGCCTGAACCTAGGAGTGCTCCTTGGCCTCGGGGCACAACTGGACCATGTTAACTAATGAATACTATTGATAAAATCTACCAATTACTGACGATTTTTGTTCTTTATTTATTTGTGCTAATTTATGTTTTAATTTCTGTTGGCCTTAGAGAAGAAATGTTGACTTGTTTTGTTACATTTGCCTTTTTAAATGCATCATAGTGGGCCATTATCTTTTTCCTAGTAGTGCAGCATATTAAAGTATATGGGACTTCCAAATACAGTTGTCCACATAAAGAGTAAGGCCTTTTTTTTCCCCCAGGAGCTTGCCAAAGATCAATATTTCATTTATCATAACTATGAAAACAGCAGACTGCAAATAGCAGCAGAGAACACGAAGTGAGGGTGAAGAAGAGAGAGAGCTCTCCTATTGCCCTAAATATTGCCTGGAGGTTTTTGGTCTCTCAAAGAGAGAGAAGGGAAAGAAAAACTATTCTTGGAATGAGCAGAGCAGAGGAGACTGGTCTCCAAGCTACAAGAGCTGCAGAATGCAAAGGTCTCTGAGCTTGAATACCACTAAAAGGGGATATTGTTCTCATAGCAGACTCTGATGATCCATAAATACTTTAAATACAAGACCTTTCTGAGACCTCCTGGACTAAGCAGGCAGTCTGTGCTCTGAACACTTCTTACAGCCAGAGGTATGTTGTCTGTCCCTGCAAGTACAGAACACCTGTGGGATCATGCTCTAGACAGAGCTTAAAACTGAGAAATTCAGCTGCTTCATTTTTACCTCTTAAAGCAGAAAGTGGTGTGCTTGAAATTTACCTGGGCACATTTTAAAGACATTTCATCAAAACAAATGAAAATAAAGACGTGCAGAACATGTTCCCTGATCTGCAATGTCATTGCAAAGAGAAGTGTGAAGTCGTTTGGGTCAGACTGTTTCTGGATTCAAATGTTATTTCTGCTCAACATACTGATTTCTTTTCTTATCACAAATGCTCTTTCAGAACCGAACAGGATTTGGCTTTGTTGTAAATGACTGTGTACCAAAGCACATATAGGTGTTTCCTATGAATGTCCCACAGAACCATTATGCAGTAATAAGCCCAGGTTGGACTTGACATCAAGAGCCATTCCTGGAAAATGCTTCATTTATATTTCCATGTTGTTTCTGCCTTTTTAAGAGAACTTTCAAGAGCACTTGAATCTTGGGGGATAGCTGTCACTGGTAAGAAGAGAATAGTTTATTGTACTCATGGATGGCAAGTCTTACTTCTGCACAAATCTTTTTATCTCTCTGTCCACCCTGTCATTTCATTTAATATTTCATTTGTAAGTAAACACGAGGTTAATACCTAAGATGTAAGAACACAACAACATAGCAAGCAATTTGACACAAATCCAGCTGAAACATTTTCACAGAAGCTACTGCTTAGACTTACAAAATAAGAAATGAAGAGCTGGCAGTCAGGAATAAGGCCACCAGGAATAAACAACTAATTCTCATTTTATTCCACCTTCAAGTCCTCCTAGACTAAGACCCACAGAGATCTAGATCGCCTAGAGGGGGAAAATTACAATCTCACAGTTATGACATGACATTTCTTTATTACCAGGTATTTTGTTCAGTATTAACTCTTTCACATCTAAGAGCACTGGAAACCTCAGACTCTGTGGGACTGAACAAGATGTTTGAATACTTTTTCTGTTACATTGAGAGATTTGGGGGGAGAAGAGAACCAGGATCAGCCACTCACTAAGGTTTGTTTGTAAAACATAGGAAAAAAAAATAAAGCACAATTTTTAACTGCTAGGAATCTATCTCCAAGACACCAAGGAAGAGGGGAGCATACACATTTCATTACTGTAGTCTTGAATTCTTCATCACATTCCATTAAAAATTAAGACAAGGAAATAGCAGCTTCATAACAAAATCATGAGGCTATGGACATATAATTAGGGCCAGAAGGAACTTTTACTTGAGTATACATTCTGATGATCATTAAAGGATCAGGTTTTTTTTTAAATAAGGTAGAAATAGCTGATGTTTAATTCTAGCAATGCCAACTTTCTATTTCCATGCAAAACTTTCAAAAGCATCCATCTTTGCAAGAAGATAAGGGAAAAACTGGAGGATAGCTATTCCAAAAAGTAATTTGAAGTGATTTTTAGGAAGGGAGTTAGGCAGAGGGAGAACAGGAAAGGAACAGCTTAATGTTTCTAACCTTTCTGTAATATATAGCAGAAAGGGCTGTCAGGGTGAGTCACTGTGTGGGTGCTGGCAGAGAGCTGCTGAGTGGAGGAACAGCGGGGGCGGAGGGAGATTACGTGAACTCATTGATGACTGCTTACATAAAGAGGAATTACTACACAGCAGGCACTCTCTCAGTGCTACTACTGTCTTTCTGGAAAGTTACACAAAGCCCAGCTTTTCTACTCCTTGCATTTGTCTGCAGTGGGGGTACACTTAGCATATGTCAAACAGAGGTTTATGCGAGTCAAAAGATAAACTCTCACACCCTGTACCCCTTTTTCTCAGTTTCCTATATTCTGTACCATGTCCATCAGTGGAAATGTTAGAGTAAAATGTAGCCATTTCCATACTACAGCTACCTTTCTAATGACAGTTTTGAAACACACTACTTTCCAGTGATAAAAAGCCTTCTTCATTCTTCTTTTAAAGCTCCAGTGCATTTTAGAAGTATTTCCCTTTTTGCATACCTCTGTTCTCCATTACAGTTTCTATAATTATTTTTTACCCTCGCAGAACTAAAAAATTCAAGACTCTTTTTTGGACAAAGTTTGAGTAAAATAACATATGCCAATTTGCTGATTCCTTTCATCATCCTTCCTCTTCAATGCCAGACAACTATTTGGCAATTCGATGTGAATTCAGAAGTCACTTCTTTTTTTTGTAAAGGTTATCAAAAATTGGAATTACAGTACTCTACTATGTAGCTGTGAGAAGATATTCCTTGGTGTCTATTCCAAAAAGCATGTCATTAACTCCCAAGACACAGGATTATTAGAACATTTCTTATTTTGTGGACACAAAACACATTCTAAGAATTTCCTGGGTTAGGCAGAAATTGCAGGATTTATCTCTGTATACTCCAAGCTCAAAGTAAAATATAGGCCTAAATATATTAGCATAATTTGTAAACCCTGGAATGTCTCTTCCTTCTTGCCATACTTTCTCAGTGAATGTAGTCATTGCTATTAGAGGAAGAGAACAATAAAATTAATAGAAAATTACATATGCTACTAACTGTAGATACTCGGGCAAAATATATTCATAACTTTCAAGCAAAATAACACCTGTGGAACCGACAGTTAATTTTGGAAATAGTGCTCTCTAGTACTACTCTTCCAGTTTTGACTGTTCAGGTACTTCCTTGGATTTCACAGTTTCCCGTGATGGAGGAAGGTCCCAAACACTATGGTAAAGGCTGGCCAGGAAATACAGGTCAAATGAAATGGCAGGTCCTTTCTTTATGCAGGTGGAACTTGAGCAGTTCTTGAATAGAGATATCAAAAATTTTCTGGGTGAAAACCATGATGAAAATCATTAGAAATTTTGAGCTCTAGGAAAATTCTTGTTGAAGATCCAACAAATATTGAAACAAAGTTTCTGGAAAATCAGAACAGCATCTGCGTCAAGTCAATAAAAGACATAGGATAAATATAATTTTAAAGTCTGTGGGATCTGCAGAGCTGTTCTTGGCGCCAAAATTTCCAAGCTGCTCTGAATCTGCCACTGAAAGTTCTTGTCCAATTCTCCCCAAACTCCACCCACAAAGTCTTAAATTCCTCCATGTTTCTTCTAATACCTTTGGTCTTTCTCGAAACACCTTGAAACCCCTTCTCAGGACAATTCTGAGGAGCTGTACTGGTACATGCAGACAAATGACTCACATCTACAGTGAATGAACATAGTACAAACTTTGGGAAAAGAAGCCCATGTTTCATACTAAAGAGAAGAGTTCTCCCATGCACATATCTGTGCATGAACAAGGCAATGAATAAGGCATGGAGGGCTGGGCCCTGAATTATATCATATATAGATACATCATATATAGATTATATCATATATAGAAATATATCATTGTTCAACAATAATGGTAATTTAATTCTTAAACAGCCAAACTCAATCCCACAATTTAATCCACCAAAGAAATAATATTGTTACTATGAAAGCATCATTTCCAATTAATGGACCTTTTTTTTTCCAATTAACTTGTATCATCTCATGTAAATATATGTACTTCATATCTTCCTTATGTCACTATGTTTTTAATTCTTTAAATGCCAGAAAGTAAGTCAGATAGTTTTATTTCCATAACTGTTTTCAAATCTATCCACTGGCTCAAAAGCTTTGTTATTTCAATTTCACATATGAATAAGCTTAAACACTGAGCATTTAAATGATCTGGCTCAAAATCATGTAGAAAGCTGATGGCCAAGTCAGAGTTTCTGACCCTTAGCTGACCAGATTGTTCCTCTTCTGAAAATAAGGCATTTAATAATACAATGGTCATATTGATTGGCTAGTACAATCAAAATGTAAATGTCTGCTGTTCCAGATGGCAGCTTCACTAATTTGCTCAACCATGTCTCAGGAGAAAATAATGTTTGGCAGTGCTCTCTATTCCATTGCTTTAGTAAAAAAAAGTATAAAAATAAAAGCTTTTCTTCTGTTAGAAAAACATCATTATAGCCACATGTCATAGAAGACTAGGTTAGCAATACATTGCATCCTCACAGGGTAGTGTGGAAATGGGGTCTGTAGAAGACTGTTGGGTGTTTGCTGGCAGCTTCTAAGGGAAAGGAATTAATAAAATCTGGCATGTACCTGTTGCACTTATATTGCTACTAGAAAAATGTTATGGATCTGAAAAGTTAAGAAAAAAAATTACCCAAGAGTTATTAAATACAGCCTTCAGGAAAGTAGAGGCCTTCCAAGTTTGTTTATAGAATGTATGAAAGAGGAAAAACAACTAATAGCCTTGGAAAAAAAAATACAAAAGGCCTAATCCAATACATAAAAACACTACACACAGAAGTTGGTATCCATGATACCTTGCTGTGTATCCTCATTGCTTGCTCTCTGTGAAGACCTGATTTTCAGGCTGGACAAAACTAGGCAGTACACTACTTTGAAATCTAGACTAGGCTGTGGGAGGAAATTGTCATTTCTTTATTGTAGTTCATCCTGATTAGAAAGGAGCACTGACAATGAAGTTGGCAGAAGAGAAAGCCCAGTACCATCTGTGAGCAGCCCATATAACACAAGTTAGTGCTATAACTAGAAGCAATGCAGGACAGAGATGAGTTTCAGAGGACATGGAAAGGTTTAATAGAATCTGCCTCATTATTGACTTATTCAGATGGGACCCAGTTCTGGAGTTACATACATTTTCCCCAAGATTTCCCCAAAGATTTGTGCCTCAGGACATCTTCCTTCTTTCTGCCTCTGACTCTGGGCTGCCAGAACCTTCCTCCAATGTACTTGGCCTGAGAAGGATGAGGGCTATTCTGCTCTACCCCAAGGGAAGGCAACACCTTTCCATTCCTTCCCCTGTCAGTATGGCAGCAGCAGCTTGGGCTGAGTCATCCTTTGGAAACATAAGACTGTTCCTTACCAAAGGTCTTTGATGGCAACCCTGGTACATCTACCTGGTCGCTAAAACTTGACCTTGCAAACAAGTCCTTAGAAGAGATGGATGAAATGACCTGGTTTGATGAAGGTCCAGAAATTACCTGGTTTGATGAAGGTCCAGGCACTACACAAGTTAGAGATGAACCTGGCAACGGCCCAGGTCACCACACAGGAAGGAAGGAACAGATCTAGCTGGCCTGTGGAAGTGCTGCCCCCCCTGCCAGAGAGCTTTTTCATTTACCAGAATATGAAAGGGCAGCCTAAGGGGCTTTTCACACCAACAGTCAGAGCAGCTCCCTGGCACTCAGGCCAAACTACCTCTTGTGGACAGGCTGTCCATCCTAATTTGTCTGAGCTCAGTCAAAAAGGATCTGTCCATCTCTAATCACACCTTTCACCTATGTTGCCAACTGAGTTTATTTAACTTAAAAAAAACCCAAAAAGTCTCCAAAAAGCTCAAAGCAAAACCAATAAAACTTTGAGTTTCATACACATAACAGTGCATAGAGAAATGGAAGGAAGAAAAGAAAAAAAAGGGACAGAGAAGAAAAAAGTTTAACATTAAAAGATGAAACACAAAAGAAACATCCCATTAGAAAAAACCAAAACTTTATCAAATATTAGCAAAGTTATTTGATAAGAAAAACAATGATGATTTTCAAAGTGCAAGGCAATTTTCAATAATTTCAGCAAATTTTAAACATCTCTAACAATATTTATCAATTCAACTTGCTTAGGTGGCTCAAGGAAAGTAACCTTAGAGTGATTTAAATCATACCTTAACAAGATCACAGCATCAAACAGTTTGTACGCTGACAGCCTGTTACATCTTTCTAGGCATTATTAAACTAAGGAATATTTACTTTTGGCTACAGGTTATAAAAGTGCTCTCATATGTGCTTGCTACTCCAACAAAGGGTTTAAAGATTTCACCTGAGCATTTAAAGTTGTTCCCCTCATCTCTAAAGGTTTTCTTTGTAGAATATAAATATAACACTTAACTGTGAGTTTTTATTTTTCAGAAGCCTCAATTTAAAAAAAGAGCACATGGTAGAAGTATAAACTAAGAACATTCAGATCATTACTCACACAGCAAACTAATGCAATCCATTCTATGGGATGCTAGCATCAAAATTGAATCATGTAGGTAAATTATTTTAACCTCTCTTTCCAAGACCAGGAAAGGAGAATTACGGCTTAGTAAACAAATGATTCCTAAGAGAATCCGAAGAAGGAGAACAACCTGTTATCAATCATGGATAACTAGGAGCCGGCGATTGGATTTACTGTAAAAAAATGACAGATAAGTTCTTTGATGTAACTGGAAAGGTATTTTCAGCTGAAAGAGAGAAAAATTATTCAGCATCCTGAGACATCTGGCATACCAAGTGTAATTTGGGACACTAATATTCAAGAAAAAACAAAAGGGAATTTGCACTGGAGCAGTAGCAGAGAAGGGCAATCAGAAATTCATAAAAATGACAAGTCTGTCCTGCAAGAGGAGTCTGCAAATGCTCAATTTCATCACATGGGAACACAGATGAAGTATTACTGCTAGCTCTCTATGTCTATGAAATTACCAGATAAAAAATAACAGATAGAAGTAGCAGGCATATGCATAAATGGGTAGCAAATTGAATTTATGAAGAGTAATTATCAATTAGTGACTTTCTGATTAGTGGGTTATGTCAAGAGGATTCTGGTCTACTCTGGGCCTGAGGCTTGTCAGATTTACCTTAATGGTTTGGAAAGGATGAGCAAAAAGTGCTCATTTAATCTGCAAATTCAGCAAGGTGGAGGGGTGGCAAATATATTGCAGAAGTCGAAGAAAATTCAAAGTTATATTGAAAATGGAAGAATTAATTGGTCTGGGCTAAGAAGACTGTAATTCAGTAAGGGAAATAGAAAGCTCTGCAAATAGGTAGGGATAATCATCTGTTCAAGCATCAAAGAGGGAATGAATGTCATTGATATTGCAATAAAGAACTAAGATATCATTGTCAATCACAAGTTAAATGTAAGACTAAAATTTGTTTTAAAACTCCATATGGGAATGTAGCAGGAGTATTGTCTGAGAAATGAAGCACTTCTTTATCAGTAAGGCCTCAGCTGGCATAAAGTTAATATAATTCAGGAAGGATATAGTTCAATTAAAAGGAGTCTGAAAGACACTAAAGAGAATTTTTAGACACATGGAAAAATATCCTATAAGAAACAGCTGAAGAGTTAAGGTTATTTAATTAGGAGAAGGGACAATTTAGGAGAAATATGATAATAGTCCTTAATATTTGAAATGTAGCTCTTCTCAGAAAAAGGATAAATATTTTCCCACATTCATTAAAGGCCGAAAAATAAGTAGGGAATTTAAGAAGAAAAAAAAAGGATATTTTGCATTAATATTGAGAAAAAAAATCTAGCAATAGGATAAGGAAGCATGGTAACAAAAGGAGTTTGTGATTGCTGATACTTTCTTGCTGGACTGTGAATTTGAGAATTATCTGTCAAGAATATTACAGTAATATTACCACCTTCAGGGATGGTGTTGAAGTCCCAGTCCTTCCCTGCTGCACTCACCCTATTGTCTCAGCAGACTGCAGCTCTTCACCCTAAACACCAACCCAGCACTGACCAAAGTCAGACATTATGGAGTACGAAAAAGTCATGCATGGGTTAGGGAAAGGTTTGCATTAATGGTAGTAATTCTACAAATTGATGACAGGCAAAGAAGAAAGATTTCCTTTGGATTCTTGAACATCATCCTTGCTATATTTGGCTTTTCCCTCATCTTCTGACATCTCAACCTTTGCCAGAGCACTGGATGGAACAACCCCTCTAGAGAGTTCAGAGTCCAGAAGCATTGCTCCCCCAGGCTTTCTTTAGGGCTTGCTGCTGCCTCCATTTCTGTGCCACTGGTTCCCCAGATGACAATCTTGCCACAGCCAACAGTGTCAGCACATGAGCTCAACTGCCTGGCACCATCAGGAACTCTTCTGCAAGCACTGACAGGGTGCAACAACAGAGGAAACCCTGCTCCTAAACAATGTGGCTGGCTAGTATTCCAAAATGCTCTCTGAAGTGACAGTGCCTGAGTGTGATGACAGCTGTAATTAGCCTTCCTCTTAATAGCCTTCTTCTTAATAGCCTTCTTCTTTAGGCCTGAGGAGGCAAACTCCAATTCCTTCAGCAATAGCTTTTTTGGTGCTTCTCCAGTTTTCACTGTGATGTCTGGTCTAGCAGATCAGTGTCTTTTGATCTTTTTCTGTGGCAAAACAATCCTCTCATCACAGACAGGAGAATCCTCTCCTACAGCTATAAACCTAGCTATTAGAAGGGATTTGTACAACTGTTTTGCTTTTCCTGTCCTACTGCTAGAAACTCCCTTTCAATCTATCTCATTTGCACATAAACATTTATGAAAACACCCATTCAGTGGCATGCCTCACAGTCATTCACACAATATTGATGTTTCTTAATTCTCCACAAACCCATTTTCTGGAGTGATTGTGCCAGCCACTGTGGAGCCAAAGGCAGTCAACAGTGAGGATCAGAAGATACAAATTAGAAACATTTTCTGCATTCTTGCAATGAATATTCTATTTCTTCAGGATCTTTGGGTTTGACATGCAGTGACAAATCTCCAGCTGGGAAAAACAGTGGTAGTGTGTTGTCCTCAGAGGAACAGTAGTGATTTGTATCAACTGAGGACCAAGCAGAACTGATAAAAGAAGAAATAGAGACAAATTCTCGTAAGTCTGCACACTGAACAGTAAATCTAGGCAGTTTAACACAGGCTAGTTACATCAGTACCAGAAACTCTCTAACCAATCCAGTCAACTGTTGTCCAGTCGAAATGGGCCCTCTCCCATAGGAGTCTGTGCTGAGAAAGAGCTCAGGTGGGAGGCAATGCCTCCCCAGCACGCAGATTAGGACTGCCCTGGTCCAGAAAAAATTGGGAACACAACAAAGGCATCGTACAGGACAAATCTTTTTTTTTCCCAGGCATCTGTCAGCAAACACCACTGCAGCTCTGCTAGCATGGATAGACCCAGTGGTGTCTTATAGCCCCTTTGGCATCCCTATTCTTTCAGCCAAAAGTGATGAAGAGCTTTTTGGGACGCTCAATTATGTTTCTCTTTCCAAAGTTCAAAGAATTTGTGCAGGCGACCCATAATACATAGGAGTTGTAGGCAGAAACTTAGTTTAGAATGCAGATTCTCTACCATGAAGTAGGTAAATGGTCTGCAAATCTCTGATTATCTCCAAATCACCAGAAAGGCTGATATGTTGTTTAGGTGTTTTCCATATGACTTCAGGATTCTGTTTATTTTGTCACATGGCTTATAATTATTTGCAGAAGTATCTCGTCTCCAAACTCACAACATTACAGTTTTGTGACTAATGGCATCCACTTGCCAGAGCAAACAATATTACATTGACAAACCCTCTATTCAAATGAACTCCGTGCTACAGTTAGATCTACCTTGAACTGCATTTACAAACCAGACTGTCATGCCAACCACTGCTAAGAAAATTTTCTCATGTATATGAACTTTCTACCTATCTGGGTGAATTGTGTTTTGTCTGAAGGACAACACATCTTAGAGCAGCATGTGGTTGCTAGCAAATATTTCAGTCAGTCACATATTACTATTACAACTCCCAGTGTTTGAAATCCCTGATAGCAGCCTGGGGAAACACTTGCATGGATAATATCTCAATATTTTTTGTCAGACAGATAAGTATTTCAAAATGAACTCATCAAAACATCCCTGCAAGGTTAATAACAGTATAATTAAGATACTGAAACATATCAATCTGCTTAGCTGGTGTGAAAATGAACTGCACTTGACTGACATATATTGCATGAAAGAAATTGGAATAGGAAAAGGGATGCACTGCCACAGGAGGTACTGCAGTGGATGAGAGCAAAACCTGTTGACATAACCTCAGTAAGAATCCAAGACTTCTTAAGCAATTTGAAAGCAGAGAAAATAATGAATTAGTGGAAAAGACATTGTAGGATGTCCAAAAGAGCACAAAGCAAAGTGGTACACTTAGGCTGTCATGTCTATTTAGCTACAGATGTAAGCCTAACAACTGAAACTGCAACATTAACTACATATAATGCATAAAGGAGGCTTCTATAATGTTACTTATTTCTGCAGGCTCATGGGGAGATACAGCTTTTGCGTCAGAAGCGTCAATTAAAAGATCCATCCTCCAGAATGTTATTCAATCCTTTGACAGTAAAAAAGAAATAACAAACAGTAGCCTTCCCTATTTCTCTGAATCCTGTAAAAGAGAAAGTAACCACATCCACTTTACCAAAGCCTCTTTTTGTTGGGGTGAGAATAGACAATAGACCACTGCTCTCCTAATCCTTCCCTTTGAATGAATGGTGTGACAGTTCTTCCTATTGTTCCCATCCCTGTAGCCCTGTCTCACCCAGCTGGGTGTCAGGAAAAAAATAGGGTGGATATGACTCCTTGATGGGTGGTCTAACAGGGAACAGTGTTGTGCAGCTGACAAAGAAATGGGTCCATGGCTGAGGAACCTTAGGCAGATGCCCTGTTAAAAGCCAGAAGAGCTGTTCAGGTTTGACACACTCTTGACAAGTTGTTTTTTTTGAGAAATACACTTGGTGCAGGTAGCTCAGTGTACAGGTACAGTGCCAGCTGCAAATTGAGCTCTGGGTGCCAGGAATCCAAGGCAAGAAACCATGAACTTTTGCAGAGCCTTTGCAAGAGAAAAGGACCCATAGGACCAGCCAGGTGACCCAACATAACAGGAGCTGATGACTCTGGAGGAAGATCCCAGCCACTGCCATGAAAAGACTGTGAGGGTATAAAAACAGGGGTTTCCTTTGTTTGGGGTCCCTCCTCAGATACATCAGCTTGAGCTGTTTTTAAGTTTTTGAACCAAGACAAAATTATTTAAAAGAGCCAGAAGTCTGAGACTCTGCTATGGGAAACCTGCAGTCAAGCCAGTAAGGAAACCTTGTCTGACAGTATGGGAGTAGGGTGTGTAGGGTGTCAAGAGGGGCACCCAATGGTTCACTGGAGCCACCCACTGCAAAGGGCCTTCAGGCACAGCACTGAAAGTCTCAGGTGGTGAGAGTGTGACTGCCAGAGTGATTGGACAGACAGGAAAATCTCCTTAACAGCTTTGCTTGGTGGAAAACACAGAAATAATTTATTTGGAATGTGTAAAAGCAAGAAGTACCACGCAGTCAGGCAGTGATTGATACTATGCTCTACAACACTCTTGTATTTGTGCCTAGATGTCTGGGACCATTAGTCTTTGCCTAGTGATAGTTGTCCTTATAATAACTCAAGCTAAGGAGAAAGGATTGGTCAAAAGGCAGATCTATTAGAGTAACAAATTACCTCCCCCACAACAGGTCTTCTCAATTCCAAGTTAAACTCCACGTAGGTAAAGCTTGGGAGCTTGGAAATTTTTGAGGCAAAAGCTATATTCCTAGACTTTTTTTGGGGAGGTCTGCTGCACTGTATTCATTTAAGCAGGGGAATAAATTCCCACTTCCTCACTCTCTCCCCTTGTGCATAAATGGTCCCTTGACAGAAGCAGTCTACTCACTCTTGACGGCACCTCTTCCCCTCTCATGGAGTTAGCTTGTAGGTTTTAAAAGCAAAATAGAACAAAACATTTTTGTCTTGAAGGTGTGAGACAACTTTCTTCTACTGACTAAAAAATTGTACCCAGTCAGAGACAGTTAGCTTGCTTCATAATGATTCCATTTCTCTGGAAAAGCACTACCCAGCAAGATATCCTGGAAGTCACCTGGAAGTAACTAATATCACCTTATTAGATTTATGTGTTAAGAATCAGCTTTAGCACTTTTCCATGTATTTGTTGCATATGCATTTCATGTCTTTCTATCTTTTTTTTTTTTTTCCCTTGGAGTCACAGTATAGCCCTCAGTTTCATAAAAGAGTTTGCACTCTTTTCTCTCACCCTGTAACAGTGGCATTCAAATTGCAGCTGGGAAAAGGGAGCATATAAAAATAGTTATTACTTCAAAATTTCTGCCAGCACACTCAGCTACCTCTAACATTAACTAGATAATGAATTGTTTTTGAACAAAAAAGTAGCACAGGAGACTAAAAAGAGTAGAGAGAGGTTTAGCAGCTCACTAGATTCCTGTTGGTGTTTCATTAGGCTGACTTCTCAAACACTGCAAACCAGTCAGCTGCCACAAAATCCTTAGAAATATGCTGCTTTGTATCAGGTGAAGGCTGAGCTGTCCACATGCAGAAAGATGTATTTTTTATTGCATACTGGTGGGGAGGAAGTGTAAGTCTAAAAATAACAAAAAAAAAAAGAGGACCAAGTACATGTGCCACTATTTTGCTTTTATATCCTCAATATCTGCAGATTTCTTTAATAACAACATTTAGCATTCAAGAACAGGTTAGGAATTGTCCACTCAATTGACAATCAAAACAAAATGAAATGCAAGCTTGACTTTCAGTTTATCTACAGTATCTATTTACTTTATCTACAATATTGATAACTTCCTCTGGTATTCATGACCAGAATAAAAGCCCAAGAGAGAACATTTAGCAAAAGTTGAGATTGAAATGCTGCAGGAGAGAAAACACCGTGTCGTAAAAAATGAGCCACTGAGTTCTGCAAAGGCTGGTTGTATTTTTAAACTCCATGTATGCTTCCATTTCTGCAATTCACAGTATTACTAGATGAAGAAACATATAAAGGGATGTTTAGACTTATAAATCAATATCCTTTTTTTAGTTAAGGTGTCTGTCATGTGTAATCAGTTATTTACAAGAACGAGTCTAAGAAAACATAAAGTGGTTAAATACTCATGTCACTGGAGTCAAACACTTTGGTCACATTTGGTATTAAAGTGACTTTCACCTCACAAGCGCTTATGTGTTTAGTGCTGAGCTCCACTGGCAGCAGCAGACGTCCAGATTATGTGTTCAATAAATGCTGTTCATGACTTTCCCTAGTAACTATTCTCCTAGCCTATGCCATGAAGAAATAGGAAAAAAGTGCCTCCATAGCCAACACTCTCTCCATATGGCAGCTTACACGGTAACCAAGACACAAATTTTTTTTTAAGCAAATGCTTTTCTATTTTCTTTTTTCTCTTCCTATATACCAGCTGTCTATAAAACGAAAATATGTTTATTTCTTCCTTCATGATCTGCTAAACAGACTTAAATTTGGTACAACTCTGTTCCCTTGGTGGCTCCTTGAGACAGACACTTTGAAGAAATGTTGCGTCTGTGAACTGCATGCAGGTTGCAGTTATTGGTATGTGCTTTTATGAAGGTGTTTTACTGAGATATGGAAAGCAAGGAAATCACTGCTGTCCTCAGCAGAAAGGGTCCCTTTCTAACCTATGTCAGCACCTTGAAACTGAACTGGTTTCTGCCCAGTGGGCAAAGAATTTACTTTTCAGACCTTTGATCAAATTGTGTGGTATTCATTGGAATTAATTTCTGGATGTTAGTAGCACATTCATGCAGAGTTAACTGCCTTCATACTTAGCCAGCCAGCCATCAAGACCTCACCTCCCTACCCATTCAGGAAGTACCCTCTGTCCCCATAAGATGCAGGTTACACCTGTTTGCTTTCCATGTTCACACTGCTTAGGCAACCATGTCTATCCAGGAATTGGTAATCACTAAACAAACAAAAAGAGGAAGCCCAGTGTTCCACTGCCCCTTGTCTTTTCCTGTGATGTATAGCAAGGTACACACCTGGCCAAGCTAGGAATGGAGACCCTCCTCTTCTCAGAGCTGTTAGACGATCTGAGAAGAAAAACCTCCCTTAAAGTGTTACATATTCCATCTATGCACAACCCAGCAACTAAAGAGTTACTCAAATCAGAAACACAAATAAAGAGAAGCAATACAGTTCGAGTTCACTGGCTATTTGTCTGTATTCAGCTGGCATCCTGCGGGATCAAGGACTCTCCCCAATAGCAAGTGCTAACTGAAAAGTCACAGCACATTATTAGCAGCACTTGTTCTCTGTTTCCACATAGACAAAAACTGCTGCTGGGCCCAACAGACCAGCTAGTTTATTCCTTCATCCTAAACCAGAATAAATTCTATTTTATTCCTGACAGATGTTTATGTAACTTGTTCCTAAAAACTTCCAGTGAAGGAAGGTTTTCTCAGGCAAACAGTTCCTGAGATTTACTATTAGTAGATTTTAATGACTACTGAACCTGCAGTCAGTTGGCTGAGACTTTTGTACCTCCATTATGACCAAAAATGTCCAAATATTGCTTATCTTCATCTTAGAAATTTAGAGGAAAAGAAATTAAATGCCTCACCTTGGCTTCACACTTCTTTATTTGCGAGTTATTCTGTGATATTTTCCTCTTTCACATCCACATGCCATAAACATAATTTCAGGGTAGTTATCTGCCATTAGGATCAAGAGCAGAGGCAAGAACAGTTTTTATATAATGTATTTAGATCTTAGAAAATTATCTTCATTGCCACTCCCTACTGTTGCCATGGTTTCCAAGCACACAATGGTATTATTAATGTTCAGTTTAACACTTCTAGTAGGTACCTGCTGTTCCCTGTTGGTCAGTGTTTTCTGGATTTATTTTCTTCCCTAACAAAACATTAATGGAACCACAGACTGCAATTAATGTTAAGAACTATTTAAAATGCTGCCTGCCTGTTACCTTTCTTTTAACATTTAATTTTATTTTCAAGAAAAAAATCCACTAATGGTAGGTAGGAATCAAAACAATCTCTCAGCCCACAGTTCTGAATGTACCTACTTCTCATATGGGACACTAATAAGTGGGGGGGAAAAAAAAAATTGAAACCAAAGCTGGCAGAGTTATTATTTCATAACAACCAAGTGAGACAGTCCTCTCTGAGTATGAAGAAAACACATACTCTTCCCCATTGAAACAACAGGAATTGGAGAGGCACAGAAAAAGGATATGAGAGCATTTTTTCAATCCCTACCTCAATGCATTTAAGACTATTATATTTACTAGCGTCTTCCTTCATGACAGCACTGCCAACTCAAGACAAGAAGTGTTTACAGAAAGAATCTTGGACCACCCTTCTCAAAACAAACCTCATCTTGGCCTGATGGAAAGCATTAAAAAGATCAAAACTGGACATTTTCTGATAAATTACCTCTTCACTGGAAAATGAAGATTCAATGACACTGAACTGTGATGAAGGAAAAGATTTGTTTAATTAACAGTTTTGTGCAAGAAACAATTGTAATCCCCTATTTAAACCAAACCATTTCAGTAAATATAAAGAAATCATATTTTTTTCCTGTGCTAGAAAACTCAAATTTCTTTCAGGATCACTCCACCCCTTACAATGAAATATTTTGGATTCATCTGGGGCCACACTTTCCAATCACATAATAATTGGATAATTTTTGCCATCTTTGTACTAGTTACAGTTTTTAAGGCCTTCTTTAAAAGTCACTTCTGCCATGTTTATATGATGAAGGGACTTGTTACAAGCATTGGCACTTGTGGTAACTATTCTCAATTACCCTCTGTGCTTCCACACTGCATTACCCATCCCGGGACATGAAGCACAGCAAGCACAAATGAGAGCTGTTAAGTCCTGGATAAGAAAAGCACTTATTCAAAAAAGGACTCAATAAGACTTGGGGTTTTGGTTTGTTTTTTTTTTTTTTTAATTTTTTTGTACTTCACCCCTCTCTTTGTTATCAACTTTTGAACCTACTGCCAAAATTCAAGAAGATTTGAGTAGGGCATATAATTCAACCATATTGAATTCTTCCATCTTTCATATAAACAATGAGGAAGATTGAAAAAGGAAATTATTGGAGTGTGAGGTTGCACCTCATTAGGCAGCAGAGAATCCTTAAGGCACCCTCATATGTATCTTAACCATGAGAAAAACTTAAGTGTGTGCTTCTACTTTTTTGGTTGACACCTCAACTAAATGACCTTTGGGACACAGTCTGTAGGATCCTACTTCCATAATTTCACTGTTCAAGAGAGAGTTCATTATAGCTGTTAAACTCCTTGCTTGTAGTTACTAGAAAACAGTGCAGGAAGTTACTGGAAATCAAGCTCTTCTTACACGGGAAAGCATTCTGCTTTGACAAACAGATAAATGGGGAATGGAAAAACACAGCATAATGCTGATGTGAATAACTTCTGGTGACTTTTAAAGCTGTAATGATGCCTCAGTTTTTTGCCTGCCATAGAAATAGGAACAGGAGAAAATTGCTGCTTTATGGCTGCAGTAAATCAAGCAACAGATGAAGATGTGCTAGAAATGCCAACAAGCTGAGCTGTTCCTGTGTGGGGACGAGGAGAGCAGCTTCAGATTGCTGACGTGTATCAACAAAACGAGCGTGGAGGGCCTTGGCATGCTCCTACCCATGAAACAAGCCCTAGCCACATCATCTGGACACCAAGGAGCAGGTGCTGTAGCTGACTCGTGCTCACAGATGCCAAAGCTGAGGAGATGGAGCATTGCTCCTGCTGGCAGCAAAAGAAGAGTTGGGTACTTTAAAAGAAAAAAAAAAATTATGGCTGTTAATTTATTACTCCACTGAAGAAATCTATCCTTCCAGTATCACCAAGACCAGATATCAGGATGTATGTTACGGACTTTAGGACAGGCTGCTCAAATCTAATGAGATTTTGTGAACTCTGCTGACTGGTTTTATTTTATGAGATATATCTCTCTATATATTTTATGTTTAAAAATACACATTTATAAAACGCATACATTTTCTATATTAAGCATATATGTATAAAATATATATGCTTGCATACTTACATATATATAGTTATATAAAAAAGTACATGTTAAAAAATGTTTATCTACTTGCTCCTTGGACAGTGCACTGGCAGAATGAAAAAAAAAAAAAATCATAGCCTCCTCTGGCCCACTACATTTTTATAGTTAAATAAAACACCTTTCCATGGGAAAGCATCCAAGGGATACAAGAGTTCTCATCACTAGAAACATAGTGTTTGTCTCAAATCTACGAAATGGATTGTTCTGTTCATCAGTTTGAGAACTGTCAGGAATTAGACAACTGTATTATTTACATGGGTTTTTTTGAAATCTCTTTCAGAAAACCAAATGTGTTCCTTCCCTTTTATAATTCTCAGTAGCAGAATAGTTCATAGAAAGTAAATTAAGTCAGTTATAACTGTGCAATCCTGTTGTATTCTAATTACATCCTGGACAGAATCTGTCCTAGCACATTTTCTTCAAAATGATTTGAAAATATTAATCATCGATTGAAATTTATTAAGTGCTTAGATGATAATTCATGACATGAAGAGGAATTCAGCTTAGTCTCATGTGAACTGTTCCACATAGCTGAACATAGTGAAAATCAGTAAGCATTATTTTAATTGCTAAAGCTGGCAGAGCTGACAATGCATTGTGAGCTTGTCTTTCCAGCAAGAATTTGTTATTTTTACAAAGTTTCTAGAAGGACTATGGTACAAAAAAGTATACTTACAGATTCAAGTACAAATGAATAAAAAGGTTACACCAGTTAAACTTTTTGACAGTTTTTGTCAGTTTGACAATTTTTTGCAGTTTGCTTTCTGCAATTAGTTACATTATACCAAGATGAAGCTGTACATTCTGACCATAATATCCCTCTTTTATCATGCACCTCTATTTGTCCTGATTACATGAAATATGTAAATGTATGTTGATTATGTTTCACTGTGAAAGGGAATACAACTATTATGAAAAAGAATGTCTAGGATTTTTCAAGAGTGATCATTGTCATCTAGCTTTGAATACAGGTAATTATCACTGAAAGTTGATAAAACTGAATGACTGTAACCCCGGTCCTGAGAAAAGCTTAGCCACCTCAGCATGGAAGGAGGCTACACCCTGCAGCAGCTCATCTTGAGTGATTTTTGAATAATGACAAGCCAATTCCCTCCTTGACAAGTGGATCAGTTTCTGCCTACTAAAGTTGTATCCAGCACAAATATTTCTGGCTGAAGCTTTTGATAAGAAAAGCTTGCATGACTACACAGATGGTGCATGTGTTTCTGTAAATCCCTCAGGGACGGCAATGGAGTGCCACAAAATACAGCCTCTGGTAGAGCAGTATAATCAGGATCTTGAGGAGAGGGATGAGTTCAGTTCATATCTCAACCTTCAAATCTTTCCACTTTTTTCCCAGACTTCTTGTTCCTTCTCTCACCACAAGAAAGGGTTTAATCTGAAGAGCACACACCTATGATAGTCTGCATGCACACTTGAGGGACCTAGTTAAAAGGGCTCTGCCTGCTTGTTCATGACCATTAGGGAATAATTTCTCTATCTGAGCAGTCAAACATCCAATACAAGAACTTCAACTTGAGAATACTCCTTTCTGATGGAGTATTTCAGTTCAGTCTCAAAGTCACAGAGGAACCTTCTTCAGTGTGTTCACATTTTTAATGTATCTTGTGCCCAACTATGTATTTCTAACTTAATGCAAACACTCCCTCCCAGAGAATCCAAATGTTATATGGCTATACAGACTATGTCGGGCTGAAGTTTATTCTGAGAGGTAAATTGACACTTGCTAAGAAACATTCAATCTATGTGTAATCATAATTTATATATTTTTTTCTAACACTGAATGAGACATTCCAGTTAACATCCAAGGTACGAAAGAAAGTTTAGACGATGTTCAGACTTGAAGGAGTACCGTGAGAATTTACAAACATATTGAAAAATAATGAATATAGCTTGTTCTTGAACAAGCAGTTGAGACAATGTAGTAGTGCCATGCTGTATTTCCAGACAAATGGTTACAAATTACCATGGAAAAAAAACCACAGGAAGAGAAAAAAAAGTTTTGCCAGAAAGTAACACACATCATGTGCTTTGCATCATTACTTAAACTAGGGAGAAAAAAAAAAAATTGCCACGAAACTATATGATCTCTCTAAACAATCAAGAAGCACCAGACACATTCAGCAACCTTAGACTTTCTGAAAGCGATTGATAATTAGGTCATCACATGATTTCTTCTCACTTTTTCAAATTAAATGATAATAGAATAATATGGAGGTAGAAAGCATTGTAGCCCTTATGCTTGGCTCCCATGTTAAATGTTCCTCCTTTAAGACCACACTTTGAGTCAAGAACACACCAGAACAGTCCAACATCAAAGCCTGCTTGCAGTAGTTCCAGGAGAGGAAGCTTTATACATAGTTACTACTTGGAGTACTTTTAGACAGTTGGGCTCAGGCTGGTAACAACTGTGACCCAAGAGAGAACTGAAATCACAGAATATCCTGAGCTGGAAGAGACAGACAAGAATCATTGAGTCCAACTCCTGGCCCTGCACAAGACAGCCCCAAGAATCACACCATGTGCCTGAGTGAATTGTTCAAATTCTTCTTGGATTCTGCCAGGCTTGGTGCCGAGATCAGTTCCCTGGGGAACCTGTTCCAGTGCCCAACTACCCTCTGGGTGAAGAACCTTTTCGCAATATCCAGCCTAAAGCACTCCTGACACAACATTCCTTTGGGTCCTGTCACTGGTCACCAGCCTGACATAACTACACTTAACCCTTTGTGCCTGACCCATGAACCAGTTTCTCATGCACCACATGATGTGTTTATCCTGCTGTGTGCTGGACATTTTGTCCAGAAGGTTACTCTGAGAGAAGTACCAAAAGCCCTACTGAAATCCAAAATATTACATTGGCTTCCCCTAATCAATTAGGTGTGTTGCCTTGTCATAAAGGAAATTAAGTTTGACAAGCAGGACTTTCCCCTCATGAAGTTGTTCTGGCTGTGACCAATGACTGCATTCTCCTACAGGTGTTTTTTCAATACCATCCAGAGTGATTTTCTCCATAATTTTACCAGTCACTGAAGTGAGACTGACAGGCCTATAGTTACCATGGTCATCCTTTTTGCTCTTCTTGAAAACTGGGACAATATTAACCAGCTTCCAGTCAACTCCAGATTCCCAAGACTGTTCAAAAGTCTTTGAGAGAGTCCTTGCAATGACATCAGTCAGCTGTTAGTGTATTCTCAGCAGAATCCCACCAGGCCTCACAGACTTTTAGGGATCCAGCTGGAGCAGCAGGTACTGCACAAGTTCAGGGTCAACTGGGAGTTTATCTTTCTTGTCATCATGGTCCTCCAGCTCAGGGCACTGAAATTCCCTGGCCCATCACCAGTATTGAAGAAAGAGTCAAAGGAAATATTAAACACCTCTGCCTTGTCCAATGTCCCTGTCTGTGAGGTGACCACCCTTATACTGTACTAGGTTAATGTTATTTTTACACTGCCTTTTGCCATTAATGTATTTGAAAAGACTCTTTTTTATTGTACCCCAGAATTCTGATCAGCTTCGTATCCAACTGAGCTTTGACCACAAGAATTTTCTCTCTACAGTGTCAAGAAACTCTCTGTATTCCTCCCGTGTCACCTGACCTTGCTTCCACTGAGCATACACCTTCCTTTATTTATTTGTCTTATCTCCAAAAGAAGATCCCTGCTCAGCCAAACCAGCCTGCTGGCTTGACACTTTGTCCCTTTCTCCCTTCTAATCTAGTTTAAAGCTCTACCGATGAGCCTCACTAGCTCCGCTGCTAAAATCATGTTTCTCCTCTGGGAAAGATGCATCCCATCAGGTGACAGCAGACCAAGCTGCACATTCAAGGCCTGAATGTTGGTGAAGCATAAATAATGTTTCCACTTGATGACTATCTGATTCCAATCCACACTGGTGCAACCAGAAATTCAAGCACAGGCATACTTAGACCTCATTAGGGATGCAGGGAAGCAGAGAGGAAAGGTAGAACTGTGTGGAGTGAACCAGTTCTGGATAAGGTCTGGTCAGTCCTCCACACCCATGAAAATCCAGTCACACAATCACACCGCAACACCTTCAGTACCGTTTTTCCCACGGGATCAATACAATCTGTTATTATTCTAATCATCCACAACTAGTATTGATTGCGAGGAAAGGGGAAAATACGAAAGAAGTTTTTTGTAAAAGAGGGCTGAGTTGACACAGAGTTGTACTGTTAGAGCTGTAGTTGAGAAAAATGCATTTATGGTTAGAGAGGAAGTTACACACTGAGATACTAATTGTGGCTTACACATTATTTCTGTCAACTCAGCAGTCACGACACACCAAGTGTACAGCAGCAGCTCGATCTCCTTTTCAAACAAGTCTCTGTGTGCATATTAAGGTAAGATGAGGCATGTATTGTTGCAGAGGGCACATTTAAAATAGGAATAAATCACCACAGCTTTGCTAAAGTCACTGTAATCTTTTTAAAGAAAGACTTAGGTGCTCAACTAGATAAATTGACATCATGGTTGTGAAGTCAATGAATTATGATGAATGAGTTAAGGCAGGTTTATGCCAGCTGAGGGACTGTCCTCCTCCTCCCTCACCTACTGCCTTCCTAATTTATCTCTCACTTTCCAAGGCTGATCAGTTGTTGCCCTGCTTCTTGCAGCTGAATGTTTTTTACTTTCTTTCTCACAGTTCTTTTCTGTAAACATAGCTATGTTATTGTAACTGTATCTTATCATTCACATTCCTTTCTCATGGACACAGAACTTTGATGGACGTTTCCTTTGACCACTGTAATTGAGGGAGGAAGAACTGATTTCCTCCAATGAATAGTGATTTCCAAATGGATATAAAAAATAAAGAAGGCGGGTCTTGTCGCCCTTCATTCCTTCTCTCTGATCCTGTTAACAGGTGTCTCTGGCTTGTCCTTTTTGTGTCACTGCTGTGACAATCAGTCACATCAGGAAGAAACACAGGCGCAGAAAAAGTTAAAAAGGTGAATGTTAAAACTACCAGAGTTGCAACACTGACTCCAGGCATGGATGGTCTGCTCCTCTTGGTGCACATCATACATTTTATCTGAGTCCACTCCACATATTCCTTTCACAGGGCAGAGCATCAAGGTTGCACTGGAAGTGACATGAATTTATAATCAGAAGAGAGAGGAAAAAATAAGGTTAGGTATTATTAAAATTTTTTTATCCAAAGTCCTTCACTTCTAACCACAACCTCCAAAATTATCAGTAAATTAAAAATATCTGGAAAACTAAACCTGACAACATATTCCTGTAATGGAATATGATGAAAAGTCAAAATCCAAATAACACTCCACTCTAGTTGATTAAAGTGTAACAATACCTCAGAATTATTTCAAATAATTTCACATGGAAACTTTTGAGGTTCTTTTTAAATTCTAAAGTTAAATAAATTCCAGTCTTTCCAGGAAACTAGAAATTTAGGAACATGTGTTCCATCTTTATGAATTATATCTAAGCAGTCACTTCTGATATTTTTCTGACTCCAGCTGTAAGATAAGAGAAAGAAAATACCTACTCTTTACTGAACTCTTTATGTTAAGCAGGAAGTAATGTTGTCACACAGGAGCTTTGCATAGTTTTAAAATTAGAGAATACACACACTACAAGTGCAATATATCTGACAAAAATATTGTAACATTTTGTTGCAGCTATTTTCCCCCCACTATGACGTTTCTCACATGGTATTTTGGAGGAAACAGGAAGAAGTGTATTTTCATTCTGCTTGCTGCTTCAATTCAGCAGCCCAGAACTTCTCCAAGATTACTCTTGTGAGCAAGACTCTGCAAAATGCCCTCAAAATGGAATTCTTCCCTTTCATATTTTACACGTCATTTTCAAAGTTACAAATCACTGCACTGCTCACAGAGGAAAGGGATAAATACAGGTTGAATCAAATAGCTCATCAATGAATTTGGAAACTCCAGGCCTCACTAAGCCTGCCTTGACTGTAGCCCTCTGCTAAACAAACAATAACATTCTTGGGGCTTTCCTGTGCAGGGCCAGGAGTTGGATTTTGATGATCCTTGTGTCCCTTCCAGCTCAGGATTTCTTTACTACACCGAATAACTAGAGTGCATCACAGTCTGATGGCTTTTTTAGTTGGCAGTTGAACATTAAGCCAGTGTTTTCATTATGCCGGCATATTTTTTAGATGTTTTTATAGTTATCTTAAATTGGGATTTTTTTCTAAGACTGTAACATAATTTAAAATATCTGATCCTGACAAGATCATGACAGGTCCTTTGAAGATGGAAGAGGATACTTTTCTAGATTCCTAGGAGAGTGTTGACTGACTGTAATAAGGTTTCATAGTGAGATTTATACACAACGGTAAATAAGGATTGATTATTCTGCCATATTAGTATGGTGATATAACTAATCAAGCACTGAAACTAATTTGTTTACTTTGTTGATTTTGACACAGGCAGTATTTCACTATTAGTTGTTACAAATTTTGCTACTTCAGTTGAATAATGTGAACTACTTAGTTTTAGTGACAAGTTTTCCTGTTTTAGTGAAGATTTATAACCTAGAAGTTATAAACGGAAGCTGATGTTTACTTATTTTATGGAAGGCAACATGCATCCACGTCTTCTGCCTCTGAACACCCAGGATAGACAGCAAGTGGTTGGCCTGACAGCCTGAGCTCTGCTAACAAGTTTGTTGCTCACTCTAGCTAACAGGAAATCATCCAGCACGCTAATCACACTGGTTTTTTCAGTAGCAGCTATTTTTTCCACAATCCTGCCTCTGGCTTTTATTTGACTATTACTGAAGGGAAAGAGACAGGAAAGAAATAACACAAGGAACATTTTCTCCTCAAAAAGCCCATCCAATTTACTCTAAGGAGCGGCAGTATTTGTAAAAGGAAAAAAAGCCCCCCAAAACAAAACACAAGATACAGCATGTGATATCACAGTTCCTCATCATTTTTTTTCCTGCCATAAATGTCACAGGACTGACCAATACTAGCACAAAATAAATTCCGTTGAAAGAACAATGGGAATAACAATTTCCCCTAGGTGATCTCAACTGGCTGTGAATACAGTCCCAACAATACTTGTGTGTCTGCATACACACATAGATATTTTAATTTCTGTGTAATAGTTCCAGTATCTCTCTTAACAACATAGGTTATTATCCAACTAAAAGTTGTGTTTTCAAGGACTACCAGTAGTATCTGGGCTACACCAATGATCCCAAGTAGAGGTGCCCTGTAACCTTTTGACTTTAAAAAAGAAATACCAGCTAAATTACTACAGTGTAGAATTTCCTTTCAGATCATAATCACAAATGATCAATAGGGAGGGTAGGAGAGAAGTCAAACCTCTGAATAATAAAACTGCAGCTCTAGAACTCCATTTTGCTTCATTCAAGGTAGTGGTGGACAATGATCATTTTTCTGTATGGCACTTGTACACACTCAAGCAATTCCACTACACAAATTGTCTGAAACATCGGGCATTTTTTGGTGTTTTATTTTTGTGTGACATACATAGTCACAGTCAGACCCTGACCCTTATGCATCAGGATCTGAGGTATGATGATTCTCAGAGCACAATTAGCCTTTCAAGTAGCCTGGGCATCAGGTTTCTTTCATGAAAAGCTCTGAGAGAAACCAGCTATTTCTACACAAGTATTACTTCTCAGGTGGAAACATTCCCTATAGCTGTAAGAAGTTGACCAAGGAAATGGATTTAATCTCATACTGTTAGCAAAGGCACATCAGGAATCACAAAAAGGAAATTAGCCACTGCTCAAAACCCCAATGTATAATCTACTACACGATACCACATAATGCAAATGTGTTATTATCATTGCCTCTTTCAGTTGTGAGGAGGACAGCAATGCAAGGAACTTACTTTCAAATCTCTACTAATTGGCACAGTATAACCCAATTAAGGATCTTTTTATAGAAAAAGTCTTAAAATTTTTATTCAGGCCTTAAGAACACGGGAAAACACAGAAAGCAACACTAATATGCCCTTTTAAAATAAATATTAATTAATTAGCAACTTGTTAAGGTAGCCAATCTGCTATTAGGATAATTCTAGTTAGAATAATTACAACCAAAAACTGTCTCGTGGTAGTGCAAGCTCTTTCAGACAATGTTGCATTCACTACAAGTAGCGTTAGGACTTGTTTCTTCACATGTAATTAAGGATATGTTAGGTCTTTAATAGCACTAGCTAATTCTAAGGAAATGAGGAAACAACATTTTACAACCTGAAAGGGTTGTAAACTTGTCATTTTCCAGCACAAATCCTACAGCGTTTCCCTTTGCTCTGGATCTGCACGTAGAACAAGAAGAGCATGAAGTCAACTAGATCTCTGGCACTTCATGGAGAACTGGGCAGAGACCAAAGAAGGACCAAAACATCACAGTGTTTTGTGTCCCACGTATTTACTGTGGTTATTAGTCCCTAAAACTCTCACTTGAGTGGGAAAGAGGAAAGATCACTAAGTTGAATACGAAGACCAGTTTTCATGTGCAGCTCTTTCCTCTCCTGCACATCCACATGGCTCTCCCTACGAATGTGCCAGTCTGTTTTCATTACCAGAATTTTTCAAGAGCAAGAGAGCAAATATTAAAAAACCAAAGGGTGGAAAACACGGTTTAACATGTCAGTTTTAGCTAGCTCTGGAGTATGAGTACTCTGTAGAAGTCTTAGAGACAAACTCCTACTTGTTTAATGAAAAAAGCAAGTCAGAGATCCTACTGATGCATCTGTAGCAGAAGAGACCTCTACATATGCCACTGCCACATGCACACACCAATCAGACATCAGAGAATTGACTCTAAGGGTTTTGCAGGAGGTGGCAAGGGAACCTGAAATTTGAAATATTGTTAATCAAATGCTGGCAGTGGGAAAAAGATAATTATGAAATATTGCACTAATGAAGACAAATAATTTCAAATGCATTTCCAGCTCACAAATGCTGTGTCTCCTGTTTCACTTCAACTAAATGTATTTTCTGCAGTGTCAGAGGAAAACAAACTCACATTCCTAAAGGACAGCTATGCAAGGATGATGTGCTGCAATATTTAAAAGCAGCCCTACTAAAGAAGTGAAGAATGGTTACACACCAACATCCACACTGGAAATGAAGACCTCTAAATTCAAGGTTGGTTACGGTTACCTGCATTTGACATGTTGATGTGCTATAGAAAAAAAGCCTAGTAAGATTTCTGGAGGCATATTGAATCAGTATCTGAAGAAATCTTTCAAATATTGAGTGGGTTAATTTTTTGCTCAACAGAGAACCTTAAAAGACTTTACTCAGATAGCTCCTCCCACAGCCTTTTTTTGTGGACTTGTAACTTCCATTAAGTTTCAGAGCCACAAAGCCTCACCCTGTCAAAACCACTCAGATTAAATCACAGCACCAGGCAGTAAATGGTCCTTCAGTGAAAAGCCCTCTCAGGCTAGTCACAAGAATAAAGCAGGCTTGAGAACACTACATAGTGTTTGTTGGTTTTTTAACAGTACTGGATGTAGATGAGGAAATTACAGTGCTAGATTATATGAGGAGGCGCCGTAGATTTCCTGCAGCATTCATTTGCTGTGTGACTGACAGTTTCTGTATAGGTGGGGGGTGGCAGGAGAGGTGGGAAGTGAGGAAACCACAAACTAATGAAATATCTGTGGCTGTGACAGGTAGGAGAAGCCATGAAGATAACTATCAGCCAGGGAATAGTGCTACATATACTAACAGCTATTTTACTATCAAATAAGACAGTAATTATAAAACAGATGTGTTGCCCTGACTTCTGCAGTTCTGGATGTTATCATTCTTTTGTAATTAGCCCTCAGACATTCTCTGTAAACATAGCCATGTTATTGTAATGGTATCCTTTTATTTACATTCCTTTCTCCTGGGCACAGAAGTTTGATGGACATTTGCTTTGACCAGTGTGATTGAGGGGGAGGCCCTTTGTCTCCTCCAATACACAGTGAATTATAAGGTACATATATAATAAAGATGGGCGAGGGAAGCCCAGAGAACTTGTTCCTTCACTCTCCAGAGGTTTCTGTCTCCTTCTTTCGTGTCGTTACTGCGACACAGATGTTATGGAAAACTTGGAACGTAGAAACCCAGACATGATCATAAGCATAAAAGTCAGTTCATCTGAAAAAGAGGGGGGCTTTAATTAGCAAGAAGAGGAAGCACAGATTAATTTAATTTGTGAGTAGGTGGAAGTAGTACAGAAGTGTGCTGAGGAAGTAGTTTGATTCAAGTGACAGAGACTTGAAGGATGTATGCCATATTTGAATATGGAGGTATAAATTGGAAACAAAGAGTAGCCTCTTCCTACATGTCGCATTTCAGGAAAAATAATCTCAAATGTTGTATCAGAAGATATGAAAATAGATATTAGGTCAAGCTTATACACTGCTTGGAAAAACCAAATACTATTCTACTAGCGTGTCTAGCAAATACAATGAAATAGCAAAAAACACTATAATGAACTATTAATTTATTGGAAGCGTGCACTGAAACCACTGTTGATCTCTCTTTGAGGAGAGAAATATCAAGCCACAGCAGAAGTTTTCAAAATAAGAATTAAGGCAACTGGTTTAAGAATCAGAATGAACAGATCTTAAATAAAATAACATTGTCTATTACTGATTATTTGAATACAGAACCAGTGATAAATCACATATAGCACTACTGGCATTCTCAGGGGCTACTAGGGAACACACTTGAACTTTATATAGTTACCCATTTTGTTATTAAAAATGAAATTTGCATTTAAATGTGCTGATTGCATTTGTTGTTCCTCCACCTTTGCTGTATTTTTGCACTGACCTGTTTTAAAAGAACACATTCATCCAGTGAATTTCATTTTCACATAACTTCATTTTTAAACAGAACATTTATCCCAAATAATGTGAATCAAAAATAACAAACAGAAAACTGATACCGTCTACTGATATGTTTATCTCACACTTTCAGTAAAGGAACTGGTCTGGCTTAAATACACAGCAGTAGATTATTTTGGTTTGGTGTCCGCAATAGAGAAGACTGTGGAAATAAGAAAGAGAGCAAATGAGGACTGCAGAAGTGCTGTTTTGAAGATTTAGAAGTTTAATCTATTCAGCCTATGAAAGTGAAGACTGAGAAGTAATTTGATCACTGTGTGTCAGTGCTTTGACTTGGTGAAAACGTTTAATGGCAGGGGACTTGCTGACTGTGTTGATGAGAAGGTAAGAAAATTAAATTTGCTGTATGCTAGAGCTAAATACATTGAAGCCTGAAATATGGTGCAGTTCCCCAACAGCCAGGGCAATTGAACATTTCAGCCAGGGAAGCAACATCACAAGTTTTGGGTTCAGCTACAGCACAGCTGTGAAGTTTTCATATTTTGTCCCATTTAACTTCAAGACTTAAAATAGTTTGATTTCAGAAATTTGTCAAACCAATTTTAATTTTGAGCTTTAGTAATGCCACTGATTAAAGGCATTACAGTGACATGTTTGTCATTGGGGCAGATTTACCATCATAGTGGGAGAAAAGTTGTTCTGCTTTAAAGAATGAAGAAAACACAGCAGAACCAAACTTTTGTGGGAAACTAGGCTGAGAGTATGATGCAAAGAAACCCGCATCATCTCACTCATATTCTTGTGTCCACGTTAAGACCATAACTCTAATAAAACATTAAGGTTCTGTACTTAAGCCTGACAACTCAAAGATTCAGGGGAAAAATTTTACTTCAGGGAAGATGGGCAGCCTCTTGGAGAGCTATGTGATCTTTCCTATTTTAGGCTTATTTATGCCTCCTTAGCATAAGTAGACCTCTGTCTGTCACCAATCCTTGTGTCATAATGTTCAGCTGTCTTGAGAAATGAAGGATTTGCCAAAACAGAAATCTCTGACAAATAGAGGACCAGCTTAGGGGAAAAAAAAAAAAAAAAATTAAGGCAATACAGCCCTAATTTGAGTTTCCACATCTTTCAGCTTTCATGTCTTCCTTCCTCAGCAACAATAAAATATGCTTCCAGAACACCTGTGAACGCCTGCCATCGCCTTCCCTCCTGAGTCCATTGCCAGGCAGGTGTGGATGATTAACAAGGTCTTGAATATTTTGGCTAGCTGAGATACTCTTTTTCCTCTAAAACCTGGAAATGGGAACAGGTGAACTCAAAATATCCTGAAAGTACATGCTCTATTTCTTTCTCTATGATACCATTTTTGAGGCTATGTCAAAATATGTCAAATTACCTGATGAATAATTCCAAAATATAAGTGCATTGCTTAGCATCTTTACTGATGGAAACAAGGACTTAAAATCTTTTTCTGGGAGAAAAGTAAGGCTTGTATTTTTTTGCTATTTGCTCTTATTATGTAATGCCCACTGAGTGTGCCAGAAAACATGTATTCATCATCTCTTCAAATATTCTTCACAGTTAACTGAACTAACTCTAATGAATAATGCTGAAACTGTGTGTGCTCTGCTACTCAAACTGATTTCAGGTGGCTTTTTTTAAAACTACCCACTTTTTGAGGACTGCTTCCCAAGTTAATGCCTTATTAACTCAAGGCATAAAAAGCCCAACAAAACAACAATGAATTCACGGTAAATACAAGATCCATAATTGCATAGATTTCATACACTACATTTAACTGATCGGTGAGAAAATACAATATTAAAGTGTTTTCATGAACTACCCCTTCCCTTTAGCTGTTCTTTATACATATATATTTTTGATCAAATTCTTTTTGAGTGGATATGAACCAGACATTTGAAAAGGTAGTTATCTGGGCTCTGGACAAACAAAGACAGGTCTAGTTATATTATGCAGGCAAAGCCTGAATAGTGCCAAACTCCATACAAAAATATCTCATTTTTCCCCACCACAAATTGAGTAAGAAAGCCTCCAGTAATGTTTGTAGACTGGTCTTTAGTTTAATGACACTGAAATTTATAGGATATGAAAAGACTGCTTCTTATTAGGTTAGATAAGATGTGAACTACTCTTGTTGCATTTGTCAAGTGTTTGGAGTATTGCAGCCAGGATTAATTAATGGCAGAAAATAGATTTGAGAATGGTGCTGAACAGACACAATGGTGGGTGAGGCAGCCTGTGGAAAATATCATGGGTTAGCACATGCCTCTATATTGATAGGAGAGGAAGAAAGACATGTCCAAAGAAACAGAATGTTTCGTAACTTCATAGATGAGATGACCACATGGAAATTGCAAAAAAAAGAGCAACCCATATTTCACAATGGAAAACAAATTACATTGAACTGCTTGGCATTTTCTTCTTTCTATTCTGTCACACATGCAGATGAAGTAAACTAATACCTCCTTTCTTATCTCCTAGCTCAGCTCCCCAGGGAGAGAAAGCAGGACCCTTCCTTGTCTAAAAAGGCTGATGGAGAAATCCATCCACCTGGAGCAGATTCCTTTGGCCATATCCCAAATTCCACAAACCTACAGGTCTTTGACTTGCTGAGCCAAAGTGTGCTCAGGGCAGGCACCAGTACCATTCTTTTTGTGGCATGACTTGGGATGGCAGCTACGAGGAGAGCTGTGATGCCAAGAGACATCTCCACATCTGACAAGAACAATGACTACCCTGCAGGAAAGCAAAATGACAACAAGAAAAGGAAAATAAACCTGTGTTAGACATTGCTGTTCTTTTGTTCATAGATCAGATAAAGCCCACAGGGGCTTTGGAAGAAAAGAGAAAGGTAACCTAAGAAATTATTTCAGGGTCTGTGCATCTCTTCCCAGGAATAACAGAGATGGCATAGGATAGCTATACGTTAACAGATTCTCTTACTTCTTAGGCTTTTCTGGTTCCAGGCAATCTGGAAATGACATTCTCTCTTTATACCACTCTGTTTCTATTTCCTGCCAGAACCAGGAAGTGGAGAGCATGATTTATTTCTTTGGCATATCTTCCAAGCAAGCAAGCAAGCAAGCAAGCAAGCAAGCAAGCAAGCACACAAAAACAACAACCCTCTGAATTAACTATTGATTCTGTCTCTGCTTTCCCCCCCCCAAAACAGCCTTACAATTCTTAGCATAAAAATAAAATGTATTTACTTCACTTGGTTTTTAAATTCCTTGAGTGAAAATAAACAAATAAAAAGCATTCCAGGGACAACAAAACCAATGAAGCCAGTAATCCAAGAGGTGTATTTCTGAGTGGATTTCCTCATGTTTGGTAACAGATGAATGCTGACACTTTCTCCTCCAAAAAAAATGATAGCAGGGTTTCTCTCCATCACCCAGCTGTCAATTTCTGTGCCATTTGCAGGAAAGTAATTGTTTTCAAGACCTCTGCCCCTGTGCCAAATGCCACTAGAATTGATCAGGGATTCAAAACTTAATTGCAAGTCTGACATGTACACAGACAGGGAACATGATTCCAAAAGCTTCATTTCCTTAGGAAACCAAACAAAAAAAAAAAATAGTTAAATTTAATTTAGATACTTGAGAATAAATATAAGACTTTTTGTAAGAAAAGACTAAAACAAAACAGAAAAGGATTTCAAGAGAAATTCATGTTTAGCTCGGCAGCTGAAATGGATGCACAACTGTGAGCCTTGTAAATAATCTCTTTCACCTCAAAACCATAAAAAAAAATAAAGCAGCTGGCACCTCTGAGAGCTGCTTACCTACTGACATAAGCAAAGGATTGCTGGTTATTGATTCCATTATCCACACATCCAGATTTTGAATAAAATGTCATCTTGATGTGCTGGCAGCTACTACTGAGCTTTAAAAAGGAGGGATCAGAGCGGGACGGCAATCATGATAATGTAAGAAGTGTATCAAGGACAACATGCAACTACTGCCAGTGCTTAAGAGAACTGCAAAATATGTTTCATGCTAGGAAATAGCTCCATCTTCTGTTCTGAATACAGAAGTCCTCAAAAATCCTAATTTAAAAAAATAAGAAAAACCCACTGCACAGCTGCTCTTTAAGAGTCTTCAAAGAGAAAATAAAATTCAAGCTTATGTCTACAAAATTAAATCCCTCTCATATACACATTTAAATACCCCTTTCATCTTGCTAGGATGATGCATTAGCAAAAAATATTCAAGTAGCTGCTAGGAGAAAGATGTTCCTATTTGTCAAGGCATCATAAGAAATTATGATGAGGGATGTTCTCAGCTCCCCCCTAAAAACTGTCGTATGTTTGGAACACAAATCTGTCCTATGTACTGTACTGCAGACTTTGTTCACAGTTTTGGAGAGTGCTTTAAAGCTTTTGCTCCATAACCTTGCCAATCTTGAGTGCTTTTTCCAGTCTCTCCAGCGACATAGTTACCCCACTGAATGCTTCGATTATGTCAATGGGAGTTTTGTCGTAAATCTTATTGCAAAGTTTTCCTTTGCAGTCAAGCAAAAAGAGTTAGGAAACAGGTGCAATACTTGTACTCTTCCCAACATATCCTTTAAAAGTAGCAAGTAGGGAGACCTCTGCTACCCATCAAACAGCCTGTGCTATATCAATAGCTAGACTGACACAGAAGCCATGCACGACAACATAATTTCATTCTTCTACCAATTCACTTGTATGAGAGGACTTGTCCTATTACCGAGAGCAGTGGAGAAATTCTCCTTCTGACCATCCAGGATGGCAGAAAACAGCCTCTATCCATAGCTCTGGCACAAAAGATAAGCCTTTTCAGCATTTTCAGACAGAACAATCGACAGTCTACTTCCAGGAGGGGGAAGGTGAGAGTTAAGCCACATGCAGAATTCAAGACAATGATAGTAAAATGAGATTGCACTCAAGTGTGTATTACAGAATGGCACGCCCCCTGAGTTGGCTCAGAAGGATTCAGGTAATCGTGTTCAAACCCATCAAGAAATTTTAAAGCTGCACCCTTCCACTTGAACAAGGCAGTCTTTTACAGTGCTGAAAATGTAAATAGAGAAGGAAAACTCAATCTTTCCCAAACTGCTGTGCTATTAAGCCACCAGATTCATCATTCTTTTTAGTGCAGGAGTTTGCATGGAATTGTGACCTTGTTCCCATTCAGTACAAACTCTGCACTCCTCTGGGGCCTGTAAGACATATATTCTTCCAGAATATTAGATAACAACCAACACTCGTTTCAAATATTGACAAAAGTAAATTTACACAAGTAGGATTTCATTGACATCTATTAATAAAGAAATGGCTATTTTGTGTCTGTAGCTCACCACTTATTTTTGTCTGCTTATTGAGAAAATGTAAGAGTAAATACAACTTCCTCTAAGTGTGTGGGATCAAGCCTAGGCTTTCCTCCACTTAACACCTAACCACAGAGGAACACAAACCCCACTAGATACGTGACTTCTAAGATCAAAGTGAAAGGTTTCACAGCTGTTGAATAGCTCCTTTTGCTACTTTTCTACTACCTTTACCATTTGCCATTTACAGCCTCCTTGGATGTCTTTATACCTGCATTTAACCTATAGCAGAATAACATAACTTTCAAATAGAAGGCAGCTGACTTAGAATAGGAGAATTTGGCAGAGGCTGGCAGAAAGAAAAAGGGCCTTAAAGGCTTAATTTATTTGTCTATAAATTGCAGTGGAGACAGAAGCATTCCAGCCATTCTATACCACTCCATCAGGCTGCTGGCAAAAGCAAGATAACTTATGCTGAGCATCTTAAATCTTTCAAGAGAGACAGGTGGTGCACTGCTTGCACTTGCATGCTGACAACCAAGTAGCCCCCTTCCGGGAGTTCATACTCTCTTGAGGAACTCTATCTCAAGATACAGTCTGCTTGCTGGACAAGAGATAGGCTTCTCAACTGCTCCTGGGAGTAACGTGAGCTGAAATCCTGCTTGTACCCTTGCAGCACTCATACTTAAGTTCTGTTTGTAGTATGGGATCATTTATATATGGGGTACATCATGAGTCTGTTCTGTACCTTTCTGTAAGTCTCAGTGCAGTTGTCAGTCTATTAATTCACATCAGATGAGTTGGCAAGATAAAAATTCAACTCTGCAGAGCTAGGAGGTATGTAATCCTCGTATGTCACACAATGCATTCAAACTTTGACACTGTTAGGACTACTTCACAGCCTGGGAAGGTAAATACTACTATCATCTACTTTTAAATGCCCAGCACCCAACAAAAGGCTGGTGGATCTGTAGGGAATATTTAGAAAGTAGGTGCCCTTTGCAAGTGTATGAAAACCCAGGAGTTTTGATCACCCACCTGTAAAACTGCATCATTGGTTGATGGCATTACACTGCAGAAAGTAACATTCTTCCTTGCTTTTTTTCACTGCAAGTATCAGTCTTCTCAGCTAAGAGCTCCTCAGCAAGGAAATCAAAGCGGCACAACAGCAATTTACGAGCAATTAACTATTCTTATAGAACTGTGAAGGGGACCCTTGACACGTGTTTTCTATGCAAAAAGTGCCATTCCAGATGTTACAGGACTGGCAGGATGTCTCTGGAGTGGGAGCTACTCTCAATCCAAATACCACTACCCGAGGTCTCTGCGAACAGAGAAGTTTTAAGGACTGGCAGTTTCCTCTAAGAGTAAGTGCTATAACAAAACCAACAGTTGTATGAGAATTCCTTCAAAGCAAAAACCATTGCAGCACATAAAGCAAAAGAATATATAAAATTAAGCCTGTTTAGAATAGCAGCATGGTCGGTCTGTGTAGTATATGGCCTGGCTCCCTGGTCGCTCTCAGCCGAGGCACCGACCTCCAAAAGCCCCGAGGGCTCGCTTTGGGTGCGGCTGCTTCAGGGCTCAGCCTGGGTGTGTCACACAGAGGGGAGGCGGCCCGAGGTGACAGCAGACAGGGCGCAGAAGGAATCGGGCAAGGAGGCAAAGGGCGGCGAGAGGGGGTCTCCCCCGTGGTCTCCTTTATTGTGGGGTCGGGTGCAGGGATCCGGAAGGGAGAGAGACTCCGAGGGGCTGACAGGGTGCAACAGGTTAAAAGGGAAGGGAAATCGGGAGGAGCTGGAGGGGATAACCAGTGGGGTTCTGTGCGAGGGGAGGGTACAGGGGTCCAGGGTCCACTTAAAACAGCGGAGGGGAGGGTACAATGAACAATAACTAATAAAATATCGAACATAACCGAGACTTCTAGAAGTGTTGGTAGGTCCACTAGAAGAAGGGGCGGATCTCAAACTCCAGTCCTGCCTATGGAGTCCTCCCCAAGGGAGGAGCCCCCCACATCCGAGGTGGAGCTGGAGTAGGAGGCGGTGGCAACATCCCTGGGAGGACCTCCCACAGGTCTGGACTCCTTTCTGTTGAGGAATTGGTTTTCACACAATTTTGGTGTCTCTTTCTGAAGGTAGCAGTGCCTGAAGCCCAGTCAGGGATAAATCCAGGGAAAGAAAAGGCCTGCAGTTACATTCCTTATTATGATTTCCCAGAGCAGCACATAGAGCTGTATTGTCCACCCATGCTCTGCAGGAGAAGAAGGTCTGTCTCCTGTGTGGTACAGCCTATGTCAAGGCAGAAAAGGCAGATGCCAAGCTGAACACTTCACTTTGACATCACCACACCAAACTATCTTTCTTCCAGTGTTTCCAGAGCATACCAGAATCAGGATCTGATCCCAGGGGCTCACACCACCATGTTGACTATGCTGCAGTGTATTTTGCTGTCCCCAGAGGAATGCTGAGCTTTTGTCAGAGACACTAACCCAAGATTCTACAGCTTGAGCAGTAATTCCTAACTCACATGCTCCCTTATGAGATTTGGGGTAATTCACTTTACTGCTTTGGTTTTATCCTCCACTGCAATTATTTGCATTTACTTTTCTCTGCTCAAAAGCTGGGGAAGCAGCAAGCAGACCTGATCTCTGTGATCACTGTTGCCTCAGAGCATGCACAACACCAAACTGGCAGTCCACAAAACTTCCCCAAAGTGACACTGTGCTCCTTAGATCCATCCTGTAACAATATTCTTGCTGATTATCTATGCCTCTTCCTGGCTAGATCATTCAATTCCACCAGGTGAAGCCTTCACTATATAACAGCTATTCTTCTGCAGGTGAGATTTTGAAAGAGCTGTTATTAAGAGAAGCAGAGCGAGAGAACAGATCACTTTGATTGACAGATCAGAATACACACAGGTATAGCCCTACCCTGTAAGTGTGGTGAAAACGTTCTCACCTGCAGAAATAACAATTGTTGCAGCTTCAGGTTTTTAAATATGAAATATATATAAGAAGTAGAGTTGGTTAAGTAGTTCAAATAGCTAAACTCTCCAGTGTACAAGGCTATCATTTTAGATAATGAGAGATTTCTCCATTTTCCAAAAGGTTAAAGACAGACTCTATAAATTCTGCATCTAGCAGCCCAGGGAGGCTTCTCCTAATGGCCCCAACAGACATCATTTCATTGTCTGGAATGCATCAGGATCAGTTAATGCTGATGAAGTGCAAGGCTTTGTGTTCAGAATAAAAGTAGGAGCAGGTAAGGCTTCATGACTTGAAACTGCAAAACAGCTTTTCTGCAAATCAGCTGCAGGAGGGGAAAAGGAAAATAAATTAACTGCCACCAACTACAATGAAATCAGAAAATAACAACTATAAAGCAGTCAGTGAGACAGGAATGTACAAGGTCATTTTCATATTATACATTGCATAAAAGTTCATCTCTGCAAGCCAGGCTCTGTGGGCCAACCTGTGTTTCCCAGAGCAGGTGGTAATGCTGCCCTTTAGGTACCAGCAAGCCAGAGGACGTGTCCCTCAGTGTCTGGAACTCCATCAGCACGCACTCGTGCTGGAAACAAAACGCACAAAGATTTGCATGACTGATTTTCTGCTCCATGCTTTGGCGAGGACAGCAGAGACGAGCAGCCTTGACCTGGTGACCACTTGTGACAAGAATTTACTTGGCAACAGGGACCCTCAGGTGGCCAGATGAAACCAGCCATCTGTCAGCTGAAAATCTGCAGCCAGCCACTGCATGAAAAGGTAAAAATCAAAAGGGGGAAAAAAAAACAATCCACAAAAGGAAAAAAGTCAAAGAAAGGACAGAGTAAGAACAGTACTAGCTATGCTAGTGCAGATATTTGTTTTTCCTTACAACAACAGAGGGCGGCAATCCTCCATGCTGTCCACAGTCCTTGCCCACTGCAAGCCCGGTGTGATACCCTGGAGCTGCTCAGCTCCCCCTCAGCTAAAAGCAGCTATTTTATTTCTAGGGAGAAACACATTTTTATGTGTTCTACCTTACCAGAAGCAAAAAGAGGCAAGAGTACTAATGGTGTCTTCAGGCAGTAAAACAGACACTACTTCTCCCTTGTTAAATGATGAATTTTTTCAGGTGGAAATGCAGAACTATTTTTACATAGGCACACATTCACAGAAAAGCCATTAAAAAAAAACCATACCAGTGCTCTAAGCAGACTTTGAGGTCTGCTGGAGTAGCAATCTTCCACCATGGGACACAGAGGCTCTTTCTGCTCCCCTCCCTCTAGGCACTGAGCCCTCTAATAGAGCTCTTCCTGCTCCCTTGCCTGAGGGACCATGCTACTGCTAAGAACATAGGGCAGATTGTCAGCTGTGGACCACGGAAACTCCACATTGCTTTAGCTGATCACCTCTATCTTGAGTCCAGTTAGGGCCCCTAAGGGGAACCCAAGCATTGAACTCAAAATTGCATCATGGTGGAATTAGAGAAAGAACACTGCATCCTGAAAGCCTTTAGGGTTTATGAAAGAAGGAGCAGATAAGACTTGGCCATTCATGATGTAGTTTTTGACACACAGTCTTTGAAGAAAGCTTTTCAAGTGCTTAATTTCATGATCTGGAGACAAAAGCAGCATCAGGTCACGTGCTAAAAGTTACATCTGGTGTTGATGCAAAAAAAAAAAAAAAAAGAGGAAGGGCAATAAATCCAGACAGATCTCTTGCAGCCCCTCTGTTCAGAAGCACTCTGACACTAGTGTCAGCCAAATCAGGTTCTCTGCTCACTGCAAAATGCACCTGGGGCCAGGGAGCAAGAAAGCCACAACCATATGAAGTGCAGAAAGGCAGTGTGTATTTCCACATCTGCCGTGTAAAGCCGGAGTCAACCTAAATGTTCGATGCATCAAAATTGACACATTGGACAGGCCCTATTTGAGAAGGGAGCCTTTATATTAATTATATAAAGGATCCCACAGCTGTGGAGATTACATGCCTTGTCCAAAGCCATAAAGTCCAGGACAACACCAGGAACAAAACCTGCACCTCTGGAGTCCCTGGTACTAAAGCCATACTGCCACATCCACAGTTACTCTGACCAAGAACTTAATCTCTGAGCCAGGACAGGATAATCAAACATTTCCTGCTCAAAGCCACATACAGGCCATATTTCAGAGAATTTGCGTCTCTCACATCTCCACGTGGCAATTTCTGCCCCAAAGAGACTGACTCTGAGTGGCAGATCCATAAAAAAAATATTTTACATTAGTTCATGTTAACCCCTCAGCTCTGATATTAAGGAAAATATTAAGTGTCAAAGTCCGGGTCTTGGTTTCAGCAACATTAATGTTTTCTCTGTGAGCTCCAGAAAGTAGTCACAAATGCAGTCAAGCCCTGTCACTGTCAGGTGCTCAAGTTCTAGCTCAAGGAAAACAGGTTAAACACATGCTCCTTGGAAAAGAAGAAATTTTGATTCAAAGTGGCAGAGGGACTGAGTCTCACAATGAGCTCAGAACAGAAAAACACAACTCATTATCCCATGTTGCATAAAGAGATCAGTAGCTGCTGAATTATACATATATAATTTATGCTGCTGAATCAGCCATGTACCAAATTTGCAGTTTTAACTATTAATGCAAATTGAAAAAAAAACCCACACAAAAACAAAAACAAAACACATATATCTAGAAACTGTACGAGTCACTGAGTAAACAGATCATTTGGGCAAAGCTCTGAAGCAGTCAGAATTATTAGGTCCTATATTTTTTACTGACAGGAATTATATTTGAAATCAGCCAAAGTTTTGTTGAAATAACTGGCATAGCTGTTTTCATTTTTTCAGTTAGTATGCTAGTTATGAATAAATAAAGAAGGTGCCATTTCTTTAAAAACGTATTCAACATCTCTCCCTTGGAAGCTCCACAGGGTGAATGTGAAGCTCTACTTGTCTGTTCACCTTGCTCTCAAAAGCCTTGTGTCAAAGTGTGAATATTAGAGTGTTGACAAAAATACATCTATACCCTCCCTCCATATCTTCCCCATGCCAAAAACTTACCATTTATTCATGTTTTCTTCAGGAGATTAAAAGTGTGCTGAAAACTTTCAATGCTGAAACCAAGAAACTACACAAAAAAACCCATCTGAATACTCTTTCGGATTTTATTGAATCTAGGTTTTCAATGAAAGGGCAAGAAATGTTTCTGTAAGGGAAGAGAATGGATTTGCCAAGGCCTTTTGTTAATTGCTTGAAAAGAGAAATTCTATCTCTGTCAGAAAAGACAGCGTGCTCACATTTCCAGCTGGACAGTCTGGTTGCATAGTATGGCAGCCGTGCCCCAAACACTCCCTTTCTTGTTATTTCAAGACATTAGAAGAAACACACCATCACAGTTGTTTGTAACCAGTGGTTAATCTGAGCATTCTGTGTAGTCTGTATATGATGGGAGAGGAACAGATAGGAGCAGGAGAGTACCCGCTTTTTTCCTGGAAGCCACACAAGGGCCTATGCAAGTAGCCTGACATTTTCAGAATCAGATACGGAATCTTTTGGTTTCTGCTCCCTGTATCAGCTGGTGCAAAAGCATGAACTGACGATTGTATCAGCACAGAAATGCAAAATCTAGAGTCTTCATATTCAACCTTGTTTTGACCATAAATTACCATTCAATGTTGATTAAAAAGCAAAATACTGCTTCAAAAAAATATGCCCATATTTATACAGACACAAAAAATATTTTTAAGGGAATGTATTCTCATCTAGAGGACATAAACAACCTGATAATTAAGGCTGAGATTTTCCCTCACAAACAGAATTTTAACCCAGCTATTTGAAGGTGTTGTACAGTTTAGTTCTGGACACTAGAACCTGGCCCTCCTACAGCAAGTCCAGGGCAGTTTTTCAAGCTGGCTGTCTGTTTCTGTGCACCTCACAAGCCAGATTAGTGGCAATCACAGTATTCAGTTTCCACAATCTGCAGGCTTTGCAAGAGCTTGTTGTGGTAGTCTGGCAAAACTCTATAGCAGCTCAGGATATGTTCTGATTGGGAGGTAGACTGAGACTGATTGAACACAACAACCAAACTGAGGCCCATTTTTTTGTGTCAAGGGAAGATATTCCCATATTACAGAAGAAGTAGGAGGGGCCATGAAAGGCCACCTAGTGATGTCACCAGATAGAAGGACTAAAAGTTTAACTTAAGGGAGTACTATTATAATTATTATTATTACCACAATATCAAGTTAATTTGTGGTCTTGTCACATGTAGTGGAGAGTGCCAAAACAGTCTAGGGGACAAAATAAATCTATCAGGAGCAGACATATCCATAGCTTCCAAAATAAAACTAGTGGAACTGAAAGAGGAAAACCCCTCTCAGTCCATGAGTGGCAGGATATCTCTGACAGCAGAAGAATCACTGGAGTTGCCCTGCAGACAAAACACAATGCTTGCTGTCAGAAGCAGAGGGGGCAGATTGAGTGGATCTGCAGTCCAGACCTCAGACAACAGCACTGAGGGCCTTTAGCTCCACAACATCTTGTGCAGGAACCACGCAGGCTGTGGTCGAGATCTCTGCACTGGATGCCATCCCTGACCTTTTCACAACCATCACTCCTGCATCACTCATCCACTGAGGATCAACAGGGGAGGAGGGGACAGCTGTTAGGAACACAGAAAAGCTATGCCCTGCCAGAGTGCCTGGGACACTGCAGAGACAAAGAGAGATGAGCAAAAGCCTTGACCCACCCTAACTATGAGAAATGCTCGTTCTTCTAACAAAACAGCTGTGTGGAGTTGATGAAAGCCTATTTTTAAGGGGGAAAAAATGAGACATATTTCATTTCAGGATACAATACCAAACATATCTTTACAGACTCACATCTTTGCTTCCATATGAATTTTAATGGCTTTTCATATATTTATTTAAAATTTGAAACAGATTTTGTTTCTGAAGGTCAAAAGCACTCAGTTTACTCAGCTATTTTTAGCCATGCTGGACAGATTCATCGAATTATTCTGTGAATTATTCATAGTACCAAGAAACAGCTTGGGCATTCCAATGATATTTGAAGACAATAACAATTTCTCACATTTTTGCTGTGCAACTGTAAATTCAGACTCCAACAAGAGTCTCCAAGGTTTGTCAAGGGAGGCCAGAAATGAGCCTGTCTGTTTTCCTCTGTGCTCAAATGCTGTAAACATAGTGAAAATCAGTAAGGCCTATTACAATGAAGACACAATATCCTGTTGCAGGGTTTTTTTTATTTTATTATGATTTATTGTGTCACTCTTACCTGACATAAATTTTTATTTTTGTGTTTTCTGGGCTTAAAATAAAGCCACAGCTACCAAAGCAGACAAAAGGTCCTCAGAGCAGAGAAAGGAACAGCAGAGAGGAAATTGCTGCTGATTGTTCTGGAAATATCCTTCACCCAACTTACTAATTACACACTCCGTTGATCATGTATAATTATGATCTGAAAGGAAATTCTACACCCTAGCAATTTAGCTGGTGTTTCTTTTTTAAAGTCAACCATTTCCACTCTAATGAACCTCAGTATGAAGCAGCAAAACCTTGGAGGGAAAGGCTACAGACACGAAAATGAGTGCTTGCTGTCTCATTAACATTTTACTTGCTTGGCTAGGAGTCCTTTTGTTACAGGAAGCTAAGTGGTTTTATGGCCAACTCTCCTGAATCTGTAATAATATCCAATATGAGTGTAAGTGATTTCTGCTTTTAAGCCACTGAGCCTCTAAATAATCTCCACTAAAGCTAATGTATCCACAGTCAATGTGCAGCACTAGCTAAAATTCAAGTAATTGCTGATTTGGACAGCTCCACAGCACAGCTCTAAGCCTGTCATTTGGCAACTGTTAATATTTGTAACTGGATGGATCCAGCCTGTCAGATATGGTCTTCCTGAAAGGAAGTGTATGTCTGGAGCTAAAGTTTTCTTTGCAGTCAGTAAAAAGTTAATGCCAGGCTGAGATGCCCCAACACGGATCTAAGCCCACACAGGAACCAGAGAAAAGAGTTCTTCTGAACATATAGAACTAAACGTTGCCATAACACGTAGGTATTTCTGGTCTTTTCTTCAAAAAACCTAAATCCTAGATTTAATACAATCTTTAAAAGAAGAATTTTAGGGAACCACAAGGAGTACAAAACACTAAAATCTACACTTAAGACAATTCTGAAAAATTAACATAGCAGATATTTAAGTGAAATAAATTACTGCTAAACCCCTTAGAGTAGTGGGATCATTCGTGACTGTAAGAGCAGCTCAAACTGCTGCCTCATGGCTCTAGAAATAATTCATGGTATAAAATCAGGTCAAATATGAAAATGAAAAGAGAGCTATGTCTCAGTGAACAAATCTGTGTGAGAAATGTGCTTCTCCTGAGCCCTGCTCTCACCTTCTCAGTGGGCAATTGGTTCTAAACAAGAACAGATCAGATGAGGGTGAAGAGTGTCAAAGAAAAATGGGACTGCCAATCCTCTTCCACTAGTGATGAAGGCTGTAAAGGAGGTGGATGAATAAAAGCAATCAGTACCAAGGTCTAAAAGGAGAGAACTAGGATGCAAAGGCAAGCATAGAAGTTAAAACTAGCCAGTAATTAATATTTCTGAATAGGACTGTTAGCTGTTCTCTCCATCCTTCCCCAGAAAGCAAGGCCAGTTTGTTTTTTTAAAAGCTCTCTCAAATATGCGTTAGTTGAATTCAATGACAAAAGCAACATGGGACACATCTCTGCAATGGATGACTTTGGGCCACCTCCTCAAACGCCAGGGCCAGTCATGCTCAGAGTTCCTAACGGGGCGAGAGCTATCCACTACAAACACACCTTAAAAAACTGCCTACCACCTTCAATGGTACTGGAAGCCAACCTTTTCTTAGAAGACTTAATTTCTGCAAGCTGACTTATTCTAAGACAGGAAAAATTTGATTTGCAGTAGAAAATAGTTTCTCACACGAGTATACATTAATTTATCTTATTTTCACCATTCTCTACATTACTATCCCTTTGAAATCTTATTTCTGCTTCAGCTGTATTTATACTTCATGGTTTCAAGACTCTTCTGTTTGAAAGTGTGAAGTTTTATGGAAAAACAATGGAAGACTGCCAGTCATCATGGATTCTTAACAGCTCAACTCAAACTTGCCTTATGAGCTTTGGGTTGAAGTGAATATTGATAGGTTACTGACACAAAAATATCGTCCTTGTGAAAATTTATCTTACTTAATAAATCATTATTCAGGTAACAGGGTCTAGGTGCCAGCTTGGTACCTTTCCTATCCAGGAGAGGCCAGCATTTGAAACACTGAATGACCTTGTGTGCACTACTTCCAAGAACAGCTGGGAAAACAGTTTCACAGAGACCAAAGAAAAGTCTAACTAGTAGCCTGGGATTGTTTCCAGCAGTAGCAAGTAGCAGAAACTGGGAGAAAAAGTATAAAACTGGCATGTTTCTTTCTCAAATTGGCTCTGTTTCATCAATTTGTGTCAGGATTTTGTGAGCATGGCATGCTCAGAAGGGTTGAAAGATTTGGTGTAGAAAGCAACATTTAATTTTCATTGTTTGAAAATCATGTGTCAAAGTGCAATTTTTATTATTGTCATATTTTCACTTTATCTTGTTTTATAAATATAGAAAATTAATGGAAAGCATTTTTCAAAACGTTGATTTTAGACATGCACAAAACCTTGGCATTGTGGACAAAGTCACACTGAGTCAAAGCTAGAAGCTGAGAGTAACCATCAGCTACTGAAAAGAAACTCTTCTTCTGTAAGTGTTAGTGCATCTCTTTTCCACTGAGCCAAACACCCTTTTTATCACCCAGATGGTTTTCTAAACTCTCTCCTGATCTTCAAAGACAACTTTTAAAAAGCTATTCTTCCAAGACAGACTGAGTCAGGCTCTCCTTCTTCATCTTGACCATTTCAAGAGTGAGGTGAGACCTCAAGAGCAAGATATGCCTTCCTGGGGACAAGAGTCTCTCTTTATGCATACTCGCCATAGATAGAGTGTTGAATTTTTTTGTCAGATTATCCAGGCCTTGTATTGTAGTTCAGGCAACAGGTCTGAATTTGTAAAAGAGTCCAGCACTACACAACAAGAGTGGAAAACATCTTCAAAGAGTAGAATGTCATCTTTGTTATTTGATTTCAGCTGTTTCCCTACCACATTAAGCAGCATCACATGAATATGACCTTACACAAGACTGCATGAGAATAAAATTCTGATTCATTCCCTCTTTGTCTGTTGAGGGCTAGAAACCTCAATTTCAAAAATCTGACCGCATAAAATTGTCCAGAAACCAATAAACACATCCATAGCAGTTCCGATATGAGGTTTTATCTGAGGCCAAGGATTTGTCACTCACAGCAAATCATCTCAAATAGATCACCTAGGAAGACTCCCAATGATTAATTTAAAGACCTTCTACCACAGCATTCCAAACATTCTACAGCATTCCAAATTGTTCCAGCAGTTACATGCACTAACAGAAACTGTTGTGCCATTATTTGCTACTGATATTCACTACTTTCAGCCTTCAGTCTTTGGCCTATCTTTCAGAAAACTTTTTCCTATTTAATCTGTTGTGGGTTAAACCACAAAAAGGTTGCAAAACTTAATCCTTTCCAAAGTGAAATCCATAACTAGGAGTAAAATGCATTAGCTTTCCTAGGGTAGTCTCTTGTACCAGATTGATAGTGCTGTTATGCAACAGGATAGTCAGGAGAAAACATCTAGGACAGAGCCACACCTGCTTCTCTTATAGCTGGGAATTAGTCACCTCTGGCTTTTTAGGATCCATAACCCCACACACACCAGGAGACAATCATCCCCCTAAAGGTAAAATTCAGTGTCTTTTCTGTGGAAGAGCTTTTGGGGATTCAGCATTCTTCCGAAACAAATGCACGAGTGGTGACAATTGGATTTAATTCAGCTCACTGACAGAGCACTCCCATGGGACCTGAAAACTTGATTTTAAATCCATCCTTGGAGCAGAAAACAGAGGAATTTCACATTCACAACACCATTTTCACTTTTGAAAAATGTGCCCAACACTGGTATACATGGAGACCTGTATTCCATTTTGCTTTTTTGCTCCCTAACCTCTCAATTCTTGAATTGTTTCCTGCAGAGTGGCACCATTTCAGAAACTACACAAAAAGTGCTTCCCATCACCAGAAACTTCTCAAGATAGTCTTGTAATTATGGCACTGTTCTAGGAAATTAAATCAGAGTGAACCTTAGTCCTCTACTTCCCAGGCACACGCACAACTTAGTTGCAAGTTACAGTAACATAAATCTCCCTGCCTTGAACCTAGAGCTCAGTGCTGGGTCCTTTTATCTCTCCTTCTTACAACACTCACCAGTGATACCTTTGGACCACAGATAGGGAGGAGATCAGATGTTGAGGATGTTAGTCAGGCCAAGACAAAGGCTAGGCACCATTCTCTTGCCAAGAAAGAGACAATTTTCATCTGGAGTCCTGAGGTGTGCTTAGAAGCAGAACAGGGAAAGTATCTGTGAAATGCAGGCATCTCCAGCCTCTACAGCAGAAAAGAGGAGGGTTTAGAAGAGTGGAGGTTTAGAAGTGGAGATCTGAATTCCACATACGTGCTATATCAGGCATTTTAGTAGCTAGAGACTAAAATGTTTGGTAGACAGGTTCCATAACCAAGTCATCTCTTAAACTTTTCTCGTGGATTACATAAACAGTCTGACTTTGGGTTTAGTCTTCTTTCTTATGCTCCATTCTTGAAGCTGTTTTTGAAATTCAAAATGTGTGACCTTACTGGCAAAAGAGAGGCACACTACTGCCAGTGTAAAATACATAGCAAGAAAATCTGTAGTGGGCACAGCAACATCCTCCAGTTTTTTGGTTGGGTTTGTGTTTTGGTTTGTTTGGTTGTTTGGGTTTTGTTTGTTTGTTTTGGTTGGGTTTGGTGGGTTTTTTTGTAGCAATTCTGCTTATAGCAGGGTTTTCAGGAGGCTGTAAAGGGAGACTGCAGGTATTTTAGGTCACCTTTTCCTCCCTTTATATATACACTTTATTTTTGGCCAGAAAAACAGAAACCATGAAGGTATAGATATCGCTACCTCTAAAATAGTGTGAAAGGACATAGCTGCAGGTTTTTAGCTAAAAATCAAATGGGAGCTCTTTTATACATTTAGTGATGTGAAATTCATTAAGTGTGTTATGTCCTCTGAAGTATTTCTGCATTAACTTTGGTAAGCTTTCCTATTTCTACCTTTTTTTTGCCATATGCAAATAAAATGTGGTGATCCACAAGAGAAGCCAAGCCTACTTTTCTGCTAAGACAATTAACTTAATGAATAATTAGTGGAAGAATATTAGTAACATTAATGCTTAATGAATGAAATCCTCTTTGCATCATATCCTCTAGTTTCCCCAGCTTGCTAAATAAAAGTTTATTGTCTAAAATTAAAGGACATTTCTGAAATGAAATATAATAAAACTACAAAGATGAAAAAGTTAATCAAGATAATTAAAATGAAAAATTGTTAGAATCATTCACTTTCACTTGCATTTGCAGTATAGTTGGACTAAGAGTTTCTAATTAAATGAGAAAGTATGTGAAGTGCAGTTCAGCTGATTTGCATTTATGGAACTGGAAGAAAATATTACCTTATTAAAGTGAATTTCAGAGGAAATGTCATAGCACAGAGGTTGGCCTGACTTGACTTCCTAGTAGATTATGCAGTCATTTATAAATTTGACTGCTTCACAGAGCCAGCTCCTCTGTGGCTCTAAATCAGCATGGTCTCACTGAAGTTAATGAAGCCACATGAATTTATACCAGGTAAGCATTTGCCCACTAACACTCTGAATGTATAGATTGCTGCACAGAGCAAAATTCAGCTACATCTACCACTGTGTAAACCTGAGAAAGATGATGGTGAAAGATGGTGTAATGCTGCTGTGACCAAATAATCAATTTAATCTAATTCTGCTGCTGGGACAAGGGCTGTAGCACTCTGTCTGCTTCTGGTGATATATTCCTGTAGATACTTACATGAAAACAAGTTAGATGATATTTGCTGGCCTTGAACACCTCTGCTCACTGTGCTGTACACAGCACTTGTTAAAACTACCACTTACCCCAATTCATGACAGACCTGAATCTGAGTTAACCTCATATGTTCGCACCTGGGAAGGAGGAGGGATTTTGTTGTTACTGCCTAGTGTGATGCATGTTCCCCTTTATGGTGGGACCTCTGTGCACTCCCAACACTGAGGCTAACAGAACTACATGTTTGCAGTAAAAACAGGGAAATCAAGCCCTCTTTCACTGTCAGGAAGCAACAGCTTGTTATTGCTTTAAAACATGAAGTAAACAATGGTTAAACCTACATTGCCTTACTGCCTGTGTACATATTCCTGATAGAATATGATTGAGGGTATTTGAGATATTTCATTCTGATTAGGTTAACCTAAGACAAATCTCATATTTTAAACTCCCCAGGCAGGAAGAAGGATTCCAAGATTCAATTAATGTATTTCATCTCACAGATGAAATCAAGCTGAACTCTAACCATGAGCATCTGCTGCAACATCACAACAACATTTAGATTACAAAAATGTAATGCTTGAGATCAGCAGAGTATTCACCATGTCTCTTTAAGAAACAAGAATTCAGTCTATTGAAGAAGTAAATACTATTGCAGCTATTTACTATTCTCTACAAAAGAAAGTGACCACTTCAACCATGCCTTTGCTAGGGAAAGCACAGCTGGTTTTGGGATGCATTCTGCGGTCAATGATTCAGCTGTCAAAGTTGTGTTACATCAGAGACAACAAACACCTGCTGGCAGTGATAACAAGTCAACACAATAGAAGAAATTTCAGAAAGAGAAAGCTAATTTCCAATGCTGGTTCATTCATTGCAGCTATAGGCCTGAATTAACCTTGCAAAACTGTCTGGAAAACTTATCAGACTAAGCATTAAATGAACTCTACAACTCACTGTCAGTGATGATCCCGAATGATGATGACAAGAAATATTAATGACATTCAGTTCACCCAACACATTGATCACTCAGACGAGATAAACAGTAACAGTTTTGTGGAGCTGTTTCAGCTGGCAAGCCCAAATCGCAGCCTCATAGCACAGTGTCCAACAATGTAGCCACACTCATTAATAGGCTGTTCAGCCCAATCTTTCTCTCAGCTGCCACAGGTCAGCAGATAGCTAAATGGCTCAGAACACACTTGCTGCTAAACACATCACCAGGTCAAAAGATCTACTGGCCCTTTTTGATTCCAAGTTTGTTAGTCTGGCTTGCTTTTATTTGTATTTTAAATCCTTTGAGTTTATTGTTAACCATGGGATTATATATATATATGTTTCGAAAATCCAGTTTAAAAAAAACTGAGTTTCTCTAATATTAAGTATGCAAGAATCTATAGTTATGTTGACTTCCTCTGCTACTTGCTACAGGAACTATTTTAAATGTTTTGAGCAATTTTGGTTAAGATTAAAAATATTATTCAGTGATACCAAACAGATTAATTACAAATAACATGCAGCCACTACCACAGCAGTGATTTATTAAGATAAGGAAGGTGAAAACAGATCACTTAAAAGCCATCCCCCAGAGAAAATTGAGGAAGTGGTGCAGATAATCCTCCTTTTATCTGACCAGCTGTGTCACTGTCATTCAGCAGTGCTGCAAGGGTGTGGAGAGGAGGGAAGACAGATAAACAAGGAGAGATAAAAAAAAAGAGGACAAGGAAGAGATAGCAGCAGACTTTCAGCCACCTGGACATGCATCCTTGCTTTCTTCTGTCTCTCGTGGTGTTACACTGGTTGCAGCTATCACAGAATGTACCAGCACAAAGAAATTGTTGAAGAAGGAGATCAGTACAGAGCATTTTTGAAGCCCTGTACTGGATGTAGCAGGGCAGGGTGGGGAAAGTGAGATATACAGCCCTCTGAGCCTGGAGGAAATGCTACAGGCCCAGAGCTTGCTGAGGACTTGCCACCTGGCCAACACAGCCTTGACACCTCTGAGGGTGCCAGAGGTGCATGACACAAGTCCCCAGACACTGCAAAGGGTGCTTGAATACGGAGGTCATGAGAAAGATTTGTCATCTGGTCTAGAGAAGTTTTTTTTGTGAAGTGGCAGATTTTTTTAAGCGTGTAGGTTTTCACAGGTGGCCATTACATTTGTGATTACAGTCCTCTGACAGCATCTTTACATTCACCCTTAGTGTCTCTCAAAACCACGTGAAACAACTGGCACTACCACTGCTAAAAAAAGAAAAAGCACCAAAATAACCCAACTTCGCAAAGCTCCCAGTACCTGAGGTACTCAAACTTCTCATTGCTCTTGAAAAACAGACACTATCTCAAACTGATTTGGAACCTCGCAAGCATACTGTAAATTCCCGTTACTATAAATATGTACGCATACACTGAAATTAAATTATACCCAAAAGAAGATGTTGAATGAAGAGGATGCTTACAAGGGGTGAAAAAAAGGAGGAAAAAGAAGAAAACCGAGTATACAAAGAAAAAAAGAACAGCTGGAAAAAAGATTCCATGGTTTACCCAAGACTGAGGTTGTGTGTTCAAGACACTATGCATTATCCTTCTCTAGTTTCAAAGGAGATGTTAGAAGAAAAAGTATCTTAAGACCCTTTCTAGCATCATTCTCTATGTAGCAAAGAGCCATTCTCAAAAAATTCACTTTATTTGGGTGTGTTCAGTCTGTGGAAAAGTTGGAAAGTAGTATGTTTGCTTTGGATGCAAGTTGATTATGCATGGCCTTGAAGAGTAGGAAGGCATACAAAGAAGGCAAGAGGGCCAAGCTCAGCCTGTACTTTTTAATCATACCACCTTCCATTTGTCATCACTGGACAAGACATACAGCTCCAACCATTTGACCACATCACTTATCCTTCACAGCAGCATAATTCTTTAAAACTTACATCATGTTCCTGTGTACCCTGCTATGAAATGGAGGATGTAGAAGAGGGAGGAGGTATAAACATAAACATATTATCCTGTTGGCTTTTCTATACTTCTATAATCTATGATGATTGTAAAACATTATAGCAATCTCTAAAAAAGACTTACTACTGAAAGACCATCATGCTAAAATGGGTGTTATATTCACAGCTGCGAGTTCATGAATTTGTGGGGTTTTTTTAATCTCTTAAAGCATCAAGCAAACTGTACAGTAGATCAGATTTAGAACTTCTAATTTTTACTGGAAATGGTTATTACATAGTTTAATCCTAAATGCAAGATAAAGGAAATCTGCAGTGAATTACTTAGTGTCAGGATTACATAAATCAGTAGAATATGGCAGCTCTTTAATAACTGCACTTAGTTATGCTTGTTTTGTTCTTCTCTTAACCAGAAAGCTCTGCTTTCATTTCTTAGGGAGTCTATCCAATTATACATGCACTATGATGAATTTTTTTCTTCCAGAGACATCAGATTTTCATTCGCATTCTTATACCTTTTCAGTAGTTCAGCATTATGTGCTTGATCTTTTTATTTTACCAAAGTACAGTAGCAATGAAGGTAAAGTTTGAATTCCAATAGGAAATACTCTATTTCTGGTGTCTGAAGTTTCAGTGTGATTCCTTTGAATGCACTCTTGTATGTACAGGTCTGTCAAGGAAAAGGTTTCTTGACAGATGGTACTTCTGCTCTTTTCTGAGCATTATCTGTTGGGGTTCAGTTTCAGCAGGACAAAAAAATTAGACTTGATTCTATATCTAAAAATACAAAAAAATGAGAAAGCAAGCAGAGTGGATTAATTATACACAAGGAAAATATTATTAAGAGAACTTCTAGGATGTGTATCAGAAATAGCTTCCTGTTGGAAGGAGATGTGGTTATAAAATAGAGAGGTGGTTAAAAAGTTGTAATTCTATGGAATGTCTAGGTAGAGGCACATTATCAAAGTCTGGTTTTAAAAGCCTTGCATGGCATAGTGCTGCACTGATCTGCCTGGCTGGATCATCAAGGTTAGACATTTCTAGCCTTTAATTAAAAGGATCTGTATTCTATTGCTACTGAAAGCAACAGATGGCCGGCTCTGGGAGCTAGGGGTGGTGGAGAAAAAAAATTCCAGGCACAATGTAACATTGGCAATTTCAAACTCCAAGCCTTTGCATCGCAGTTCCCTGATGCCTCAGCTCTGCTGATACCACTGTTTATGGGGTCATGATGTAAATCAGGTGAGGAAACTAGACTGTTCCTGGAGAGGGATGAAAGAAATACTACATCTTGTCTGCATTGCTCTGACTGTCCAGTTGCAACAGGAGGGATACACTCAACTGCAGGGCAAAAAAATTGCAACAGCAAGGTAAAAAAAGCAGCAGGGAAAAATGGAAACTGTAAAAGATGGCTCTATCACCAAAAGCAGGCACATGGAAAGAAGTGAAAAAATGGGAGGAGAGGAGGGGAAAAAGAGGCATTTAGAGGGAGCAAGATGGATGGGTGGGTGGATGTTTTTATCGCAAAAAACCAGAAAGATAATGGGAAAATAACTTTTTCAAAAGGAATTCGAGGAGGCCATAGTGAGTGTATATGAAGGACATGAATGTATAAAACAATATCCATGGACCTAGAAGAATGCTGTCCAGAGCTGAAATGAAGCAACAAAATTAAATTACAAAAGAGATTCTGGAAGTGACTGGAGTAAATTATACATTACATACCTGTGTGGTTTTACACTAGAACATACCTTAAATGTACTACTAGTGTTACTAGTCCTTATTCTTCTAACTGGTCCCTCTTTCATCTGAATCCCTTTTTCTCTTCTGATTAGCTCTTTAAGACTAGATATTCTTTGTTCTGCTCCAAGTGTTAGCATTAAATCCCACTTTTAGCACTAAATCCTCATCATTTGATGTGGTCATCTGTGAAGTTCTGACTTGTGGCTTAAAGGTTTCAATATCCAGCTATTTTGTGAAATATCTATCTATAGAAACTTTCAATGCTTCTAGGAAATTCTGCAAAGTCTGATGTTTGTTGCCACATATTGTTGGAAAAAGGACTGGCTAGAACGTCCCTCTCCATTTATTTGGTATCTACTACTCTAGTGGATTTCATCTTTAGGAATGAAGATAAGTTGGGAACTGTGTTTCTTAGCTGCCTGTTCCCTTCCAGCTAGGTCTGCAAAAGGTTTTTCCTCAGAACTTAGCACTTGCAGCATCAAACTTCCCTGTAAATTTTCAGTTTATCAAGATGCATGTCCTAATTCCCAAGACTTTCAAACTCACCTGAACTTGCAGGAGTAGTGTACCTGCATGCTGGTTCTACCAGATTCCTTATCTCTGAGGAAGTATGAGACAGCCTCACCTAAACTCCTGTAGTCCTTCAGAACACTGCAAGTTATTTTTATTAAAGTCCCTGCCCCGGTACCTAACATTTCTTTGGTTGTAGAGAGAAACCTATCACTTCAAACATGCTACAAACATCTAGAATTAAAAGATCACCTGTCTTAAAAATCTAACTTTATTAGTAGTGTACTATCTAGGATCACAGGTAGGGATGCATTTATTGAAGATTGACAGTTGAGCTGCTGATTTATAGGGTTCACCTTTTTTAATAACAATTTTGTCAAGCCGAACAAGAACATTTACATTTCAGCTCAGCAAACCTACATAGGCTGATCTTCCATGTGACAGCAGACCTTACCTAAAATTAATACTATCCCTATATGACCTTGTAACCTAGTGAAATCTGTTGAGTTCATCTCCCTTGACCAAATAACTTTACTCACTCTGAAGTTTAATACCTATTGAGGTGGTTTTATCAACGGAAATTGTAGGGAAATATAATTAGCCAGGCTTTTCATGACAGTGTTTTATAGCCTTTAGAGACAGTGTTTCATTCTATTTATGACTACCAACACAACAAGTCTTACAGGACTGCCCTATTTTGGTAATTGTCTGAGCAAATTGATTTCTCACTAGCAATACTGCTCAAATGATATAGTTCTGAAGGACACTAAACAACAACAAAACAAATCAAGACAGTTATTATAGCAGCAGTGTAATTTATTTACTGTTCTCCCCACTTCCCCAGTAAAAACAATGTTCTTTTTGTTACAGACCAGTATGACTGCAGATGTTAAGTGACTTTATATGCCAATTGCTTAATTCCATTTCTTCATACCAAGGTAAACGCAGGATAAAAGCTTTCATTATAAATACAGCCCATGAACAGTATGTGGTTCACACAATAAGAGGAGTCATGCATGACAAAAGGTGTCAGATAATTGTTGCTTAAGTTCTAGTTTACTATGCAGCAAAAAGCTGTTAGCATATTCTACAATAATCAGTAAGCAAAAGTACAAGGACCTCTACAATGGAAAACAAGGTCACACTTGAGGTGAAAGAAGGTGCTTAGTTCTCAGGTTTTTAAATACCTAGATGATCTCCAAAGATCTTCAAATTGATTAATTCAATTGACTTTGTGGTACCCAAAACATATAACCTTGCACACTATCTCCAATATATGACTCCAAATATATCTAGTGAATAATTCCTAACACCATTTCTGGGAACGAATGCATTTCCTCACCACTGGATTGATGGAAATACATTGGGGAACTCTGGACCTGTCCTTAAATGTTTCATAACCTGTATTTTTTCTGAAAGAAATAATTTCTAGGCAGTCATTCAGGGACTTCACAATGTACCATCAGATGAGCCATATAAATCAAGGAAAGTTTAAGATCTAAACCCATGGAAATAAAATACAGTTCAAGTCATAAGAAGTGGCAGGACATCTTTCAAATACCAATACCTTGTGTCTCAATTGTACTGAAGGATGATAACACATAATGGTGCAGAAATAACATAATTCATTAGCATCAACACACAGTAGTAGGAAATGAAATTACTCAGAACTGCAGTGTCATCAGTCTCTGCCAAGTTACACAAATGAAACTGAACATCTGAAGACAATATTGGAGGAAAAATCTAAATGAAGAACATTTTGAAGAATATGAGCTGTGTGCAAAGTACATTGTTAGTCTCCTCAGCCAAGTAGTACTGCCATTTTAATAACAGCATAACATAGGTTTGTAAACCAGTTTTATGAAGAAAAGACTATAATCTCACTGTAGCTGTCATTTAACCTCTTACCATTTGAATTCTTTGAGAGGCAGGAAGACACAAACAGAGCAGAGAAGGCCATAGTGAGGCCAGATGAGCAGAGAGCAAAAAGACACTTTTCTCAGGTACACTGACATGATATTTGGAGTTCCAGTGAGTACTGGGCAAAATTCTGCTTAGAGGGTGGTAAGCACAGGACAAGAGCTGGAGGATGGGGTAGATTTTGCAATAGAAAGGTGGAGTCATACAGAAACAGGGTCAGGTGTAAACAGGAAACATCAAAACAAACTGGAAACTGGGAGGTGGCAAGTTGAGGTGGATTCATACTGATTTGCCATGTAAAAGACACAGCAGGGGAAAAAAGATGGTAGAAAAACAGCATAAAAAGAAAAAAAAAACCCAAAAACCAACAAAAACAAACCAAAAACCAACACAAAGACCCCAAACAAACAAAAAACAAACAACCCCCCCCCAAAAAAATAAACCCCCAAACAAACAAACAAAAAAACCCACACAAAAAAGCCCCCAGAAAAACCCAAACAAACAAACCCCATAAAACATAATAAGGTTCAGCTTAAGGTACCCAGAGAAAGAAAAAAAGAAAATAGCAAGCAGAACTTGTGTTCAAATTATACAGCATTGGGACCTGAAAGGGTGAATGGGCTTTTATTTCAACATACTGAAAATTATTCCTCTGGCAACAAAGAGATTAGCAACACAAAAGATAAATGTTAGACTGTCATTAGACTTTTGGAACTCATTGCACACATTCCTGCTGTCATATTTCAGCATCCCGTTAGAAATCAGTGGTATTAAAGGCCATTTCAAAGCGGGACCTTCCTGGAAGTGTTTTAGAGCAGCACTGATCTTTCATGATGACAGGGGAAAAACCTCAATTTGCTCATGAGACTGCTCCTGCTTCAGCTTCTAAATTAATCTGGGACCAAATGCCCAGACAGACACACACTGCTAATGACAGAAGCCTTTTGCTTGTAAGAAACAGCATTTTTTTCTAATTAAAAAGAAACTCTGCACATGATATAAGGGAGAGTCTGATTACCTAAGAGACTGGTTCAATAGCTAGAGTTGTTGTTGTAGCAGCCATGGGATTCCCAGAAGTGGTGCTGCAAAGAACCCCAGTTCAGCATTGATTACTGTACACAGAAATATCACATACTACCATCCATCTCAGAAATAGGAGCTGGGTTTCTTAGTCAAGGAGATCTCAGGGAGATGATCATCACCTTTATTTTTAGTAAAAAGAGAAGATCTGAACCCTGACTCTTTCTGGCTAGCTTCAGCAGCTTTAGTAGGAAAAAGTGATTAAACACTTCCTGCATCTTGATGATCTATGAAGTCAGAAGTGATGGTACAAGATTTGGATGTCATTCTTTTCTTCAGTGTTCTACCTGTAAATATAGTATAGCACCATTGCTATGAAAATTAGAAGCTATCTTTGATTTGACACAGAGTATGATCCAGTGGCTTAAAGTGTCAGACTGGTTGGATCTTCTGGGCCTCAGCGTTCAAACTGATGACCCTTAAGTGACTGTAGATCTGTCTTGTGATGGTGTTTATCCCAAGCATAAGGAGGCATAGTAAAGAAGCTTCTATGCATATGAGCAATGCAGGAAGCCACTTTTGAACCACAGTATTCTTCTTTGGAGGTGCAGAAGTCCAGCAAGCATGGAGCCTGACAGAGAAGAAACATTAGTCATTAGTTTGATTCCATTGTTGTGTCCAGACATTAAAAATGCCTTTTGTTTCAGTGTGCTTCCAGTGGAAATAGCCTAAAAAGTTTTTGCTGTGATGGCATAGTCCCAGTTTCAACTTCTTGGAGCTTCATAATATGGGAAAGGGGGAAAAAAAATTTAAAAGTCACTCTTCTGACTATCTAGTCTCCCTCAATTCCCACTATCATAAGTAGACTATCATGAACTTTTTCCAAAAGTTGATCCAGAACTGGAGGCTTATTTAGCTAAACTATGTGACTTTGTCAGTTTCATTGGATGTTGTCTCACCAAACCTTTTACTCTGTTTCCAAGAATGCCATCACTGCTTATTCCCACAGGTTTTATGTGCCTCTTTAGGTGCTGCTCTTGGTAGAAATTCCAGTTCCAGCCTGTGCACAGAGCTAGCACAAGCTCATGTACTGCATGAGTTTTACTTTATAGGCAACCAAGGAGACTTGCTTACAGGACACTCCCTCTACCACCAAAGTTGGATTTTTCTCTTCTTCTTTCTTGGCAGCAAGAGGCTGTTCCTATTTTTTACATTCACTTTAAGTTTTTCAATCCATTCATTGGGGCACTAGTACAGTTCCTAGGAAAGCACACAGAGCTCAGTTTTACATGGAATTCTTTACTCAAGTATTTAACTACATAATCAGTCTTGCTTAATAAATACTGACATACTAAATTCTTTTTCTGATGAAGTACACTGCAGTGATTCTCCTGGAGATTATTTGATTGTAATGTCAATAAATCAGTCACCAGGATAAAATAAACAACAACAAAAAAACAACAAAACAATTAATGTGGTCAAGTGTAGGAATGCTAACAAGTGGAGGAAAGAAGCATATCAAAAGGCCTGGAAGGGAAAATATTGAGTCTGATTTAGTAATGATTGTGTTCTTACCCTCATTTCCTCACCAACAACAAAGCAAGCCAACCTCTCCCACTACCAAACAATACATAAATACGTAGCAAGAAGGATTCCCACCCTGGGAATACTTGCAAGACATAAAACACCAATGGTTTTCATCTGGTGTAAAATTGGAAGTGACATATACCACTTTGCAGGCTATTACAGCCAAGAAAGAGGCAGCCCTTTCTCCTGTGTTAGTATCTTGCTGAACTGCAGTTACTATCTTGATTTTTCAGGGTGAAGATGGATGACACTCAGTCTTTGAAAGCAAAGAAAGAGTGTGTGAAGGCTGTTGCCCCTTTAATCAGCAAATGGTTATCTGTCATTGCACCACAGTACGATGAATTAACCAGAGAACTCTAGGCATTCTTCATAGTACAGAGTTACAAGAAGAGCTTGGACTTGAAGTCAGTATTGGAGAAAGTAGTCAGCTTTCCCAAGCTTGCAGCAAACTGCTCATTTTTTTTCTGGAGTGGAGTGGGAAATCATAATATTGCAATCATAGTCAATGCAAAACAAGTGATAAGAGGACAAGGAAGAATTGCTGATCAGATCTCTGATCTTATGTCTTTTAATGAGAAGATGAAGAGCACAGACATGAGTCATCTACCCTGTCCACATTCTTCTTTGTAGTTTGAAAGAAAAACAAGGTAAAAAAATTCAAGACAAGGAAAAGGCTTTCACAGAATCCAATTCTTATTCAGTTTCTCTTCAGATGGAACATTGCAGCTTTCAATTTAGCAATGATTCAGTATATTGTTTATAAGCTCCAAGAAAAGGCTTTTCATGTAGAGCTACTCCTAAAAAAATTATTTGCCCCCCCCAGCAAAGTCCAATTTCCATCCACCAAGGTTGCAGCAGACCACTTAAACTGCACAAAGTCAAGCAGAAGCTGGAAACTCAGAGACGGATGCAAAAGACTACACAAAGCCTTCTGTCATCACCTGAGTGGCTTTTTTGTGGTGGGCTACAGGACCGAACCAGGCTCACCAAGCATTTCCAATCACATCAAATCCCCTGCAGCGAAGGGAGCTGACACAGCTGTATTTTGTCTGGTCTAGCACATCATATCACCCCAGGGTTTTCCAGGTGGAAATGTCACCACAGTTCTCCACACTGAGCCTGAAGCCCAGCTGGCACCACCTTGCATGCAACATCTCACCCTGCACTCATTGGTGGCATGATCTAGTTCTTCTATGACAGCTTCAAGAACACCAAATCAAGAGGGCAGCCAATCAAATGGATATTCCCACAGCAGTCACTTTGTTACCCAAAGCCAAGTGGCACAGTTGTCTGGAGTTCTATCAAGGTACTTATATTGTTCTATAGCAACATTTGCTATATTCAGGTTTGTACTTATCTGTCAAGAAAGTTTGCAAACTTTGCTTTTGCTTAACAGTTATTTTCTTAGCACCTTTGAGACTTCCTCTAGGAAAAAACTCATAGCAGATGCCGGAGTCTGGCTCACTCATTTCTTTAATGTCATAGCTCTAGTTTTGCTTTCCTGGCAAATTCCAGTTGTGTAGTTTCTCCTTCCAAACACATACAACCAAGTGTATCCACTGTATCACTCCCCTATCAACTGGCCTTTCTCAGCTAGAGGAATTCTCTTGAAGAAGCAGCATCTCTCTAAACACTATCTAATTAACTCCTGCAGATACATTGCATCAACCTTTACCTGACACCTCATCATAAAGGCTAACTCCTCCACAGCTTTTACAATACCTTATCCACATATTTCCTTTGCAGTAGACAATAAAATTGTGCTTTTGACCAAGAGAAATAATAAAAAATCAAGTCCTCTCTCCTGGATGTACATTTAAACATGGAGTACCTAACAGCTTGCGGACTAGCACCTCAGGACACCTTCTATACCTCTACAGAAACAGCAAGCACCCTGCTTTGCAATGATGTGTATAATCAGTTGGCCACTTTTCCTATGTCATCATGATTGACAATAGGTTTCATTCTGCTCAGTACCTCTCTGGAACAGGGGAGTCACTGTTACATTCATTACACTTGTGACATGAACCCAAGGTTCTGCTGCCTTGGCTCTCAGTCCCTCCTGCAATAACTGACTGTTGACCATTTAGAGCTTGTTTGCAAGGAAATAATGGTGAGCAGGAGTGCATGTACAGAAAGTTGCAGCCCAGTTATAAGTCATGTTGTACCCACCGACCGTTTAGTCAGAGCCCAGACACCATCTGGTATCTTGAGGTGTTATGGACAGTGTGAGCTGCCCATGAGCATTGCAAGTCCCTTGTCATACAGGGCAGCTCTTCCACTCCTTAGAACCTGCGCCACCTCCATGCAGTTCTATTAAAAAAAAAACTTTCTGTCTTCAGAAACAGATTTGGTGGCTTGCTAAGCATTATAAGCCTTACCTAAATCCTTAGCAAATAGAAAATTACATTCTCGAGCCAGTTGTGCTGATGCCATCAGAATATTGGCCAATATGTGCATCATCACAAGTTAGCTTAAACTATAGCTGTGACATTTGGAAACATAAGTAGATGCATTACCAAGTACTCCTTATATTTGGATTTTGCATGAAGGAATGTAAATATATTTCTAAATCTTTGAGGAAAATAAACCAAAACAGAATACCATGATTTTTCAGTGGTTTTAAGGAAAAAAGAATTCCTTTATTCAACCTTTTCCTTACTTTGTGTCCTGTAAGATTTTTTTTCCAGGCATTAGATTTAAACTACCTCTGATTTTCTTTATGTAAGCCTGAAATAAACATTTCTATCTTATAAACACTCTAGAAAAACATATTATACTAATTCATCATGCTGTAGCACATGTTTCATAAACTCCAGGAAACACCATCATCTTAAACACGTTTCATTCAAGATCCCAGCTCATTTCCAACATAGAAAAAAAAAGATGAAATCATAAGAACTAATAATCAAAGACACTTTTATGAGTCTCAGTGCTCCTGACTCTCCAAGTTCCGTAACAACAACAGAAACTCACTTAGAGAATAATGATGTTCTCAGTATTTTTTCCTGTGGCTGCCATTTATACAGTCCTAAGGGTGCTGTCTGAGAAAATAACAAGAGCTACTACAGAACAGCTTGTTGTCAGCATTGAACATCAGCTTAAGTGAAATAGAGATCAACATGAAGTGCACTTTAAAAAGTTTGTCTTCAGACCTCAGGTATATGCCTAATAACAGAAATTCTTCAAACAGCTGGAGACATCCCATCCTTCCTGATCCCACACCACCCCCTGCTTTCTGCAAACTGAATCGAGGCAGCAACATTTTAAGCGGTGCTTCATCTGAACACTTAACACTTTATCTGCCTCTTCCTTTCTGCAGTATGGAAGATCCAGAAGAATTTTAGGGATACCAGGGCTAGAGGAGTAAGTGGGTAGTGGACATCTCTGCCAACAGACAACCCAGGTGAATGGATTATTGTTGTCTCCTGTCAGAGACAATCACGCAGATGATTATTGTTGTCTCATGTCAGATAAATCAGACATCTTCACATTGACTGAAATATTGACTGCATAGGAAGTTATTTTGCTGGGCATGTCATGAAATATCCAGTGGCTTCTTTTATTCAGATAAACCAGTTAAGTTTAGGCTTATAGTAAAATTGCACCACTGTGATGAAGCAGTTACACCTGGGAGGAAAAACACCCATTGTATGCTGTCACTGACCTGTTAACCACACATAGTCAACAGCTATTATTACTCTTATTTCAGGACAACCTAATTGCAGCTCTCTAGAATCCTGAAAAGAGCCTAAAAGAAAGATGAAGAAAGACTTCTTACAATAGGGACAGGACAAGGGGGATGTATTCAAACAGAGGTTAGGTTTAGGTTAGATATTAGGAAGAAATTCTTTACTGAGAGGGTGGTGGGGCACTGGAACAGGTTGCTCAGAGAAGTTGTGGATGCCCTGTCCCTGGTAGCATTCAAGGCCAGGTTGGATGGGGCTTTGAGCAACCTGATTTAGTGGAAGGTGTCCCTGCACAAGGCAGGGGGGTTGGAACCATATGATCTTTAAGGTCCCTTCCAACCCAAATCGTTCTGGGATTCTCTTGCCCTGAATTTTGCAGTTCTGGATGTTGTCATTCTTTTGTAACTAGCTCTCAGACATTCTCTGTAAACATAGCCATGTTATTGTAACAGTATCTTTTTATTTACATTCCTTTCTCCTGGGCACAGAAGTTTGATGGACATTTCCTTTGACCAGTGTGATTGAGGGGAGGCTCTTTGTCTCCTCTAATCCACAGTGATTTATTAGACACATATATAATAAAGCTGGGCAAGGCCCAGCACACTTGTTCCTTTACTCTCAAGAGGTTTCTGTCTCCTTCTTTCGTGTCGTTGTTGCAGCAGGATTCCATTATTATTTTGTATGTGGTGTGCTTTTTTCTTCCATGTTCAATGAATGATGCATTTCCTGAGATGAGTATAACTCACCAGGTTTGAGACTTACAGCTTTTGGAGAATAGGCAGGAGAAGCTGCTCACTACCACCAGGGGTATATTTTGGACTACAAGCTATTCTGTTACTCAGGAAGTGAGGCAAAAACAAAGAAGTCATTCCAATGAATCCCACCCCACAGCCCTCTCTGCAAGGAGGCAACAAATTGTTGCACATGCCATAGTCATTCTGATACTGCTCTCACTTAATTGCCTGGGCACTTTCCGAAACTGTACATTAACCTTCAGGGGTCAGTTCACTTAATGAGTTGGATAAACTGTTCCATCAATTTGCTTTCCATTTATAAAAATACAAAAATAATCTTTGTGAATTCATGAGTCTGTGTTCCTCTTTGAAAGCTGTAAAATAGATAATTTATGACACACAAGTTACAGAATTGTTTAGGTACCAGATTGCTAAAGTGCTAAGGGAGGTGGATAAGCATGAAGGAGCAGAGGTGAGTTTATGGACATAAAAGATGTGGCATTTTGCCAGTTACCTTTTACTGTGTTTTAAAACACTGCTACCTCAGGTACCAATTTTTTTTTTTTTTTTACATTTGTAGCTCCACATAGAAAAGCAATGAATTCAAGAAAAGTGATACGCACCAATAGCTGGATACTGGATTCAAACCCCTTTAACTTGAAGACAACATCACTTCTAGTCAGTGCGAACTTCCAGGCTTCACCATGTACCACACCCCTCACCAACACACCTCTTGCAGCTGACTGCTCTGCCTTCCTGTCTCTTTGCTGCAGGAGATGGACTTTTTCCCTGCATGACTGTGTATCAACGCCAATAAAGCCATCTTGCACCACATAGCATTTACGTAGAATAAGCATGAGACACAACTGGTACAGTCAGGGTTTAGAGAGCACATAATTTCTGGCAATTAGTCATGTTAAAAAGGGTCACAGCTGGACGTATTTTCAGACAGTGCATTTTCTTCACAAAGAACAAGAGAATGAAAAGATTCCATCTCTGAAGAGCAATACAGGTAACTCCTACTGGCTTGTCTCCAGGGGAAACAATACCTCTCTTGACTGCAATATTTTCTCCTCAAATTTGTGATTTAACTTTTCTTTATCCAAGTGCTATGTGTTTGCTTAGAGGTGTAAACAATTTTGCTTGCATCTCACCTCTTCAAATTTATCTTAAACTGTTATTCTTTCCGGTTTAGTAGCACATCACTTTAAAGCATTCTATTTGTGTGCCAAATGTACTGACAGACATCAGAACAACTAAAACCTTAAATATGGATACATGAAAAAATCAACTTCTCTGGCATTTCCACTTAGCCTTAGTCCACATAGCCTTTTCTCCAGTTCTAAATTATGATGAATTTAAGAAGTTTCCAGACAATTCTTCTCCAGCATTAGCAGTACAGTGTAAATTCAGATAAAACTATCAGAGAATCACGGAATATGCTGAGTTGAGAGGGACCCACAAGAATCATCGAGTCTGTCCAGTCTCTGCACAGCACCACCCCCAAGAGTCACATCATGTGCTCGAGAGCGTTGTCCAAACACTTCTTGAACTGTGGCATGCTTGGTGCTCTGCTTGTTTCCCTCGGGAGCCTGTTCCAGTGCCCAACCACCCTCTGGGTGAAGAACCTTTTCCTGATATCCAACATAAACCTCCCCTGACACAATTTCAGGTCATTGCCTAAGGGCTATCTTTCCTCCAGGTCTACTGTGCTTGACTATCTCAAATAGACTGAATAAATTTCAGTTGAGTACTCCTAGTACATGCATCTCCTGCTTGTCTCAATAAAATGGAATGTAAAATACAACCCTGGACCTCATTTGAAGTTTGTATGAATATGATCTAAGATCCCCCTATAGAATTTTCCCATGCAGAATCTGCCAGCTCAAACCTGTGGACTACCATAATATCCCATCTTAAGAGAAGAACATGGAGCATACACTCATTTATTTAGCTGCCTAAAACAGTGCTTACAGTTTTATTTATTGCCTGACCAGAAGATGGCCCTATACAGCCATGTCTGGAGGACAACAGCTTCCTTTTTTTCTTCTTTCAATATTAAGCAGGGACAAGAAGCACACCTGGGGACAAAAAAAGTGCAAGAAACAAGAAGTTTCCTCACTTACCTCCTCCTGATGCCTGAATTAAATATTGCCTTTATGAATTACAAACTCTGAAAGCTGATGGCCTCTCCAAGGAGACAACAGCAGAGACTTCTCCCCACAGTCAGTGAAAACATTAACTAAAACAATATCTATCTGAAGTCTTACAAGTAACATGGATCCTAACCAGAAAGACAGGTGAAACTAAAGATAAAGATAACTTGCAGAACATGCTGTTATCAAGCCTGCTTTTTTCTCACTGGTCTCTGCCTGCAGACCTAAGTTTTGCCAGTTTTGCCTTACAGTAAATTAAACACATTCTTCCCTGGAACCACGATGTTGATCTATTAAAATGTTGCTTCAAATGAACTGGTACAAATCACAGGACCTAGATGGAGGTCCCTGTTTCCAGGGACCAGTCCATACAGAGGGTGAAGTCACCATTCACACGTTTCAGAGGCATCAAGGACATGCCATGGCTCTTTCACTGATCAGTTGCTGACCAATTTCTGCATTGAGATGTCTGAAAATTTTAATGATGCTATTAGCCAGGCCATTACTGATAGCAGCAGGTTATCATTAGAGTCCTTTAAGCAACTCCATTGAACTCAGGAGGACCCTTTGAAAATCGTGGTTTCAGAAGCTGACTCAGCAAAGACATGTAGCTCCAAGAGCAGCACATCTGCAGCAAGATCTGGCTAATTTTTCTTTCTCCTGAAAGCATGTCAGTTACCATTACACATATGCAAAGTATTTGGGTGGAGTAAAGCCCAAAGCTGGGGCACAGGTGCTACACCACACCTATATGGACTCATTCCCTAAATCAATATGACCTTGAGGCTTTCTTATGCAGCCATGGCTCAAACAAAAGCTTTCTTCTCCCCACCACATTGTCATTTCAGGTTAAATGCATTATGTGTATGGCCTCAATTCTCAAAGGCTTCCCAGAAGAGAAGACTAACAAGCATTGCACTCTCATTGGTCTCAAAACAAAAAACTATTTATACACACACACAAAAACACACACCATCTTCCATACAGGTTGAGACAGGGCATTTAATTAACATGTCCACATTTTGAAAAAGCACATAAAACATCATTCAGGTAGTCACTAGCATGTTTATGGGGGGGAAAAATTGCTTATATTGAGGGAAAAATTGTGCCTGTATTTTTTATACAACAAAATAATGCTGATGAAACTACAGCCATCAGTGGGTTTCTAAACTTTACATTTGCAAATCCACATTAACATACCACATCAAAGGACAACCTAACTTCTATTTCCATCATTTCCCTATTCTTTGTAAGGTGCTAGAAAGAGTACTTTCAAGACTTAAAGGCTATGTTTCTTATAACAGTCAGAGAGAGGAGGCAGGAGAGCTCACATATTTCTTATAAGATCGTAACAAGGGAGAATAAAAAAAATCCTTCAGCTCCATTAAATACACAGCATATAAAAAACTAGCTAAGTTGGAAATGTCTGCCAATTACATGGCCAAATTAAATAACACAGATAATTGGTACTAAGTTAAACTCCCATCTAAAGGCTTGTGAAATTGCAGATGGGAGTAGTGAAATGAGGAGGAGCTGTAAAGCTAGCCCTGATTACACCTTGTTTGACTTGACCATTTGAACAGCTAATCCTTTGCTAACATACCTCTTCTCAGAGATATGATCTCATTTTTATAAGGCTGAATCAGCTTTTGTCTAATGTCATATGCTGGATGGTTTTGATTTGATCTTAGGTTTGGGAGGTGGTGGCAAGTTGTTTTATTCTGCTTCAGATTAATGAATCTTTAATCACATTGATGGGGAAAAGTTAATAGAAAAATTAATGAAAACACAACATCAATGTCTGTGATGTGTAATGAATAATAATAATGCGAACAACAGATGCAGTCTGGTTGATGGCCCAATTTAAAATACTTCATGCCCAATTACAGACACACTAATTTTCTTTAAGGCAGACAGTTGGATAAGAAATAGACTATAATTTTCTGCTTTATGACTGCTATTAGAATACCTAAGGTCATAACATAGATGATTTACAGAATACAATAGTTCTCATAGGACAGATGTATGACAAGGAGCCCCAGTTCTCACCTGGGACGCAAAGGTACAACAGGGAGGATCTTGGGCAGACTTGTGAAGGAAAAACATCAAGGGTGGATCTACTTTGCTAAAAATCACCACAACCAGAGAAGTTCATGCCTAAATTGCACAATACAGACTTCTTGGTTAAGAAAGAAGGTTGGAAGATAATTGTGTCCTGCACAGCTACATACTCCCCTTTTCCACTTTTTCTTCCCACCCATGTGGGCTATTTCTGTCCCTGTTTGACCTTCACTGCTTTGCTTGCACAAGGATAACTTATGACTATAAAAGAGCCAGTATAAGGCCCTTCATTTTGGTGACATCCTCCCTTTGATGTCCTAGATAGCTATTCCTCTCACCTGGGCAGAAATACAGCTTTACTTCACTCAGGGAAGGGACCTGAGGCTCTCCATTTTGTCTTTCCTCCACAAAATGTCTCTGCTTAAAATTAGGAAAAAAAGAAAAAAAAATTCAACACAAGTAGCAAAACAAAAAAGTAATAAAATTACCCAAAAAACTCCATCCACCTCATCACAAAATGTCCAGACCAAACTATTCAGGTCAAAATAGCAAAGAATAACGATGTGATTACAACTTCCTCAGTCGTAACCCACAATTTGAAAATTTCAGGCCACTTGTATCTGAAGACAAAATTCAAAGTTTCAAAGTGTATCCTTTACTCCTGTTTTCAAAGAGCTCTGCTCAGGTTTTGAAAAGATGGTTGTGGTGTTTGTTTGGGGCGGGGGGTTATTGATCAACTCAAACTAGGACTTAGTTCAGCCTCTGAATCGTTTTTTTGAATGAGAGAACAATCTTGGGAAATTTCTGACTGGATATACTTCATAGAATTATTTCGGTTGGAAAAAGCCTTTAAAGGTCATCAAGTTCAGCCATTAACCTAACACTGTCAAGTCCGCCACTAAGCCATATCTCCAATCTTTTACTTGAAGCCCTTGAACAGCAGAAGTTCAACATTACTTTAGGAAGTGCTTTATGACAGGCTGAGTGCTTTAAAACAAGTCTGAAAAATGACAAAGATCCTGCATATTAGTTTCATCCAGTACAAATTTGTATAAAGGTGACTCTTCAGATTGCTCATGGCATGTATTGCATCTGCCTGCTGTGAGCACAGGGTCAAAACACCTCAGAGAAACAATTGCTTGACTCATTAAAGCCATCTCAATAGTACTGAAGTGCAAGGTCACTGTTTTAACAGGATCTTGTTTAGTGACTCTCCCTCTTATTGATTTGGGTAGAACACAACAGCTAGGATTGAAGTTAGAAAAGAAAAAAGGCAATATGATTTAAACTAAATTACTTTTGCTTGCTACCCAGGCTGAAAATACAATGAGGTCTGAAATAAGTCCTTTTTTATCAGCTGCCACCTCAATTGGTCTGGATGTGTAAAGTTATCCACATGTTATCTTAGCTAAGCTAAATATCCTGTATTATCAGGAGAATAATTTTCAGATTCATGGACTTGTAAGCAAACATTTTTGAAAGGACTTGTCAGAAATGGGGTTTCATATATTTTTCACTAAGTGCCTTACAGGCACGGCAGATAACACTAACAAAATCTTAAAACTACATTATCAAAACATATAGGAACATATCAATATTTATATCACATTATCACACTTCAGACAAAGATCTTACTGCCAGTTGAACAATAACCTGGTCCCTGCAGAGACCAAAGGAGAAAACAGGCTGTAGTGAAACAGAGCAAAGTCAATTCAGTGCTTAGTTCTGTCTCTGATTGAGCTCAAAAGGAAACATTTTAGGAACAGCCTAAGACTGGGAAAATATATCCTGTTTCTTCTCAGGATCTAAGATTTAGGGGACTTTTCAAACCAGAGACAATGCCTTTGGCTAAATGTAACCAAATTTTTCTTCCAAAAGTTGGCCTACAAATTGTGGTCATCAATAGCATCACGTGGCAAAGAATCACAGAGTTTCAATTCATATGATTAAAAAAAAAAATATTTCTGGACTAGACCAGAAATAAGCCAAGGAAGGAATCTCCAAAAATTATTCTTAGACAGGAAGCTGTCTGTGTACCATCAGCTATAGAGCTATAATAGAACTATGGAATTTTCTGCTGTGTAAAGAAATTACTAATTGCAATATTGGAAAGAAAATACAATATTAACCAAAATATTGCCAAAACACCTCCTATTTCTGGGTACTTGTTAAGTAAAACACAGTGAAACATGCAGGACCTACATAATCAACCATAGATATGTGCGAACAGAGCATGCAAGCTCATGCCACAATAGCACATATGCAAGAAAGAAGTGAAAATAGATTTGCAGTCTCACTCCTTTAATTATGCATGCAATCTAATGTACACAGGAAGCAGCCAGTTATCTCAAACAACACTATTTCTGCTGTTTCTGGGTGACTTGACATTTTTGACATTAGCTTTGTACTGCTTCATTACAGAAGTTTGTATGTATAGGAAAAAGCTGAGACCCTCCAACAGCAAAGGCACAGGAGCTAGCAGGGCATAGGCAACAGGATGACACATGGTATGCCAAAGAACATAATTACTTCATCAGTAACAGAAGTGGGGGTTGATGAAGAACATCCTACTTTCCAGTGGAAGCAAACTTGTTTCAAGGGCAACACTGAAGATAGAAGACAAACCCACAAGACCTACTTAACCCAGGTAATCTTTCCAGTATTCTCCTATCAGACTGTCACATGCAGGTTGTACGGCTGGCATTCAGCCACTGTGGCATTCACTATTCCATCTCTAGCAACAGAGTGAAAGCACAACAAGCAGTATACTTTCCAACCCTTCAAAGAAGGTATTGCTTCCTTCCCATGCTGCTCTTAAGGGAAGCAATTCTTCCCATAGCTAATATTACATTCAAGAGATCTTGTTGAAGAAAAGATGTTCACATTGTATTAATAACTTCTGTGTTGTGAAGTGCCTCACAGCTGCAGTGTATTTACCCTCTGCAGTGGGTTCCTCTGCCCAGCAGCTGGACTGAGGCAAAGCAAATGCGAGCAAGCACTTAGGGTGTGTATGAGGCAAGAACTTCAGTACATCACAGCTCAAGGCCTTAGGAAAGGGGGCTAATCCAAGAGTCAGACTACACAGCAGCAGGATTACAACCTCTGTATTGAGGTGTCATATGATCTGTAATAGGAGGACTGGGGAACTAGGGCTAAAAGGCAGGGACCCAACTTTGGGACGACGCATAGAAGAGCTTTGCATTATGCAGGAACTTTGTACCACCACTGCTCACACTTTGGTCTCCCCAGCACACATTATCCCCTTCAAAGCATTTGACAATATTAGCAAATTGATTGTTGCACTTCCCCTGTTCTTTACAGTAGGAAAATCTTAATTCTGTTTATCAACATGGAAACCAATCACAACTTTTCAGACACCAGAACTACATAATACAGTAGCAACTAGAATTAGTACTCACCTATGCTGTCTCCCAGCACTCTTCTCTGCACACCTGTTTTTCTTCCTTCCAGAGAAAGGATTGCAAGCCCTCAGGAAGATCAATTATAGTCAGCTGCCCCAGCTCCAACACCAATGACTGTAAGCAATTCACAGCTGTTTTCTAACCAAGTCAAGACTTAATCAGAGAGTATCAAGCCCCAATCCCCTTGAAATAATAGCAAAATTTTTAAGGATGTCTGTGGAATACAGACTTTTTCTTTGATCATTACAGCTTATCTGTGAGATATATATGACCAAAGCTTTAGTTCATGAGCAAAAGCATGACAATAGAATAAGAAATATGTCCATCTTTTTCTTATTTTGGAGCATTCCTTTAAGGCTGGAGTGAGAGTGTGTAGGGACACTGACACATTTGCTGCCAGCTAAACTTTTGTTCCCTTCCTCAGCATCCTTTAGAAGTGCTTGTGGAACAGAAACTATTCAGGAAACAAAAGGGTGCTGTATACACGTCAACTCTGCTTCAGAAAGGGGTTGTGACTTGTGAAAAGACCAAAAAAAGTGGGTTTGGACAAACAAAACTATATGAAACAAGTACAGGCTCCTGACAGAGCTTTTCAACCCTCAAACTTGCCAGCTCAGTTACCTAAAATGGTGTCTTCATACTAACTGAAACATCAACTATGAAACAGCCAGAAAAACAGATATTTAGATCAATCCCTGTTTCTACAGGGGCCCCACCACCTGTGTTTAATACCAGCCCAAATCTCTCTATCCACCAGTCACCTCAGAAAATCTTGCCAGATGTTTGGAGAACAGGAGGTCTCAAAGCCTTGGATGGGCATGGTTCCAAACCACGCACACGGGGACAGGGGAACGAAATTTCTATATAGTTTCATAGTCACTCATGAATGAAAGCAACGTGGTGCTTTGGACAGGGTTCCTTGATGTGGAAGTTCCCTTTTGGGCTTTATTTCCTCTGTTTTCATGCTTAGGTTTGTTTTTACACAAGCTGACCATCATGATGCTTAGCTATTCCACATGCTTAAAATGTCCCACCAGGACACTGACTTTGGTCACAGGCCCCACAGAGACATTGAACGTGTGTGTCCATGAGGAAGCACCGTAGAAAGGTGAGATGAATGAGCCATCAAAGACTGACATTAGCATACAGGAAATCCCAATGAGCCCGCTCTCATGCTGCTAAACTACAGCAAACTGAGGACACAATTTTCAAATATAGCCTCCCCAGGAGACTTCATGTGCTTTATGTTCTTCAAACCTTGCCTTGTTGAGGAAATTTAATTTCACAGTAAGCCTGCTGAGACAGGGGTAGGGAGGTTTTTCAGTCCTTCGTCAGGAGTGTACATTCATGTCACATCTTTGTTGGTCCTTTCTTTCCAGAGCAGAATACACTACATCTGGGCTCACAAAACACAGACTTATTTTGTAATGTCTTGCAAGATCCTGGCCCAAAAATATCCCACTTATGGTACACCTATTAAAATTTCCCCATACAGTACAGGTAAAGCAGGAAGCCATGTTTCATTTTAAATCTTGTTAAGTGACTTTTTGCTTTTTCTATACCACAGACCAAGGAAACTAGGGAGCTGCTGCTGATGAGAAGAACACTGGAGCATACAGAGAAAATGTTATTGAGTCATGGAATCCACCAGCTCTTCTCGTCCCATTCCCCACCAGCCATATAAGGGGCAGCAAGCTCAGCTTTGGACATCTGTCTTAGCACTTTACTGTCTCTTGTATACACTCAACCTTCTCATTTAGCAAACAAAATCTGAATCTGACCACTCTTACATCCCATATCTTGCTTTACCGTGCAAGGGAATTTGCAGCAGAGCCTGAGCAATGTTTAACATTTGTGTAGATGGAACAGCTGCACTGGTTTTAAATGGAGCCACATGCCCACCTAGGTCAGATCAGCTCCTCTGCCAGCATTAATACCTCTTGCCTCACTGCCCAGGATGTCTCCTGTGTTCTAGTCATACCTGTCCAAAATGACCAGTCCTGCCACTCTAAAAATTATCACCAGCTGACATGTAATATAGTTACATTTCCCAACAGGGACATGTCTTTCTCTGGCTCTCTTTTGTCTTATGTGAGGGAGAAAGGAAGGCAGAAGGGCCCACAACTTATATCATGCTGCATTTAAGCAGAAATATAAGCACAAACCCTCAAGAGGAGTACTCCTTTCCATTAAAGGCACTTCCATTCTGCTTTCTGCATGTTGAGTCTCAACTTTCCTGTAAAGCCATGTGCACTCAAATCTATTTCAGAATTTCATGAATTCAGAATTCCCATGATTTCATGGAAGTCAGGAGACCTGGAATCTGTTCCTGTTCCTGTCGCTGCCACTGAACCATGGCCTTGGTTGGGACATTTCTCTTCTCTTTCTTCTCCTCTTTCCACTTCTTTTTTAAGATTAAAATCAGGAATAATTTCACAAATCCACTCCGCTGCAAAATGGAGTCATCATTCTCCCATACCTTACCCACAAAGTCTGCATAGCTGTCAGCAAACCATGGCACTGACCTGCTCAAAAGAATGTGAGGCATTTTTCTGGTTTTGGAACTGCTAAGGTATAGTGCTGGGAGCAAGCAAGAGGGAGTGCTGAGAGCAACAAGAGCAAAAAGAGCAGAGGGAAGAAGGCAGAAAGCTTGTTCTGCCCCCGACTGACAGGAGCTTGTGAAAAGATAGCTCACATTTACGGTCTTCAGCAAGGAGCAGCCTCTTAACCTGCCTACTCTGAGCTGCTCTCAAGCTGGCAACAGGCCTGCACTACATGATTTATACATGATGTACTCTTGAAAAAATTAAGGAGCTACAGCTGGGTTCAGATAACCATGTCCATTACCCTGAAAACATACCCAGACCAAATATTTCTGGTGCCTTACTGAATACAGTCAGCAGCTGGAGAAGGCTGACAGGCTGTTTGCCATGATTCTGGCCGAAGCTTTCGGCCCTGCCACGACACATCTTCTCTTTGTGAGTTCTTTTAACAGACACTTGAGATAAGACACAGTAAAAATACTTCAGAGTTTCTTCGGTCTCAAAATGTTTATTAAGTGTTATCTATAGCTTGGCAGCACAGAAAAGTGCTTTGTCATTAATAACAAGGTGCAAAATGGCCGCGAGCACGTCTCGTCCAGATTATTTATACCTCAGACTGTCCAGTTAGGGAGATGTTGCATAGGATATTTTCAATAAAAACCCAATAATCAGTTCTTCTTATCCCGCACTGCGGAACTTTAGAACCAATGGCAGAAAACACAAGTTTTTGGAGAAGAAAGGGGAAGTAGCAAAGGTAAAAAAGGAAGTTATAAAACAACACCTAAACCCTCCATTTTGGACACTATTTTTACAATATTTCATAAACCAAAATGTCTACACTTCTACCTAATTCACCTAGTGACGTAACCTTAACTATACAGCATTAATTTCAAAGTTATCACACTACAGGGGAAGTCTTTTCCAGGGTTTAAGATAAAATGAGGTGTATTTCTGGGGATCAAAACTTGTTAAAGCAGAAACAGTGAAATTCTCAGAATTCAGGGTTCCAACAGCTGTTGAGATACATAACCTTATCCCATCCTCTCCATTCACTGAAGCACTGTTCAAGAGGGGGGATATTGAACAAGCATAGGGCAAACATGCTTAAAACTGGACAAACCTGAGATGTACTTCAAAGCCTTCACAATGCTAGCACAGTTCAGATGTATTTAACATCATGTTACTACTCAGCCTTATACTCTAATGAGAAGCAGTGTGACATAATTTATTCATTCTAAAATAATTTATTTCTGTAGTGGTGAGATGGAACTATAGCTTCAGCAGAATCTTATTTTTCTTACCAGCTGTAATGAAGTTGCTTTCATAGGAGCGCTCTCCCAGTTGTAATGAGCTGCCTGTCTCCTGCCACTACAATCCAGTGAGAGAAATAAGACCAGCTGAGAAATACTTTATACTTTGATCTGTCTCAACAAATCAGTTCAAGAGCTCTAACAGAGAAACCCCAGGGAGAGGGAAGGGAAAGAGGAGAAGTTCAAGCAGGAAAGTTTTAAAGCTGTATTTGATTTGTTTCACTAGAGCTGTGGTAGTTAAAAAAAAATCAGATCTGTCCATCTTTTTTTTTTGAGATTTGTCAGGTCTCTCAGGCCCTACTACACTCCCAACTTTGGACAACTTTATTTCAGTGATAACCACTAGATACACACACACACACACACACACACACACACATATATATGTAAGCCTCTGACACCTTGAGAAGTCAGGTTCTATAATTCTGTAATCTCCCTGATTTGGATTTCTCCTGTTGCCAATATATCAACAATCCTGTTATCCACCTCTTAGGAGAAAAAAGGAATTGAGCAAGAAAGTATGGTATGACAAGGCAGGGGTGGAACCACACAGGCTTTGCTCCTTGCCTTTGAAGTTAAGCTGTTCTGAATGAGCAAAGCATGAATCCTTCCTCTGGGATTCATCCTGCACCTTCCTTTGCAACACTGAGGATGAGGAATTCATTACAACCTTAGGCATTACCATGCTGATGTCTCCTAGTTTTAGCATCAGCTGCATGGCGGAACTTTGTGTTTCTCTTGAACTCTTGCACTCTTTTTGTTTTCTGCTTGTTTTTTCTTTTGCTGTCTGCTAACTTGCTGCACGACCTTGGTCAAACCCCTTCACCCAAGAGTCTCCACCTGCTAAGAAATTATGAGGCTAGTCTCCTTATACAGGGAGCATACAATGAAACATCTGGGGAAAATTATTATCAAGAGCTTGGTACTATTGGAGAGGGTTTCCTATGGGATCAGCACTTCCCTTGAAAGTGGGTAAAAATGTTAAGACTTTTAATGAAAGAGAACAGGAAAAAACATATTTAAGTCAAGAAGCTCCAAATTATCAACATCTGAAAGTATCCTCATTTTCCTGTATATGAATGCCACTATTGCTATTTCTAGATACCAGCATGCACTAGAAGTTGAATCTGTGCACATGGATGGTGACAGAAGTGCAAACCAATGACACCTTAATGCAAGTTCATGGCTCTTCCTTACACTTATATGACCTTGTGTAATGCAGGAAACTGTGAGGAGTTTGCAAATCTAGTCCCTGAGATGGCAGTTTTCCTGCCCACCTGTGTTTTGTGATGGATAGCTCTACTGCACACATTCAAAATGCTCTTTCAAAGAGACATGCCAGTTAGAGTCATATTTGGTATCTTGTGTGTAGTGGCCCGGAGCCTGGTGGCCTGGGGCTGCTTGTGAGAGAGCCTTCTTTCCCATGGAAGTTATGAAAAACAATAAGATAAGCACCTGTTGTTTTCCACAGCTGTTGTGGGGCCAGGCATGATACATTTTGATTTGGGTGGTGTAGAACCAAGCCAACCATACCGGGGGGTGGTTGAACCCTAGTGAATCATCTACCTGGGTTCCTACCTTATAAAAAGGGAATAGGACAATAAACAGAGCTCACTCTCTGCTCTGCTGCAGACCAAGCTGTGTTGTCGTGTCCTTATTTTGCCATAGCGACATCTTGTGTATTTTAGCCAAAAGCTGGCCTGAGTGCCAACAGCAGGTAAGATAACTTACTTCATGGGGAAAATGTATTTTTCAGTGTATTGGTTGTTTCTATACTCTTAATACCCCAGTCTGTTTCCAAAAGCATTTTGTAGCTTTGAAGACTGTTTTTTTTTTAAAATTAATTAAGTTTAGGAAATTGTGAATTTAAAATACTCAAAATTCAAGAAGAAATTCAGAGATGGTGTCAGTACTTGAAAAAGTAACTCCTCCCTTCTTTCTAATTAATGTTCAACAGTAAATGGCATTTTAAGAAACATACACAACTGTGAAAATACTCAGAAGGAGCAAAGTAAGTGAGTGGATAAATAAAAAGCATTCAAGTACCCCCTTAAATTAGCTGTTTATTTTTACTTGTCCATATTGCTTTTGGTGTTTGCCACTATCCCATGTGATAGCAGAGACATAACAAAACCACAACACAACACAATTTTAATTAGCTAGGTTTTCAGAAGGACTTAATATCGATATAAAACAAATTCCATATGTGTCCTACCTCTTTCTGTTAGACTCATGATGGAAATGACAAGGATAAAAAATTCTGCTATCTTATAGAGTGACATCCATTGCAATAAACACAAGGGTGTACCAGTGTTGCTCTTACCCCCCTAACTCACAGGCTAATATCTCTGAGTGGAGCCAAAGTTAGTCTTCTCTGAATGGTGGACTAAGCTTATGATTAAAACCAAAGAGAGGCATGACTGGAGTCCAAAAGCGTGTCTGTGCAGGACATTATCAGGTCTGCCACGCCACCAACACATCAGGACACTGCTCCAGTTTGCAGGAGGTCATGCATTTTTGGGGAGAATGCATCTACTCTGACTGAAATTGGAAAAATAATGCTGGCAAAGTTGTTCTGTCCATTCCCTGGAGTGCTCTGCCTCTCCTAAAAGCTGAGCATGTGCAATATTTATGCTGGTAGTATCTGCTTGCTTCAGCGCTGGACTTTGCCCAGCAGTTTGGAGTGCTGGCTGAGAGGAGGCAGCACCAGTGCCTGCTGAATCCCAGCTCCAGATTCCAGTGCCACTGACTCAGGGGGTTCTTAATGCTGCTTTGGCTGCTGCAAGTAAGCAAGAAACAAATGCAGGATTAAGTGTGGCAGCAGATTACTGAGTGGGATGCCTGCTTTATCGTGACTCTGAGCTTCACAGATACCAGGATGACTTGGTCCACACAAATGACCAGAAGGTCACATAGCTGCATGTCTGGGACCATCGGCATTAGGCACTATTCACAAGCTAAATGTGGATGTGAACCAAAGCTGATTGATAGGAATGTGCATCTGTTAAGGCAGTTGGGCCAGCAGATGATATTCGTTGTTGATGTCTGCTGTCAGGGTTTTAACTCCTGCATAGGCTGGTGCAGGACCCAGTTTCTCTTACAAGCTGACAGCCACCATTTCACCTTCAAATGGACAAGCTGAAAAGCCAGACAGAGATAAATGACTGTTATGAAGAAATACAGTGGGTAATAGGCTGAGAAACAGATGAGTTGTGACCCTTGGTTTTATGGGACTCACAGACACATAGCACTGAATAGAAAGCCCTTGGTCCATTATCAGTCAGCAGCAAAGATCACACTCCAGACTTCCGCTTTGTCTTTTCTCAGCTCAACATGTTACTAATTCTGAAGAAAGAAGTCATTCTGTGAGAGAGCATCCCATACCTTCAGGCCTTTTCTACCCATGACACACATTTCACTGATTCACTTTAGAAAGGCTGTGCTCCACTTGGTTGTGAAGTGTGTGTTCTAACAACAGTCATCACAGGGCTGTGGCAATCCAGTAGCTGTCATTGGTGTACCTGGAATGATTTCTGTGCCCTGGGTAACATTTTTCCCATATCCTGCTGTCTAGAAGTTAGACATTAAGCTGCACTAATTACCTTGGCTCCCCTAGAGAGAGGAATGAGGACTTGCACAGAGTGATTCATGCCACCCTAGAATATCACATCCTCACACATCTCTGTAAAGGGTATGTCTTTATCATGAAAAACTGAGGATAATAGCTCTTCTTTTAAAGAAAAGCAGCATCAGCAAAAGGGAATATTCTTTGTTGCTAGCAGAGGTTCAGAATCTCCAACGGTGCCATTTCTGCATGTGTTTCTCTGTGAGCTCAAAAGATCAGTCCTCTCCCACAGGACCAGTCCCATAGTGTATTTATTAGCATCTGTTTAATCTCCCATTTGGATCTCAAGGGTGCCAGAGCATTAGGCATCCTTTTTCTACTACATTATACATATTGCTGGTGTTAGAAATGTCTTCCCTGGCACCTTGTGTACAGCCACAGCTGGCTTTTTCATGCTTCTGCTGTACAAAGACCACTATCACACTCTCCATAATATGCACAGGGAATAGGAAGCCGTGGTATGACTTCACTTGCAAGCCATATTGGCACTAGGTCACCCACATCTCTCATGCTGGTGCTGGTGCATCTTCACAAACCAGCATGAGTGCAGGCTCCTCATTTTAGCCAGCAGCTTCAGAGATTTCACCACACTAAGCTCCAGTGCCTCAGCACACACTCCTGAAGTACACAGCATAACTTTATCTGCTCTGAACCTCCTCATGTGCTCCAAAACCCAGCTGCCATCACACCTCTCTCACAGAAACTGCAAGCCATCTGTTTCCTGTATAAAATGTTTCAGAGACTACATCCAGACCCCAGAAATATGAGTTTATTTACCTGGAACAAAACTGAGCAGTACAAAAAGGAAGCAAAAAGGGTTTGAAAAACGCAGTACAAATTCTCTTTTAGACACTGGTCCCTGTCTCATAGCATCGAAAGAGCTCATCACACAGAGATCAGCAAAAAGGCCGTGCCACTGCACCTTACATTTCTGGTGCTTTTGAATGCAGAAGAAATCATCAGTTCCTCCCCTCCACCCCCTAAAAGGGCTTATTTATTTGCACCAAAAAGTTTTTAAAGAGCCAGTGGTACATTTGTACCCAAAAAAACCCCATGCTTTATAGATGACAAGAATATTATACCAGCAGGGTCCTGTGTTGGATGAGTGGTTTGAAAAAATTGCAGCTTCCTTTTACTTCTATTTGGACACTTGGACAATGCTAGTTACTCTAACAGATGTTTTCTGCCAAAGATATACCTACTTCTGTTCAGAAAAATAGCCTTTCCTCAAAAAAACCCAAAAAACAAAAAAAACCAAAACAAAACAACAACAAAAAAAACCAAACAAAAAAACAACAAAAAAACCCCCCCAACAACAACAAAAACAAACCCAAAAAACCAAACAGAAAAAAAAATAAACAAACAAAAGAAAACCCCACAAAATTGATCCAAACATCAATTATTTCTTAAGCATAGTGGGGCAATGCTTCTAGCCCTGCACCATAGAACATCTGCCGTAGTGTGAGACAGGTTTCTAAAAAAATACAGCCCCAGACCAGGGGAACAAAGGAGCACATGAATAAATAATAGAACAACACTCAGATCAAAATCTTTTTCAGTGCTGTATGAATGCTTCATGTCCAGAGCTCATTTCTGTGCTGTGTGACAGCTCTGATGTCTGCAACATCTTTATTCACACATCAGCAGTAACTCCTTCCACCACATGCCAACTACATACAATCTTCAAGTCCCAATGGACTGGGAATAATGTATGTATATGTTCAAGAAATACTTAAAACAGTCTTTTTTATCCCCCTCTCCATCTCCAGGACAGCAGGAAGGAGCCAGATTTATCCACATATCCAGATTCACCCAAATGTCTTCCATATAGTTTGGACCCCTTTGTAGTTTTTGAAACACATCCTGATAATTTCAGCCTAGAGGAAGATGACAGAAAGCCAGGCCCATGACATGTGGTTTTCTGATATCCACACCACTAAAAGAAGCATCCAGCTGTGCACAGCACATAGTCATGGGAGCATGTTGCCCAACAGGCTCATGCACCCAGTAGCGAGCAGGAGTGTGGATGCCTGAAGCAGTTCTGAATTACAGCATGCTGTCTGTCTCAGTGTTTCATCTGTAGAGATGAAACAAAATGAAAGGTTGGCCATTAACACACACAGGAGCTTGGTTCAAATGACACATGTGAGCTTCATGCAAATGCATTCCTGCTTGTTTCACATGAAACAAACCTTGCCTCAAGCTTATGTGTGCCAAGGCTTGACCCTCATCAAAAATTTGGGCCAGGAAGATTCTGTATGCTTGCTCACCTCTGTTTTACTTACTGTTAATGAGATTAGCTGAGAATGTATGTGTGAATTGCTCTAAACTGTTATTTATAAGAAGCTACAAATATGCAGCACGTTGCTTTAAGGTCTGACCTCCTGGCCTTTACAAGAGGCATCGAGGTGTTGAAAATAATTTCTTTTTTTTCCCCACCCGTGGAAATATTCTCTAATGTAATTTAGAAGTTTTTCTCTCAAAGGTAGAAATTATCCAGATTGGGCAATTAAGGTTTGATATCAATGTCAATTTGTTTCCTCCTTGGTTCCTAGATAAGATCATTTGTCCTGCAAGTAGCTGCACAAAATGTTGCATTAGCAAAGGACTGTACTGTAACCACTCACCTGATATTGTGTCCCATATCTAAATCATTCTCTCAAAGAATCAATAACACTTAGCTTGCAGTAGAGGAGCACAGCTCATGAGAAATTTTGTAAAAACGTGTTTCAATTGAAAAGCTTTAGAAAAATCCAAATAATTCATTTTTCATAATCACAAAAAATTTTTCCTTACATGCACACACATGCACAGAATCCATTTTTCTCTACAAGCTCCACCTGGCATAGGATTTGATCCTGGTGAGATCAAAGTTAATAGGAACTAAGTAGAAAATTTCCAGTCTTGTCTACTATCAGTTCGCTTCCTATCACACAAACACACTGCCTAAACAAAAAACCCAAAACAATTACTAAAGGAGTTCATACACATCTGTCTTCCATGCAAACAAAAGTAGTTTTTCCTGGTGGCAGAGATGATCTGGCACAGATTTGCAAGCAAAATCTGGCTATGGCAAGTGCCTTGATACACACCCTTAGAGTAAAAACACCATGTAGCCTTGGGAACTGTGAAACCTGCTTTTTATCTCAAGATACACAGTAGTCTTTGAGGGGTCTTTTTAAAGACATTTCTTTAGGGATATATTTAGTAGAGTTCAATGGATGTAATTTTTGTACTGGGAAGTATATATATTTGCCATACATTATCTTTGCCTTACATTTCCTTTCTCTAAATGCCTTTTGTAAAGTTGTACCCATAGCATAAAAGGCAATTTTTTTTACTTATTGTTTTAAAACTATTCCTTAAAAACACAAAGATGAACTGGAATATAGTGCTTCATTAAGTGTAGGTTTGCAGCTGATCTCTGCACATTAAAGAAAAACAGGGAAGAATTTAATATCACTTTTCAACAAGCTATCCATAAGTTTACCCCAAACACCTGTTATTCTTCAGTTTGAAAGCTAAACACAGTTCTTATCTTGCATTTTTTTCCTGTAACTCCTGTATCAATTAACCCCTCTTAAATCAATGAAAAAATGCTGTAAAACCCATGCTTAGAGCAATTACACCTGATACTCAGAAAAACCAGGACTTTTGACATGAAATAAGAGATTATATACCAAAAGCCACCTAAAAAAATAACCACTCTTAGCATAAAAGCATTGTTTGCAAATAATTAACCTTTACAACAATAATGAACAATTATATGCTACAAAAAAGAAAGGAAAGATGATGAAAATATGAAAAAGTATTTCCTCTGTAAGCGTTCTCAATGTGGTAATACATCCTACCCTGAATAGCAGAACTAGTATCTGTGTAAGGCCACTCATGCAGTCAGAAGCATATGACACTAAACAAACTGAAAAAAATTAACCCAAGGTTAGCCTCACCCCCTCCTTCTGATCCTTAGAGTTTTGTTGCAGTATCTTCTTATTAATTATTCGGTAACAAATACTGCTTTATGGAACTGCACATTCCATCAGGTCAAAGGTTCATTCCCAGTCCAACACTCATCTCTGACAGTGTCTGGAGAAAGGCTTTATAGAAAGGGCAATGATATGGCAACATTTCTTCAGGCTGTTCTCTGTCTCTGTGAACCAAACACTGGCTGGCTGTATTCAGCAGCCTTCAGTACAAGACTCTTTTTTGACCACGTCCACCCATCTCTGAAATGGCCTTTAGCATCCTTCAACAAGAAATGCCACAGGATGCCTGTTTACTCTATGGGGGGAAAAAAGAGCTTTTCTCATGTTTCCTTTGTTTGGAGACTGATGGTTTAATAGACAGAATTTCTCTTATGTCCCCTTGTCCTTACATCTGGAGAGATAATGAGGAGTCATCCCCTTCCACAGCTGATGGGATATTGTAAAAAGGGCCAGAAGACTGGGGGTCAAGTCCCCCCTCTGATGTGCATGGAAAAGCTGTATTTTCAGGACCAAGGTCTGCAAAATATACAGCAATACAGCAATAGTTCATGCCCTTCACTGAATGCAGGCCCAGCTATCCTCAGAAACACTCTGGCATTATATATTTAACCATCAATCCACTGCCTCACAGGCTCATTATAAGCACTTTTTTAAAGAATGAAAGTAACCAGCAGGGAAGACAGTCAATTCTTAAAGCAAACCAGCAACAGAAATTAAATTGGAAATGGTCATCGTTTGCCCAGATTTGGGAGCAGGCATCATCCAAACTGCGGCACCACGTATACTGTGGCAGGTGCAGGCAATGTGCATTCAGCAAGGCTTCTTCTCCTCCAAATCACTCAAGGCATTTCTACATCCTGCTACACAGAAACATTAAGGTTGGAAAAGACCTTTAGGAACATTGCGTCCAACCACTACTCTAGCAGCACCCATTCACCACTAAACCATATTCCCAAGTGTATCCATATAGCTTTTGAATACTTTCAGGAATGGTGATTCTCCCACTTCCCTGGGCAGCCTATTCTAAAGCCCGACTACACTTTCAGTGAAGAAACTTTTCCTGATATCCAATCTAAACTTTGGTGCAATTTGAAGCCATTTCCTCTTTTCCTGTAGATTGATGGAAAAGAGATTGACTCCCACCTCGCTGCATCCTCCTTGAAGCTTGTAGGATTGCTGTTGAAGCACCAGTCAGAGCTTCCCTCATTGTTTGGCCTAAGCTGGCCACTGCCCAAGGTGATGGTGATGCCCTACACCAGAAATGTGGTTTTAGACTACATGAGCTAAGCAGGTGTTGAAGCTGTGAGCACTTCTGAAGTATGGTCTCTGTGCTAAGCACAAGGGGTGTATTTGTGAAGATTAAGGAAACTAGTCTCCCTCACCAGTCAAGAGGAGTTCTGAGGGACAACATGGCAAAACTCCAAGCCCTGACTGGGCATTACCCTCCATCAGAGCCTCTCCACTGAACAATAAGGGAGGTAACTGGTTTACCTGCAGTTGGCACAAAGGGGCAACACAGGCCACAGCTCAACAGTCTAGTGAACAGAGAGGCTGACCTGTGCACATTTTAGGAACAACCAGTGAAACAATCACATTGAAGCATTCAGTGGCCATGTCAGGAAAGGTCTCCACACTACAGAACAGCTAAGAGGGCAGAGAACAATATGCTCTGGCTATTTTACAGCCTCCCTGCACATTTCCATTCCTTGCTGCTGGGATAATTTGTGCAGTCTTCTTTCAGCACAGGAAGCTTTTCACACAGAGTTAAACAGAAACATAAGGGAATACAGTTTTAGAAGGAAATAATTGACTTCTTGGGCAGCACAAAGGACAAAACAATAGCAAATGGCATCTGGCTTCTGTTAGGATGTACAGCCTCTGCAAATTACAGCCCAAATGAATTAGGCCCATCCAAAAGGCTGATGGGTGTCATCTGATGCAGTCAGCTTAATTCAGGCTATGCCTCTTTGGTTTCTCAGTGCAATATAAATGAGGGAAAAAAAGTGGCAAATTAAATATGTATAGGGCCTTGGCAGAACTTTCCATCAGCTATAGAATATAAAAAAGGAGAAAGCAATACACAATTAACAAGGCAAGTATGCAGTAGGCAAAGGGAAAAAGCAACAAACAGACCCTAGCACCACAACAGGGCTGCCACAGAGTAGCTGCCTGAGCCTACCAAATTCCAAGGGAAAACTAGAGAAAAACAAGCCCACAGTGACAGATCATCCCCACAGGAGAGACAAATGTCCTATAAATCATTTCACTACTCTGAGCTGGACTGAACTCATGATGACCAGTTATTGAGTTGCTTGAACTAAGTTTGGCCATGTGAATCTAATAGTACTCATCTTATGTAGATTACCTACAAATATTCCAAAGGACTGAGGAAAAAGAGTTAAGCTTCACCTACCCATTTTTTTTAATATGTATTTATGTCACTTCTTTTCTTCCTCCTCCTCCCCTTTAGATAATGCTGAAACATCTCTGTGGTTTAATAGCAGAAAAATGCTAAGCAATCCAGCTCTGAATATTTTTAAAAATGAACAAAAAGTTTAGGAGAAAGAATTAAAAATACAATATGATTTAAAAAATGAAATTAGAGAATATTTTTGTGCTTCACTTGATATAGAAAAATTATTACTTGTCTTCAAATAGGAATTCTTTCACCATAAAACAAATACGTGCACCACCACATGAGATGTCTCTCCCATGTATATGATACTGCAAAAATTAGGGCACTCACCACAGCTGAGGGAGAACAGATTCAGTTTCCTCATATGCCTAAGGAGCTTTGAACTCATTGGAGAGTGAGACAACCAGAGGATGTAGGCCATTTTGGGGTGGGTGGCTGTGACCGCCTCCCAAAACTGCTCAATTTTACATAAAAGTTAAAGTCTCATTTCAGCAGAAAGGCACATTAATGTGCAGTAAGTGCTGCTGCCACAAGGCTGAGAGAAGTCAGTCAGCAGGATCACTGTCAGTCAGCAGGATCCCTGCTCTCACAGCTATGTAGGTGTTTTATACCAGCTGGTCACTGTACTAGCAGGCAGGTAAATCATGGAAAAGCATAGCCATGGTCAGGCACAGGATATGCAGTTTGCCAAGGGGACATGGCCTAGAGTGGCCTAAGGACATGGAGAAATTCTGTCTTTACAGAAACAAGATTCCTAGGCTTTCCTTTCTGACTCCTTTCCCCATCTCTACTGAGAGCAGCTACAACCCAGCTTGCTGTTGATCTATGATGCCAAGAGAAGATCTTTTTACCAGGCAATTCATTAACTGTTCCCTGACAAGAGAGAAGATTAATAAGGTAACAGTAGTGCTTCAGAGAAGAAATGGGACTTAAATACAGTGATGACCAAAAGGTCTCTTCATTCCAAACACTAGGTGCACAGAGATTCCCCCTCCCTCACCTCTCGTTCAGCCTGGGCATACACAACCTGTCCTGCACAAAGCCACCTGTGGGTAGGTCCTTCCTGCTGGACTGTGGAAATCTGACAGAGAAGGACACCCATTCATTCAGCTGTCAGTCATGCCACAGCAACAAACCCAATTATGCGTAATTATAGCAATGGTAGAACAGAAATCTCGGTTGTACATGAAACACTTATAGGAAATAAGCCATACAACGCAGGGAATCTGAAATGAGAGCTCAGGGTCACAGGAAAAAATTCAAATGCAGTATCTTGATTTAAAAAATGGAAAAGAAATAAAATCAATCAGCAGGCTCTCCCAAGGCATTTCACCTCTAATTGAAGAGTGAATTGTGTTTACTTAACTGCTCATGCTCTCAACTGTCTCTCAGCAAATGAATCATGATAACACTACATAAAATTCAGTGTTTGGTTTTCTTATGATCCCACAGGACTGGATTCCACAGTTTAAGACACATATGTAAAAAAAGGACTGAACTGTGAAAGATATCTGTTCACTGTATGGAAAAGAAAAATCTTTGTTTTAAATACAGGTTGTAGTCCCTCCAGTTCCTGTTTCCAAAACTGAAATGGAAAGTAAAGGAAAGCCCACCTATTCTAAAGGTAAAATAAAAGCTGTTTCACATTCAGATTAACAATGGTCAAGAGCCATGTAGGCTGCTGTAATCTCGGGTACCTAAAATGGTATTACCACATATACAGATTTTACACACAGTAGGATCTAGGGTTTTTTCATAACATGTATGCATAATTCTAGAGTGCTCAACTCTTAACTATTATATAGGTGTTCAAAATTGATAAAAAATGAAGTTTAAGTGAAAAACGACACAGACTTCTGTCTGGTAAACATATTTCTGTCTCAAATTTTGTCATTATTTCAGTAAAATGAGGAAGTCCATGCAACATTTATGAATCAAGAACAATTTATCAGAACAAGCTGGGAATTTGAGTGAAGATGGACATAATAATAATAAATAAATAATAATAAATAAATAAATAATAAAAAGTGTGGACCTGAAAAAAGTTCTAAAAATTTCTGACAAATCTCTGTGTTTCAAAAGTCAAACCCCCAAATATATTGTCCATCCCCACTTACTTGAACATGATAGACCAGATTCTTGGGTCATCTTCTTGTGTCAAAATGCCTTTATTGCTGGAGCATCAAAAATTGGGTGGAGCATCTCTATGAAGCAGGATTGCTGGGTACTGTGGTTGCTACACCAGTAGCAAGTGATCGTCCATCCAGTGGATGGAATATCATGGGATGACTATGTCTTCTCATGTGGATCTGTTGTATGGTCTGTTGAAGAGGTAGCACTTGCCAGAGGCTTGCAGCAATGATGAATTGTGTTTGTGACATTACTGATCCTAAGGATCAGAAAAGTGCAAATTCAGTTTAAGGTGAACTGGTACATCATTCACTTAATACTTCCTGGGTGGATATGCTACAATTCCTAAGTGGTCTTAGCTGTTATGGTACTGCATGCTGAGACACAGGTATGTTGCCTTCTCATCAAACTCCTCTAAGCCCATTAGGAACCATTCCCCCATTAGCTTCACCTGAAACAAGACAATACAGAAACCAAAGGAAATTCACACACTCAGAAACAGAGGAGAGACCAAGCAGGTGGTAGAAACATGACCTTCCTCCATGAGGTCAAATAGCTTTATTGTGATTAAGCACTACAATACAGTATATATCCATAAAAAAACTCTATAGTGTATATAAATTATTCCTTCCATTCAGTAATTCTCTTTTTGTTTTCTTTTTTTTTTTTTCATTTCCATTACAGCTTTGGTACAATGTGATTTTATTATATTTTTAAATACTTTTAGCTTCACAAACTCAACACAAAGTACAAAACTAATCCGAATTGGGGATATTACAATCTACACAGTGGTGTTCAGTGGTAGGAAAAAATCTTACCTCAATGAATTCATGTCACTAGCTAAGCTATAAAGGCGTACCTAGCAGACATGACAAAAATATGCACCATTAACCAGCAAACATTTTTTTTTTCAAAGTTTATTTTACTTTTAATTTTTTTACAGATTTTTCCAGCAGCAAATCACTTGAGCGTAGTCAGTACTTATGTCCTCAACTGATTATTCTGTTGTGTTCCTCTTCATTTGAAGGCCATGATTTATTTGTCAAATAATGCACCGCTTTCCTCATATATCTAAGCCACAGTGTCAGTACTTGACCTGCCACCCTGCATTGTTGATGCTCGCACAGTTTGTCCTGCAGCTGGCAGAAATAACTGGAACGTTATTGGAGGGGCAGTGTGGGGCAATCAACCGGAGGTTGTTCTGTGGGGCAGGAGGTATGACATTACAGTAGACAGGCATTCCAGTGGCTGTAAGTGTTCCTTGACCTGATTGATTAGGTAGCATGATTGGTTGTTGGTATGATTGTTGCGGCAATCCTTGAGAACCCTGGGTCATTGGCACCTAGGTAGGAATATGGAAAGACGTAGGGAAAAAAAGATAGCAATTACTAAGCAAGTTAAAGTAGGTTTCCAGTATCCTTATCTTCCTTCTAGCTGAATTTGAGCTGTATGTTCTGCCAAAACGTGCTATTTTCTGCTGCTCAGAACTGTTCCTATCTCTGAGGATTTTTTTTTTAGAGAAGGTTTGAAGAGAATTCCCTCTGTTTTTAGGTCTAGAAAGTGTCTCTGTCATGACATAGTAGACTATGAATTACTGGGATCAGTGCAAACAGAGGACTTGACCCTAGTATATCTAGGCCATCTAAAAGGTCTAAACCTTTAACCTGATCATTAACCTTTAAAACACATTTTAATATAGTAATTCTGAAGATGTAAGGGGAAAATTTTACCCACAAGCAATTCCCCCATTTCCATCTGTATCGCTGCATTGTTTTCAGAGAAGCCAAGGGAAAAGGGGAATGGCTGCTCAATCAGTGCAATCTATTAAAATGAATTAGATGTCATTTAGCTTCTTAAGTTTCCAGAGGGACCAGCAGGAAATGTATGCACAGGCCACCTCTCACATGCTCTTGGCATAACTCACAGAAACTAGGTACAAAGGTGGGGAAATAAGTCTGGGTAACTTACGGACTTGGTAAAAATCAAGCCACTGCCTTCCCTCTCCCCAGAACCCAATAAACAATAATCCATCTGGCTACAGCTTGTTATAGAAGACATGGTGAGATCCTTGGCAGGAGTCTCCACAGATGAGTAATTTTTAACTGGATCAGGCAAAGCCCTCAACTTCATTACAGGAAACAGTACTGCACTGGCAAAAAAAAGAAGAAATGAACAATGTTCTTATATTTCTTTTAATTAATTTTCTTCACAGGAAGAAGTCTAATTCCTTCGTTCTTTGTGACATTTTACCCTCACTGCAGGCTGCAATAAATAGTGCATTTGAAGCATTCCCAAATCAAAATGAAAATCAGGAGTACTAAGACTATGTAAACAGTAAGCAAAGAAACCAAATTGACTTAGGAGTGTATTCATCAGAAGGCTTCCTGCCACACACTGTCCAAATGAAGTTACAAGAGCACTGTGTGATGCAAAAACTTAATTCAATTAAGCATTCTCCAAGAAAAGCAGTCTTTCCTTACAGCCCCTAAATACCTGATAAGACGACATGGCTGGATACTGCACCATCATGCCTTGCACCTGATTTCCCTGTTGATTATTCATCAGGTTCTGGCTTTGGGGTGGCTGCTGCATTCCCATGAGACCCTGGAACCCCTGCTGCTGGTTCGGCAGGACAGGCTGGTAACCTGGAAGAAGAAAGATGTCTTCAAATACCTTGTTGCTTGTAGGGGCAAATTACAACTGTTCTAAGGAACAGCGAATGATCCCATCATTCATCCTTGCATTAGTTGAAAAGTTACTCGTTCCTAGAGAAGCACTGCTGGAAAAGAAAGCTGAGGTGCAATGAAGAAATGCTGTGAGCTGGCAGCCCCAGCAGGCTGACCTGAATAGGCAGTAGACTTTCATTACACTTTTTAACACTGTGGCAGAGACCATCTTGAGGAATGTCCGACTGCAATGCAGGAGTGTAAAGCCCTGACGAGACACAGGGTGCTACTGGTCTTTAGGGTATTTCTTCAGAGGCAAAACTCACAAGAACTTCAAGGATACCAGCATTTGATCTTCACAGTGTAACCTGACAGTTCTTTTCAGGTCACATTTCTTATCTTACTCTCTTATCTTTCTTGTAATGCACCTCCCTATCATGATGTAAACAGTGAAGCCTTTATTTCATCGAGAAGAACATCTGTATATATACTGGCTCCTACTTGCAAGGTTTTTATGTAATTAGTGCATATTAAGGGTCATATTCCACCATAGCAGTTTCATGTTTGTCAAAAGATGACAATCATAAATTAGGGAGCTCAGTAAGAACACCGCTAACACACAAGTGCCTGCACAAGGATGAGAAGCTGATGCTTTTGTTTTACCCTGTGGCTAACTCAGTGTTCAAAATCACCACAATATTGTAGATTTTCTGCAGGGGCAGCTCCTCTAGGACTTACTGAGGAATGGGCAAAGACTGGATGATCCAGAGGGCCAAGCTGCTAATGAGGCAGTAGTGTGGATGCCAAGGGAAGTACAAATGGTGCACTGTTTGGCAGCAATGCAATTTTGCCTGGGAATGAGCCTAGACAGATGGAACTGGGCTGCCTGGGTAATGCTAATATTTAGAAATGAAGAACTTTGCAGAAAAAGCAGGAAAGGAAAGGAAGATGCAGAAAGATCCTGTCCTTGAAAAATGTGTCCAGACATAGGTATTATAAATCTATGAATAATTTCTCCTTAACACATTCCATGTTCTTTATCACTCATAATTTTAACATGCAGTTATGCAGTGCACTATTAACTCTGTAGTGATGTTCTTAAAATAAGCATATTTCAGACAAAGAAGAACTACCAGAAGGAGCAACTCTGTGTCATTTCTTTATGAAAAATTTGTGTCCCGTCTGCTCAATTTATATTCATGAATACAGTACATGGTTCAATATACTTCACGAATTGAAAACCATTATCTGGGTATTTCTTCATTATGTAAGAAAAATGAAGTAACAAATGTCTCTGTTTCTGCTGGTCTATTGTCAACTGATAGCTTTCCTTCAAAATCTGTTCTGATAACAGAGAAATGTTGGAATTTCTGGTCAAGTTTTTGGCATTAAAGCTGCCTTTCCCTGGATATGAGATTAATATCTCCATTCAACTGAAGAAAATAAAAAAATAATAATTCCATGAGTGATTAACTTGGCTGGGATATAGCATTAAATATCTCCCAAATTCACCAGTTTATTTTACATTCAAATTTGCTCTTTTCCTATGTCCAAATACTGTGTCAGCATATTTTTTAGTCATAAAAATTACCAACATCAAAAGTGCTGTAACTGAGTTTACAGAAGGCTTATACAGCAATAATAAAATTGCAAGTCCTCTTCTGCTCCAGCGTACCAATTATGGGGGGTGAGGGGATAAAGGACAGAAATAAAAAATTCAGCACTACTATTCTGGTATTTGCAGGACTGGAAGTTTAAGTAGAGAGGTGTCAACTGACAGCAGAAGCAGCAACAGAGAATTCATCTCATGTCCCTTGTGGTTGTAAAAGTAAGTCCCAGAAGTGCACAGAACGATAAATGGATGGTGGATCACTGACCAAGTGATGCAACTGGGAAATGTAAATGAACATTGGATTTGGGCTCACAGGACTGGAGTGTGATGCACCACACAGGGAGGAGGACTGGTGCTCTGCAGACAGATACCACTGGGGTCAAGCAGAAAGCAGCCCTTCTGTTATCTCTAGCAAATATGATTGCATTACCATCATTTTAGTCAGACTACTGCTAATGCTCTGCTGTATGTTTGAATACACAGCTCTTCACCTCAGTTTTGTGTTCCATATTCCCCAAATATGACAAATTTATTATCCATCACAGACATGGCTATCAAACTGAAACAAAAAATTATGTAAATGTTGAAGTAGCTACCCTTATGATGAATATATAGGTATGATCTCCTAGGGGCATTACAAAACCAGAGTCATATAATAGCTTTGGTTGGAAGGGACCTTAAAGATCATCATCAAAGTTCCAGTGACGTACACACACAATGACATACACCCTCAATCTCCTCTGCACCAGCAAATACTGCTTAGTACATGACATAGCCACTCCATATTTTAGGTGCAGGAATACGAAAAGGAGATGGGCTGAAGAGCTGAGGTCCACTAGGATACAGATTGTTATTTTAACAATCTTACCACTCTTCAAGGAGTTTAGCAATTTCTCCTGCCCATAGGGCACGTGCACCCCTGAGCCCTGTCCCAACCTGCAGAGTACTGCTTACAACCCTGAAAGTGAGGGTAAAACTATTCCCTATTCCCTCTGTAAGGGGAGCTCGTTCTTACTCCCTCTGTAAGCCCTTTGCAATGCTCTGACCACACAGAAAAGCCTTAAACAGGCAGAAAAATACTTCACATGCACTCTAACATGCTTCCATTTTGATTAGATGGGAGCAAAGAGATTGTATCCTGAACCCTCTTAGACTTTAAGTGAAAATAAGCCATTTATTTGGTCCAGAAGGAGGTACTCTTGAACATTTACTCCCTTGACTTGTGAGCAGAAACGGGGATGTTTAAGAAGGTTACTGGCCTGTGTGTATCTTTGCAAAGATGCTGGCTGTCATTTCATCCTTACTTAATATTCATGGACTTCTTTTATTATGATCAGTACACTTTGGAATCAAATGAAGCTATGGATATCAGACCTTGCTGTAGAACCCCATTATAGCATTTAGTAAAAATCCAGCATCTTCTTCAAAGTTCTGCATCTCAAGTAAAGCCACTTCACTTTACCCAACAGCAAAGCCTGACCCTTTACTATGTTAAACACATGTAGAAAGATGCAATTTCATCCATTCTTTTGAACATAAAAACCTGACAAAGTACAAAACTATATCCCAACATTACAGAGAGGGTACAGAATATTAAAAAGTGAATGAATTTCTTTTATCTACAACAAGCTTTATAAGCAATAAAAAAATTGCTGTGACAAAACAAAGAGGCCAGTGTCTGTTGTGCTAAATGGTTTCTGTTTCAGCACAAATGCAAGTAGAACAACTGGCACTCTACATGGCAATCCATTTGGACAAGAAGTTGTTAATATCAGAAACCAGCTACTCTGAATTTCCGGCTGCCACAGCTCAAATTCTCCATGTAACATTTGAAACAGATCCTCCAGTATTCACTGTGTGCTGATGTTTTTGTATGTTTCTGCACAATGTCCAGGAAAAAGAATGGAGGGGGAGAATTGAGACTGATATCAACCTGTCAGCAATGTTTGTGAAACTGTATCATTCTAGCAAAATCGTTTTTTTTTTCCCCCTCAGGCACAGACTATCGGATAGTACCATTCCCCCAAAATTATGTAATTTGTACACACACAGCACAATCCTCAACTATACCATCTTTTCCACATGCTATTTACTTTTCAATGACATGAAAATAATTCAGTATTCTCAAAAATCTTGAAAATCGACTGCAGTGCATGAAAAACGAGGCGTGGCTGGGCAGAGGTGGATGTTTTGGAGCTACCTAGGTGTAAGGAAACCAGTGAGAAAAGGAAGTGGCAACATGCTTACGCAGCAATAGTTTCCTTTGCACTTGCTCTTTTGCTCATTAGCTTTCATACTACATAAAGAGTAATCCTTAAAAGCCTCTTTACTGTCCCCTGAGAACATACATACGTGGGTTATTTTCTAATGGCAGTACACATCAGATGAACCATCCTATTACTGCAAGCTCCAGGGCCTCTTTACTGCAATTATATCATCCTGCTCTATGTTATCTCCGCTACAAAGGAGGTTTTTTTAAATCAGGGCAAACATGAGAGACATTGTTAAACAACCAGAGGAACAAACCGTGCACAGAATTTCAATGAATGTCTCAGAGGAAAGACGTGCCTTGGATTCCAGCTGAAATGGAAAAGGCCGTCACACCATCAAGGTAATTCTCTGAATCTTTACAGCCTGCATCACCATGCTGAAAGTCATCTAACTTAAACATCCCGGGGGAGTAAAGACTGCATGAAAGACCCACAAATGTTTTAATTTTCTAATGAGGCTGTGCAGCTCAAAAGACAAAATGCTGCGGTTTTACACCTCTGCCAGTAGTGTCACTCAGAGCTGTAATTAAAGCATGTTTGGTGCTCTTGTAGTCTCAGCATACATCCTTAATGAATGGCACATGCATGTTGGAATATTTCATTGCTTATTTTAGATTTGAAGCATGTATTAGCAAGACACCTTTGCCACATGTATCAGCACTGTGGGTAAAAAGTAATCAGCACTTTGTCTGATGAGTGCAGCAGTCTGGTGAGAGTCCCTGAACTGCAAATCTTATTGTACTCTTACCACTTCAACAGAAACCTTGAATCTAAACCTATCTGATGCAAACTCATGGTGGTTTTGATGTGACATGATTTGAGAGCTCACCTGCTCCCTTTCCCTTTCACTCAGTGTGGTGCCACCTAAAATTCAGGTATCCTGGCAACACACTGCAGTGGCTTAGGCAAAGTCCAAAAGGAAGTCAAAAGGGAAACCTCAAGCAGAAGTAACTGGGCTGGGTGGAATGCTATACAGATCTGGTTGTGCTCCTGCCTGCTCTGCAACTAGTGCAGTGCCATCTGGTGCCCTACACCACCCTCTTCTTTCCTCTCCTCTCCCTCCCCCAGTACAGACCAACTCAGCCTCTGCTGCAACTGCCAGGAGCACTGGGAAGAGACTGAATTTGAGCTCACATGGAAAAGCCAAGGGAAGCAAGCACCAACTCTTAGTGCAAACACAAAGGAATACCCTGCAATGTCCCGAAAACAGTCTAACAACAAATCCTGCACACAGAAGGTGCTTACATTTGCAGAAGACTTAAAAAAAACTGATAAAGGCTGAGAAGAAAGCTGAAAGCAATCGAAAGTCAGGAAATGCACCTGTTCCTGAGAGACCTAGGGAACTCACTCTTCTCACTTATTCAAAAGATGCAGAGGTATCTGCAAACAGACAGTTGTGCTGGTTTTGGCCAGGTTAGAGTTAATTTTCCTTCTAGTAGCTAGTATGGGACTAAGTTTTGGATTTTTTCTGAAAACTGTGTTGACAATTCAGGGACATTTTAGTTACTGCTCAGCAGTGCTTACAGAGACTTTCTGCTTCTTACACCACCCCACCAGTGAGGAGGTTGGGGGTGTACAAACAATTTGGGAGGATACACATTCAGGACAGGTGACTCCAACTGAACAAAGGGATATTCCAGATCATGTGACAACACACTCAGCATATAAAGCTCAGGGAAGAAGGAGGAAGGAGGGAATGTTCAGAGTGGGCATTTGTCTTCCCAAATAACCATTATGTGTGATGGTGCCCTGCTTTGCTGGGGATGGCTAAACACCTGCCTGCCCACGGAAAGTGGTGAAAGGATTCCTTGCTTTGCTTTAGTTGCACACACAGCTTTTGCTTTACCTATTAAACTGTCTTTAACTCAACCCGTGAGTTTTCTCATTTTTAGTTTTCTGATTCTCTTCTCTGTGCCACTGGGGAGAGCAAGTAAGTGGCTGTGTGGAGCTGAGTTGTTGGCTGGGCTTAAACCACAGCAACAGTTCTTGAACAGAACAGAAAATAGTATAATAAAATTACATGGCTGGAAGATAAACCTAGAACTGTTCAGATTAGAAATAAAATTCAAAGCTTCAACAGACCCTATAATTAACAAGGAGGCAATTTACCTAGAGAGGAAGCACATTTGTATTACCTGAAACCTCTAAAATGGGGATGGACATCTTGCTACTAGATATTAATCAGTTTAATAAGAAGTTTTGGTAATAAAGGTATGATTAGAATGTGCTCTTTGTTCTGCATTAGTCAGACCATTAAATTACATGTTCCAGATTGGAAATACTTAGAAAAATGTTAGCCAGTTAGCTCTTCACACTTTTCCTGTCTTCCAAGGAATAGGACTAATCTTTAACATGTGAGACAGGATCCTCTCCCCAGGCTCTCCTCCCTTTGATCACATACTGGCAATGTCACCCAGTTCATCCACAAGCAGACTTCACCTTGTACAGTGGATATTCTAAGGGCTATTTCTGCCCTATTTTAGTTTAGTTTGCCCTGGCTGGAGTAGTGCTCAGTAGCCTTTGTAGACTGAAGAATAAGATTGCTACCTATTCCCACAATTTTTCTAGGCTACATTTTCCTTTACTTTTTAAAACAAGTTACAGGCAAAGTATTAAAATGGATAGATGTAGCTTTTAATTTATAATCACAGAGATTTCCAATACCCACAATAAGTTATAATCAGAGAAGAAAAAATGTCATTGTAGAACTACAATTCACTCATAGACACATCAGTACGTTTGGTAAAGTTTTTGACAGCTTGCCTTTTTACCAAAAGCTCTGAGCTGGTCCATCCCAAAGTATTTGCAAAACTGAAAGGAAGAAAAAAACTGAAGCAAGCTGTTCAGCAAGATCAAACAGTGTCTTAGAATCACAGAATGGAATCACAGAATTCCTTAGGTTGTAAAAGACCTCTAAATTCATGAAGTCCAACTGTTGCCCTGACATGGCTAAGTCCACCACTAAATCAAGTCCCTAAGCATTACACAGAATCTTTTGATTCCCAAACAAACCCTACATGTTATCTGTAAAACAGGAGGAAAGGCAGCCTAGTTGTGGAGAGTTGGCCAAATTGTGAGAGCTGCATAATGAGATCCCTTCCCAGTACAAAAGAGAGCAGGAATTCAAGGCAAGGGTTTTCTGGTAGCCAGAACAGCCCTCCCTGATCCTGAGGTCCATCAGTCTCTCCTGATGATGATCCTCACCTTATGTGAGATACTCACGCACCAGCTGGACTGCAACCAGGTGTTTCACCTCCTACGTGGACACCACAACACCGCCCCTATGCACTGCTTCCTCTAGAGGAGCACTGCTCCAAGGCACTGTGTTCACACTGGCTTCTCATGTCCTGGCATTATGCTCTAGAACTGGGTGCCCAATTGCCTGAGGAAAATGTTTGGTTTTTTTTTCATTATGCAGTTGATCACTACCTGGCAGGTTTCACTGCAAATGATGAATTAAAGTCTCATGGAAAACATATAATAAATCTCACAGAAAACATAAAATAAACCTATACATTTAAGATGATTTTGTTTTTAGCCCCACCCCAAAGTGTCTGCAGTTTGGAAGACTCCCACAGAAGACACATCAATTAATGTCTCCCTCCTGGTGTTATTTTCTGTATGGGTCTGAAGCTTGTGCAGCTGGAATCCAAAGCACTTTGTAAACAATTTTGTAGTTTAAGCTTGGATCTAATGTCCAAAGCATGCTGCAAAGCAAATCTGCTGCAGTTGATCTATCTATTCCTACTGTGTCTGCTTTCTCTCTGCAACACACATAAAAATGTCTTGGTCTAGTAAGATATTTGAATTTTATATTCTACTTGAAGACATCACAGATCATTTATGGGTGCAAATTGGACACCATATGAGCTAGAAGGACAAATACATAATAGCTGAATGCTAAAAACCGATCCCTTTCTCCTCAAAAGACAATGCAATTATTTTATTTATTTATTTTTCACACACATACCAAGGAAAAAAAAAAAACCAAACAAGAATGCCTATGCCTGAAATAAAGAAGTCTTAAGAAGCAACAGAAAACTTAGAGGTATGAGGTCACTTATAACACACATAAAACAGCAAGTGTCAAAAACCACAGCAGCACACACTCATTTCCCCACAGCACTCTTCAAGTTTAGACCCTCGAAAAATACTTTTAACAGAAGTGACTCACAGTTTGGCTTCTTTCATTTCAGGTAAAAGCACATCCCACTCCAGCAGTACAGCTTGCAGGGGAAACCACGGGTTATTACTTTAGTTTTGTTGTCAAAATTTTAAACTAATGGCATCGATTCTTTCAAGTTGCGTGAGATCAAAACAATTTGTAGCTAATGGCACTCCAGTTACATTCAATGGAAACACGGAACGCTGTAAATGTATTCCTAAAGTGATTACAATGACAGTGACTCGAATAATTCTTTGCAGAGCTGGGGTTATAAAACTGCAGGATGTTGAACTTTGAGTCTTGAAACATAATTGCTGCCAGAATAGTAGCTTCCCGTCCCTAAATTGGCCATAGCTTTGCAAAAAACACATTCATGCTTATCAAACCTAGTAACAGACCAATAGCCACACTTCTTGTCAGACTCACAGAGAAAGAGCCATATACAGCTGCATTAAGAAACTCAACAAGATGTATATGCATCTGAGATATGAGCCAGTAAAATTTATCATCACAAAAGAAAGAAAAAAAATACTGGATAAAAGAAGTTTGCCTTTCTTCCCCATCCCTCTTTCTCTCTCTGGTCTATAAAGCTACAAATCCCACAAAAGCCATAGTGCAAAAATACCTTCATTCAGCTTCAGAAGAAATAAAATTGGGAAATGTCTTGCAATTTTGAATTATTTCAGAGCAACCTTTTTTTGTGTGTGTGTGTGTGGATAGCAGCTCTGAAATTTCCCATGTGGCAAGTTCTTCTAGAGTGCTAGAACACGATCTGTCTTACCTAGCTAAACCTCCCTTCCTTGTCATCTTGCTTTATTCTTCCACAAAAAGCTATATGAAATCCTGATTTTACTTGTTTTGGAACCCTAAGGGCTGGAAGAAACCCAAAGCACAGAGCATCTGAAGCATGGATGGTTTCATGTGCTACTTGAGACCATGCCGCCAACTGGGGGCACTTCTGCTGCTGCTAACAAAATGGGAAAAAAATTAGGGGAATAACACAACTCCCCTAGCAAAGCAAACCCTCCTGGTCCAAAAGATGTGCAGGATCAGAGCCTCACAAATATATTTTATAACTATGCTTTTCCTATATAAATCAAAATTAGGTACATCTTTACAAAAGTGAAGATAGAGTGCTTTGCACACAGACTTTTCCTTGAGAACAGTCACTGCATAAAACAAATGGGTTCACCTGGGACGTAGAAAGCCTCCCACTGTGGCGATTTAGATTATGGCAATGAGAAATGATGAAAGTAACAACACAATGTAAGATTTAGAGCTTCTTACATGTCAAAGAAATAGCCATTACCTTTTACCCTTTTAGCCATTCTTTTACCCTTTTTCTATGGTGCCAGGTTCCAAGGTGGAAATGAGGAACAGCATTATCTTTTAAAAAAACATTTATATGCAAGCTTGCTGTCCCATGGGGCAAAAATATTTTTGCAAAAAGTGCTGAACACTTACTTAGTGCCTTCTACTTCATCATCTGAGCAACTACCTTTAGGGCAAACATGCTAAATCCTGGGTATCGTGAATTCATGAATTACTTAAAGACGCTGCACCTCAGTTACTTTTCCACACCTGAGTAGAGTTGGTTTAAAACTCAGTGACTTCACTATAAAGTAAAAAGGCCCAGACAAGTAAGAGGTATGATTAAATACTTTCATTATATACCTAATGAAATCACATACTGTAACATCTTCTGAGACTAAAATTTTAATTAAGGCAGGCTGGCATTTTGGCTTCCCCCCCGCCCCCCTTATGTTCCAGGGGAACAGCAGGTAAGGTCAAACAAAAAGCTTATGTGATAAAATTGCATGAGAGTGCTCCTGGGAGACCTGGCATTATTAACAAGAACATGAAGAAGGGCACAGTTGAACAGTTCAAAGATAAATGATTGCATTCAGTTTACTTTTTGCTATCAATTGGAGAACCTGAGAGAGCTGTTATTTGACAAGAAACATAGATAAATAGGCATCAAAAAGAGCTAGGATGGATACAAATACAGAAGACTCAAGGTTGGGAAAATGTTTTTCTTCAGTTTTAAATCTGGATTTATTTCTTTACACAAAGGATTTCCAAATTATAGGGACACCTTTAAGAAGAACTTGCTACTAGTAAGTGGCTGGATGTTGAAAATAAAGCTGTTCTTGCTGAGAACCTAAAACCATGTAACTATACGACATTTTAATAGCTTATTTTATTTCCTTTTCAATACACTTTTAATTTATGTTTTGAGACCTTTTAGCACAGTTCCTGCTCTTCAAAAACTATGACAAATATTACTTGCTCTTCTCCTTGAAAATAAATCTGAAGATAAACAGAGGGGCACCTCTTACAGACACAGTATATAACTCAAAGCTTCTGTAAGCTTCTGAAAAGAAAAATCTATTTTTAAGACAAAAATCCTTTTATCTCACTTCAGGAAAAAAAAAATAGGGGGAACAGCCAGCTGCAATCCAAAATAATTGCAACACAATAATGCAGGGCTCCATTACAGCAGCCTAATTCCGGTAAAGCAGCTGATCCAGGATCTTGGCACTTGCCCAGACCCTGGAGCCTGACTTAAATGCATTAACCCAAAGTATGTGCAGCTGTTTTTGTAATAGGAGGCTTCTGCATTTTATTGGAGACCAAAAAAGAAAAAAAGTTACTCAGCCAGCAAATGACACAGGTGAAATAAAGAGAGAAGGAAAGTATTTTAAGTTTTTGAGCTAAGTTAATCCATGGAGCCACATGAACAGACTCAACAGCTTTGGGAGATGAGCTTTAGACAGTGTTCCCTTTTAGCCAGTACCATGAGCAAGGGTTTACATTGCAGTGTTGTATATGCCCAAAGCCAGCTGAGGTGCCTGCAGGAAGGGTACTACAGGACCTGGAAAACATTATCCTGAGAGGGGTAAAGCCTTCTCCTCCCAACAGAGCTAAGCCACTGAAGGCGCATATTGCAAGCCGGTGCACAGTTCTCAGGTCAACAGGGAGGTCCAAAACAGTGCTAAGGAACAGCCAAGTATAATCCTGCTCTCAGCCCCTGCCCACCAATCCCAGTGATGTCAAGGAGAGTTGACACAGACCCATGGGCAGGCCAACAGATAATTTTTGAGAAATTGTGAGATGCTCTTAGGGAGCTTTATTACTTAAAAGACCAAAACAGATGCAAATCTAGTAGTACCCCTTACTGTGGCCACAGACTGCTATATTGCTGAAGTCTGCAATTCCTCTTTATGAGGTTTTTTTGAATAGCTCATGTACAACTAAAACACCAATGTAAAAGCTCATTAGCATTGATAGTAAGACTCCTTTGGCATATGACGTGCTCATTGGATGAACAGTATGTGCAATACCCTCCATATGTACCTGTGTCTATGTTTGCACTGTGTTATATAAAATAGTTCATGGCCATAGCATAACTATGGTATGCAATATCCATTGTTTTGTTCGCAAATCCCTAAGAACTGTGCAGTGGGAGAGCTAGCCACCAAAACAAAATTCAGTGTGATTAAAAAAAAGCACAAATACAAAACCAGCAGGATCAATTTTCCATGCAAGCTGTGAACCACAGCTTCACTGAATTACAGCAGACCCAATTCTTCTAGTTTGATTTTCTGGACTGACCCCTAATAAATAATGGCAGGCCTGAGCAAACAAATTGTTGAGCCCCTGTGCATTGATCTATCTATAACTTTTCTCTTGATATCAGCTTGATATCTTTCCTTTAGCTCTTGATACTGCTGAAATATCTACAAGCACAAGCTCAGGGTGAACCTCCATGCCACATACTCTGCAAATGTCAAGGAATAACTGCACTGAAGATGATGCATTCCTGAACAGACAAAACAGGTGGGAATAGAAAAATAAGCATCCAAGAGAAATCATTTTCCCAGAGAAAAGGACCAGAACTCAATAATACTTTTCTGGAACGTACACCAAAATAAATGTGCTGAGTGCTTAGAGCCCTATTTTGAGCAGGGACTGCTCGGGCAGGCTGCTGCTCACCAGCACGGCTGCGGAGATGGATGGTCCATGTGCTCTTGCTGCTTCTGCCACGCTGGTTTCTTTTCCATGTGGTTTTAGATACAGGCTGCTGCCCACATCCTGTCTATTGGAGGAGGCCTGCAGTATGCTGGTGATACACAGACCTTTAACACAGTACTGTGTTGCCTTTTACCATGGCCAGATTGGGATAAATGACTGCTAGCACCATATCACTAACAAACCCAGCTTTTTCACAAGCTGGGCTTTGCTTTCTGTCTCAGCATCATGAAGTTTTCATAAACACATCACTGTAAATACTGCCTGTAACAAAGGCACAGCCACTGCCTGATGGCACCCTTCCCTCCCACTGCTTCTGCATACACTTACCAGTATCAAATCAATGAGCAAAAAGACTTGAGTTTGTTTGTTTACCTATAACATAAGGACACAGCAAGTTATGGGCTACATCCCCCAGCTAGATGCAAACAGACGCAGGGATGATACTGAAGCCAACAGGACTCTGATGGAGCATATGCCTGCCCATATGGGTCCAACTGCAAAAACCTCATCTCTTCCAAGTGCACCCATGCAGAATGCAATCCAAAGACTATTTGGGTTAGCAATCGACCTTAACCAGCTTTGTACCATATTAGAAGCACTCGCCTGCAACAACAGTGATTACTCTGGCCCCCATACATCAGAGCCTTTGAGCATTTCCTTAACTTTTACTTTTAAGCATATATGCTAATTTCTTTATTTCAGAGCAATGATTTACAGGCTTGAATACACTTCTGGACTGAGGCCAGGGAATTCAACCCCTTGAAGGAGAGGATCTCCAGTGGGAAAGACATGAGAACATTTAGTCACACTATATTCTTAGCATCCTCTAAAAGGTTTCTGAGAAACTTGGCCCAGCAGGTAACAATCAAATTAAGGAAAAAGAGGTTCCATTCCAATAATATTCTGTTCTATGATATATGAAACAAATTCATTTCTCAACTATCCTTCTGCACAGCCACTGCTTAACTCACAAGAGAAAAAATGGGGCAAGGTGACTGAGCCTGCATTCATGCATGGCCCTTGCATTAGCAGGTACCTATATGAAACAGTCATTAGACTAAGCAGTGGCTATGTACCAAGAGATACTTACAAATAATAAATCAAATGGCAATCAAGGATAAGTTTACCCTACTTCACTTCTGTGGCACAGACATAGGGTGATCCCACTCATGTTTGCCTTGCAATTACCAACCCTTCTAGTTTACACCAGACCCTTATTTACATTTGTTGTCTTTCTTAATTAAAAAGTGCCTTAAAGAAATTGGCTAAGCCTTTGCTAAAGCAATCATTATCACTGAGACCCTCCCTTCCCTCTACCCTTGAAGTACAAGGCAAAAGACCTGTAAAGTACCTGCAAGTACTTTGTGTCAGTCTCTGCTCTCGGCATCCACGGCATCCACTCCATTCCATATCACTAAAGAAATGTAAATGCTAATTGCAATTCTGACATAGGTGCAAAAGCAATACATTCTACAGCTGTAGTCATCCCAGTGCCCAGTTAGCTTCCCCTGTGGCCAAACTGTGCACCTTACAAAGAAGGGAATAAATGAGTAAAAGCAAAAAAATGAGCAAAAACATTCCCCTTTGATATTCCAAACAGAATACCACCAATTCCAAAACCTCTTCATTTTGTTGTTTTTTTGTTTAATTTACTATCTACAGGCAATTTAAAGCTTTTGTTTTATATTCTAGTTTGCCTTGGGTGCAGAGGGTGTGTGGGGTGTGAGTCTCATTTCACAGGAATTTGAGATTTTTGTTTTAAGCAGCCAAGGAATGTGTGAAATAACTTGTTCATACAGTTTTACAAACTCTTCTGATAAATCAAGCAGCTAAATCTGCAAAGCCTGCCTATCTCCACATCACAGGCAAGTGCATTTTCAACTCTTGCATTGGCTAGGCAGAATAATATGAACATTAAAAAAAAAAAAAAGAAAAAAGGAAGAAAGGGAATGCACTGTGGATGTAAACTTTCACCTCTGCTTTTTCTAATAAGGGTTTAGTGTCACTTCTGCAAACATGAGGATTAACACCTGAAGTCACCTATTCCTTGCATATTCATAAAAGAAATTAATAGAAATGAGACTCAGCAACAAGCAGCAAGCTTTCCTGAACAGCTGTGCCAAGAAATCTTGGCCCAAAGAGAGCTGAAGAAAGAGAAAAGCAGAGGGAGGACGAAGCTGGCTTGAGAAAAGACCGCTTATTTTCTGCATTGATTCCCAAGTCTCTGCCAAGTTGAACAGCCTGATAGCAGTGCTTGGAAAACAGGCAGGCATCAGTCCCCCAGTCCCTGCCTCACTCATGCTAGGGACAGTCTTTCTGTAGGCTTGAGAAAACCTGGAATCAGGCCTTGGTCATGGAAGGTGGTCAACAGATGTCAAAATGTTCAGCCAGAATATGGTTTAATTCAGCTACATGAAAGAAAACCTCTCTATGTCCTTGTTTATCCCCAGCTTTCACTGCATAGCACATTAGCTGGAGAACTCCCACTATAGCTGGTCCACTGTTATCACTGCAAAAGGGGATGTTGGTTAACTCAACCAGTGCAACAGCCTGACAAGGTTGATCTGCCAAGCAAAAGCATTTTATGCAGACTTGTTCTGCAAAACCCATAGGATCAGTCCTGATCCCCTTCTCTCTCCTCAAAGTATCGGCAACTGTGCAACAGTAAATGATGCAAAATTTACTTTCATTAGCAAAAACCCCCAAATCATTGCCCAAATTTAAATGTAGGAAAGTCTTCTGAATATGCGTGCTTTGTCTGCTGTGGGTCTCTCCAGGGTGATGTCTGCTCTCAGAAATCACTGGGGCAGAGCTGCCACGGAGCATTTGCTGCCACACAGCACACTTAATATTTTGCAACCCCAGCAAAGCTGTGTTTACAATCTTCATCGCCAAAAGTATTTGCAAAGTTCGAATTCCTGATGGATGCCAGCTAAGCATTCAGAGTGATGCAAAATGCATAATAAAGACCATAAACATATGGAGTCTTCAACTCAGCATAAATAGTACAGATCAGCCTGGGTGTGTTGTCAAGGTAGGTTTGAGAGCCAGCAGCAGAACTTTTTCCTTGCATACATCATAAATTTTGATAGCTTTTTGCTTGCCTGGGACATAGTACACTGTGAGTGCATTACCTCTCCTTTCAGCTTGCTAATTTTCTCAGCTGTAAAATAGCGTTTAGAGGGGTGGCATCTTCCTAAGACATTTTGAAATCCAGAAGTGCTGAGAAGTGCTATGTATACAATTGATAAAGTTAATGGAAAAACATCTGATCTTCAATAACAATCTATAAGAACAGACCTTTAAGTACTGAATTTGCTAAGAGTCACACAAGGAGATTTGCAAAATTTTCAATTAGATGAAGAACACTACTTTGATCCAAAAAAAGATGTCTGGAGTTTTTTTCTGGCAGTGCCAGAAAAGGTTAGGGCCAAATTGCCAGAGCCCTAACTCTGTCAATACTGGCAGGAAGGTGAGAAGGAGGGCATAGTAAGAGCCATTTGCCAAAGCAAAATCTTAACTCCAAGTCTCTGCGAGTCAGAGATTTGTCAGCAAAGCAATACAAACGGACATTTTCAAATTAAACTAGAAGGATTTGCAAAGACTTTGCACTGCTTGCTAAAAGGCATTTGCAAGCTCCCCAGGCTCAGCTGAGGTGGGAGAGATGCCTTCTGTCAGGAAAAAAAGGTTTCTTAGCATTTTTCTGACAGAATCAGGAGTATCCTCCATCCTTAGTTCCTCTGATCCTACAAAATGATCACTGTATGTGGGCAGGACTATGTATGAATTCCTCAAAGTGCAGTCACTGACTTAATGCAGTACCATCATCCAAGTCATCCTTAGGCTAAAATACTTGTTTCTTGCTTACGTAGTCTGGATGGGGTAACTGACTTCACATACCCTTTCTGGGGCTGCTCAAAGTCAAACCAAAAAGCAGCTGCCAAAAACGTCTCTTCATGTAAAATTTACAACATGCATTTCTGAAGTGGTAGCTGATGTGCCTAGCCAATCTGCTGAAAATGTCTGTGTAGCTAAAATTTTTGAAAAGAGAAAATCACAGGATCTGCAAACACATCTGCAGAACATTCTTCAGCAAGTATTGCTCACTCTGAGTGCAAACCTTTCGAATAAACGCTAACTTCTGTAAAAGGACAAACCTAAGTCATACCTTTAGACTATTCCTCATAACAAGGAACTTGATCTACACCTAAAAAATTTCCATTACAGACACTGTTCCATTTTAAACAATTAGCGTATCTTCTTCACACTAAGAACCAGAGGAATGCAATCGTCACATTTTAGCAAATATATCTGCTGCAAATAAATAATTTTCTAATTATAAAACTGACTACTTTATAGATCTTGTTCTCCTATTCTGGAATGAGCTATTGCATCAATTAAAAAAAGACCCTCTCTTTTTTTTTTTCCATCACAGAAGAAGCCATGGCAAATTGGTTAATAAATATTCACTGGTATTTTAGGCATGGCTTTAAAAGAAGACATTTTAGTGGCTGTTCTGGGAACAGTACATTTAATGTCAGAGCCTTCCTGAGAAAAAAGAGCTGAGGAGAGCCTCCTGTTGCAGTGAAGTTCTAAACCAGTCACAGATCACGCTCATAAACAAATCTACCACTGTGGCATCAGAAGAGAAATGTGACAGATGAGCTTGTGTCTGTGCAGAGCTTTCAGTGATGTTATCAGGACCCTGCCTGGTGGGGAGGCTGAGCTGGCAGATGGGAACAGTCCCACTCAGCACACCTGGGACCGGGCAGGCAGTGTGGGCACAACTGGTCCTTGCCCAGGTGAGTGGCTCTGGCTCCTGAAACACAACCGTCCCACTCCCCAGCCCATGCCTGAGCCAGGGCACTACATCACAGCTCTGAGTATTCATGCTGTTCATGCTCCCAGCTGCTTTCTATGATTCAGGGGAAGCACTCCCAGATGAAGGGATTAATTATGCCTTAAGCACAAATAACTGCTCCTGACTTCCCTGCTACGCTATCCTAGAGTTCTCAGGTAGGATGGCTTGCCTGCAAGCGCTTGGATTTTACAAGGCTTTTCATTTTAGATACACACGACTGATTAATTTGGTGGATATTCTGCACAGATAGCAAATAAAATCTGTGAGGCAAGGAGGTCCTCCTCCCCACTATAGAACTCCAAGGCCCAGGGTTACCATGTAGCTGCTCTTCCTGCTACACAGCAGAGTAGGAGAGAAAACAAGCTACAAAAACAAAGTTACCCCCTGCCGCATGAACTTCTCAGAAGAATGAATTTTAGCAAACAGAAAACAGACTGCAAGTGTTCTTAGAGGTAATTAATAATAAAACATAAGAATTACAACTATAAAGCATGTCCCATAAAAATTATCTTCTTTATAGAGCTAGGCAAAGTTTCCATGTAAAAATCAAATAATAAAAAAACCTGGGGCTGCTCAAATTTGTTTGATTAAATAAGTTATGATGCATTACAATTTACACAAACAAAAGTTCAGAATAGTATCAAGACTATAAAGTGTGAGCATAACATATTGTTCTGGCAAGTGATAAAACTGCTCACAGTGACAGCTGTGATTTATGGAAGCAATTCAAACACACTTTGAAAGTATATTAGCTTCGCCTCTGCCCACAAAGGGCGCATATTAGCGGGGTAGGCCACGCTGGTGATAAATTACATACCAGCAAGAAGTGAAGGCAACTGGCAACATCAGATGCCCGAAGGCCCTGAGTTACTGTGATAATGTGGTTTTCATGATAATATCTCACATGCAATGGCATTTGAGCACCAAAAGAAACACATCAAAGCTATATTTTTGTTGGCTCATTGGAAGATAATGTTACAATGGTGGGAGTGGTTGGGACTTCCCAGCTGAAGTTGACATATAAAGCACTTAGAAATTGGCTCCGAAGAAAGTCTGGCCCAGAAGATCACAGTTTAGATGCTACCTCCTAGGTAGAAGCTGGAAAATAACTGCCTCCTGCTGCCAGGTTGAGGGCACTGAAGGAAACCACAGGCTGTGGACCTACACACCTTGCTTGTGACTGCCCCACTGCATGGCTCCAACACGGCAGGTAGAGTGGCCCAAGTGCTGCTGTGGTTTAGCTCTGCTAACATCCAGAACAGGATGGGGACTTGGCCACATTGCAGTCACCACCTGCATCAGCCCTTCTGCGAGGGAAGCAGGTTGCCAGGCACACTTGTTCACTGATCACACCAGTTCAATCTCACAGAGAGATCCATGCTCTGCCCATGGCTCAGAGCAGCACAGAAAAAAGCATGATGACAAAGTCTTAGCCCACAGCAGGGTTTTATAAATATAAAGCACTGGAAAATTATTTTAAGACACTTTGGGCTAAATTCTACCTTCTTGATGTACTAGCATAGATAAAGACTGACTTCACAGTCAACCTGTACTTCAGGTTGTCCATTGAAGAGAACACATCCCTGGACAGTGCTATGCAGAGCCACACGTCAGGCTTTTCTCATATTACTAGGGAAGTTTAACAAATTGTATCTGCCTCCGATTATTACAGTCCTCCCATTCTGATACATTAGTAAGCACATCTTTGTGTCTTTACAGCTCCTAAATTAATGACTAAGCCAAAGTAGTTACATCTTGGCATGGATGAAAAGAAGTTCATCAGCAGTTATACCGTAATGAGCTCATCTGCAAAAGATAAAGCACGTTTAACGAAGGCTTTGTTTCTGGTGGGAATTTTTAACTTATTTAATCCAAAACACTCCCTTGGGAAGTGATAATGAATATCTACTCTATTTCTACAATACCCATTACTGTATAACCTGAGGACCTCAAACATATGGCATACTTACAGAATGAGTTTGTGTAACTTCTTAGAGGAAGCTGGCCATTTCTGGAGTTTATGCCAGTAAATGCCTGAGAATTGTGTTCCTGTATTTTACAGTCTCCAGATGAAAAATGGCCCAGTGACACTGTAACTGAAATGGTATAAAACACCTATACACAGACTGATACTTTAAAAGCAAGTGAACTTTCTCTACAGATGGGGGCCTGGAGAAAATGCACAAGTGACAAAACTAAGTACTCATTTTCCTAATTTCCCTAAAACATATAGGATAGAAGGTCTCAGTACACCTCTTTGAACCTGCCCCCTTTGTAGTTCTAACCTAATAGTTAGAGGAATGTTTCTTTTCTTGAATGGATATTTTGGATAGTACAGACACTACAGCACATTTCAGGCTATCACTTCCATTTATTTATGGCTCTGCAGCACCATGCTTCTGTAGAAACATTTGCAGGAATTGAATTGATTGTGTGCTAAGCCTTAGTCTTAATAGCTTTTTCATTGCCAGCTAATGGAAATATGGATTCAACATTATTTTAAACTTAATGCAGTGTAGAAGAATTAGTTTAGTACACTGTAATTATGATTTTCTTCTACAGCACTTCATAGAAATACAAGGCAGCAATAGATTACTTCAAGCAAGCAAGAAGAATGAGAGCATTTCTGCAGTAACCACAATTGGATATCAGAAATGTAACATGGAATTCACTCCTCCCCTTTCTTTTTCTTGTCTATACCCTTCAGATTCACATTTGTCACTTTAAATAAAGGAATGTTGGCAGCATTCCTCAAATACTACCTCAGCAAAAGACCAGAACTATTCTGCTAAAATTTACCTCTGAGCAGGGGAGGGATTCTCCCCCTCTACTGCAAACTGGGTAGGAGGCAGCTGAAATTGCCATAGCCCTTGGTCTTTATTTCAGAGACAGAAGAAACAGGAATACCATTCCCTGTCCATCACCTGCTTGTGACTTGCTGTCCTGAAGCAATGAAATAACCCTCACAGCATTCCAGTAAACACAGTAAAAGTGACCAGAAAATGTTTATTTACATTCCTCCCACATACTCTAACCCATAAAACATTCACTTTATCCCCTGTTCCCTGGAACATTTCACTCTTAAATAGGTTCCAAATCTATCTTCTTCCCAAACACCCATTTCTATGTTGCAGTCTTTGAAATGTCTTTCAGGATGCTTCCCTGACAGGCTAAATTCTCTGTGTGGGCATAGATGTTATTTTGTCTAAAGAGCCAATTTTACTGGAAAACTATTGCTCCATCTCCATCTCCTCTGACAGCTTCCCAGCCTCCCTGGCCACAGCAGCCAGCCTAGCTGCTGCAGCTGCAGTTAATTTTTCTTCCAAAGGGAGAACACGAATGGTGCCCTGGGCTTCTGAGATCTCACTACAGAACAAAACCCAGCATCTTGAAACACAGTGTGATGGACTTCAGATTTCAGGATTTTCTTTGCCAAAAAGGATTAAAAAGAAAACATTATGAAGAGGAAAAGAGAGAAGCTGGTCTCTGAAACTTGCTGAGGTACACAGACCCCACCACCCCTCTTCTTTTTTACTAGGGATTCAATAATACTTAACCATGGCTCTACTTGTGGGCTCTTGCACCTATAGCATAACATAAACAAGGTAACACATACGTCAGGTTCCTTAGGTCTCCAAGGAAAATAGCAGCAGGATTCACAGGCCTGAAAGAGTGGTTCTGGAAAGCTGTCATAAAAGGTAAATACAGTATAAAAGCTGAGAGTATTTTACTACATGCTTTTACAGCCTAGTAACTGTAAAGCATCTTTTTGCAGTGCTGCCCTTCAAATAGAAGCAAATTTCCCCCCTACATTATGTGCAATTTTTTGGTTTCTGTTATGTCAATATTACAATCTTTTGTAAAAAGAAGACAAAAGCTCCTTCATCATCTTGGAACCAATATTCCTCCTCAAGCAAGGGCAACTGGTATCTCTTTGCTAAGGCTCTATTTTAACATACTGCCAAAATACAAATACAATTCTAACTCAGCAGATAATCATCTGCTTTTCAAGATCAAAGGCTGAGGTAGCCAGGACGAAAAACCTATCTATATTTTAGTCATGCAGTACCATTCTTTCCCAAGTCCTGCACATGAATAAGAATTCTGATGGTGCAGGATGGTCTGTGCTGATGCACCTGTGCAAATGTCAGTTCATGCCAGCAGAAGGTTAAGGTCCAAGTAAAGAAAACTCTCATGCTCCCCAAGACTCTCTTCATGCCAGCCCTGCTCTTCCACAGTGTGATCACAGCAGTTTCACTACTGAAGGACACTTCAGCAAGGAACTTGCATTCCTAAAGCTAGGGATGCATGAACTGTAAGAAAAAGCTTGGTAAATAAATCTGCAGCAAATCACACACAGACATCTGTACAAGAGAGAAGCAGATCCCTGAAATGAAAACCATGCAATGAAAACTGGAAGAAATTTGCCATTGCTTGGATACAGCTGCATTCTCTTTAGGGGTCGTATTTCCAGCTTTCAAAAATGGGAATACAGGTCGATGCACTTGTGTCTGTATGGCCTCAGAGAGCAAGGTTAAATATTCAGAAATCAGGAAAAGGCAATGCGAAAGTAGTTCCTACAACCTTAATTCCAGTGACTTAGGCACATATGAATGAGATGCAGTATTTAATTACCTAATAATCATTTATAGTGCAACAGAATTTGCCCTACAAATGGCTGAAGAATTGGAATTAAATTGAAAAAATGCCCCAGCAGAATTTCTAAACTTTATATTTCATATGTTGCAAACCACAGGAGGACTTCAAAATGGTTTTCAGCATGACAGTTTATAAAGACTTTACCTCCGCCCTTACACAGGTCTAGACATTCAAGAGCACAGATGGATTGGTAAACATTGCTTAGCAATTTTCTCCAGATGGATCCTTTGTGAGGTGTGGGAAAAATCCTGTGAGAAGTAGGCTGAGTAGGCAAAGTGAATTTCAAAAGATCAAGCCTCAATGAAATCTGCATCTGCTTTTGCTGGGACATTTCAAAAAGGCAGTCATCCTGCCCTGGGGAGAAGGGGTGCCTGAAGCCACAAGTTTTCTTTCCCCCTTATTTAATCACATGGAGGAGAACATACCTACCTAAGCACGTTCTCATACTCAGAAGGCACACATATAGGGCTTTTGTGAATTGTATAAAGGATGTTCATCTTTGGAAAGAAACAGATGGACACAAGGCATACTGAAAAAAGTTGGAAGAAAAACTCCACACAAACTTGTCTTGGGGTCATCACAGAACATTCGTAATTAAAGTTAAAATATCAGCTGCTAGCCAGTTGGGATCCAAACAGAATTCACTGTTCCTCAGGAAGCAATACCACTCAGTACTGCCTAGGAAGTCCTCAACATTGATGCAACAAAGGGCAGCTCTTGGGGCCAACAAAATTCTTCCTAAGGACACCAGAAGTCCTGTGGCTGGTGTCCAGACACCAGGCTGTGTTTCTAGTAGGATACAGTGAGTTGAAGAAATTACAGACATTTAGACAAGCAAGGTTTTAAAAAGATTCAGTATCTTAGTTCTGTCCTTCTCTAGACGCTAGAAAGCAACAGAAAATGGTTGAACAAAGGTAAAAATTCAGCTGATATACTGAATTCCAAACCAGTGCTTTTAGTATCTTCACTGTGCATCAAGATTAAGGGAGTTTCTTAAGCAATTCATAGGCATTTTTGGAAAATGAATCTAAAGTTATCTCTAGTTTCAAAACCATGGAAAGACATGATCTTAACCTAATGAACTAAACAACTTCGAACATTATGGCTTTTGGTCATTTATAGCAGAACCCAGCTATGACACTACACACATGACCCTACCTAAGCATTGGACTTCTGGGTTTCCAGAAGAACTCCACTAGTTCTTCAGATTTTGAAAAAAAGTCAACTCTTGCAAATTAAGCAGGTGGTTTTCTGAGGGTTGACTCCTGTAATGGACACTCCAACATTCCGCCCTTTTCCACATCCAGAAAGCCCCACTTACTCTGCAGATATCCTTCTCTAATCACTAAGCTCTATGGACCTTGCATTAAACAATGGATAGCTGGAACTTTGACTTTTAGGTGTTAAAAAGTAAATCTCATTCTGAAATCACTGAACGAGAAGATAAATGACATATTCTTGCATCTACTAAAGCAAAATCTGAAATCAACCACCTGCACAGCAGATCCAACAATATCCACCCCTGCTCCATCACCAGCATAGTGTGCACTGTGAAGTTCTACCTCTTGGTGTCAGAGATCTCTCACCAACACAAAACAGACATAAATATGAAATAATATTTCTAGTTAACAAAACTTACTGAGATTTTCAAATTACTACAGTATAAAAACTGGGTTATCACTTGTTTCATTTCCAGATCAAACATCTCCAGACCTAAAGCTTTTGAAAGCACTGCAACAAAGCTGCTGTAAAACAAATAATCAACACAAGTTTTTTGACATTCACTTTTGAGCTTAGTGAGCTCAGCATGATTAGACATCACTAAGTAACTACTGATGTACTTGCACACCATAACATAGTGAAAAGAAGATGAAAGAAAAGGTGTAATGCTACTTGAGGGGATATCAGAGAAAGATTTTGGTTTACCAGCCCATTTTTCATGAAATTGTTCATCCTCAACCACCTCAGTCACCTTTTTGGCATGCAGCAGCCAACAGAAGTGTATTAAAAGTTTAAGAAACCTACAAGAAATAAGAAATTCAGGATTTGTTCTCAAAGCCAATGTTGCAGTACTCAGCAAAACATTGGGATTGCTGGGATTACTTCACAGAAATACAACCACTTTGCTAACTGGAGACTCATGCTTTTCCCCCCTCATTTTCTCAGCTTCAATTTGATGGATGTCCCGAGTCTGTTTACCTACAGGAGGAAAGTCAGGAAAAGATTTCTTGCTGATTAATTATGGCCTACTTGGAATCAGCATTTTACCAGTCAACTAGAAATAATTCTCTAAGGCAAACTGTCTTTCCATGTGCCCACACCTGTTTCTCCAATAAATCAAATCATTCTAGGTGCACAATGGGCCACATTATAGCAAAAATGGCAGTCTAATGCATTCCAAACACCACTGTAAACTTATGCAACATATTAATCAAGACCAAGTAGATTGAGCAGACAGAAACTGAACAAACTGTGCCCTCCTCCATGCTTCAGATTGGTCAGAAAACTGATTTGTTTAAGGACTAAAAAGACCACACATAGCCTAACTGAATAAAAATTAAAAAAACTGATTAGCTCTGCACTTTCACTTTCTTCCTCATTATTGAACAAGTAAGTATGTCAAGGGCGGGGGGGGGGTGTGTGTAAAAGGGCACAAACTTTAGTTCCATAGCTTTTGTTCCATAACTTCTTTAGTTCTATAACTTTTAACATACCATGTCAGCCTTTGTAGACATTTGATTATTCTCAAATTTGCATAGAAGAAACAGAGTGTATGGTCAATTTCACATTATATTTATTTAAATTTTATAAAAGAAATAAATCATCTTCAGTTTAGCTTGTAAACATTCCACAGCACACTATCAATGCATAGACAAAATGGATAAAAGCAGATGAGTCTTTATCACTGTGAAGTTTCCACCATGGAAGCATAAATATGGCAGACGTATCTTCATGAAAATAGTGGGCCCAGTGTGCAGACTCAAAAATGCCCTGCAAATCCAGTGCCATTGCTGGCTGTGTTTCCCAGGAATAAATTTCTTGTTCCTTATTTTGCTAGGTCAGATTTCTGGGAAAAAATGATGAGCAATTCAAAGAAAAGCAGAATAATATTTGCTTTATTTTATTTAAGAACGTTTTCTTCCTGAACAGGACCCTGACATAACAAACTCATGGATTCCCATTTTTATGGAGGTAGCCTGGGGCTTGTACAGCTTCTGCCTGTTGCTCCAGGGGACTAGTATGCTGAGGCATGGTTCTGCAGTAGCAAAAAAACAACTCTTTTCACTCTTGAATTTATTTTTTTTCTCACATCCTTTACCTCTCCTTATCAGAGTATCCTGTGCGCTGCTCCATGATATGAACTGATGACCCATATCATATATGCTTCATTGATCCTTTCACTGACCAGTTTCCACTGAGCTGGCTGAAAAGTCCCAAGGTGAAGAGAGGTTAACAACACTGCTTTGGGATCTGCAAGGCATGCATGGGAGCTGTAAGGAATGGCAGCGTGACACTGAGGGGAAAGGCTGAAGTCCTGTGAAGCTGCGTGGGCAAGAAAGAGAAGCTCAGGATGAAGTAGCTCCCAGTTTTATCCTGAGTCTCCTCAGCATCTCACCACAATGGAACAGAAACTTTGTATGATGGATACACTGAAAATGTTGTGGAACACAATGCTGATGATTTGGTGCCCCAAGTGAAGTGAAGTGCAGTGAAATTATTTGACAGATGTTAATACACCCATGCACCTTGGACATCACCTTCTCCCTCTGTACAAACAAGTCCTCTCATCAGAGGGTCTATGTGAGTTACAGCTGAGCGAGCACAAGAACATTTGCCTATGTCAACACTGCAATACAAATCATCTATTGATAGTTTGATCTGCTCTGTAAAACCCAGCTCCACCCATTAATGGAGAAATCACAAGCAAATTCATACTTTTCTGGAACAAAGAACATCAGGAAACCTAATTCAAATTTCTAATTCCTGCATTAGATGATAATTCTATTTCACCAAATTGCTTTTGCCTTGCGATGTAGTTGCATTTATAATTATTTATTGCCCAGCTCAAGGTTAAGTGAAAGAATAGCCTCACTGAGATTCTGTATAAGCCCTTATTTTTCACAGTGTGCTACAGAAGATTAATTGCTTTCTATTTCTCCAATAGAGAGAGAATTAAAATTGCCATTTGATATAAACTATTAATCCAGCAATCATTTTGAAGTAGCACATTGCTTCTTACAATTTAATACATTTCCCCTCTTTTTCTATAAAGTAGTACTTGGCAACCTTAAAAATTCAATTTGTGGAGGTTCCTTTGTAGGACCTGTAAAAATCCAGTCTTTTGCACTCCTGCAGACTCAGTACCTGATGAAAGGTAGCTCTCAACAAAGAGCAAGCTGGAAATGCAGCATTGTTGAGCAGATGCTATTGAAGATGTTCTGTTTTATCAGCATGCTACTTGGAAGACCTGAGGACAGTGCTGAAGCAGATAACAAATTGTTGTGATAACACAGACTGACAAAAAGAGCAAGGATACAGATATAGATAAATATAGACATATATATTATATAGCCTAAATATTTGCTTGCTGAGAAATGGCTGTTGTTTTTTTTTTTTTCCTTAAGGTCCTTCAGAAAGAAATTATTTGCAACAAGACTGCTGTTATTTATATGCAAAGTCACCACTCCCTTGTCATGATGGCTGTGGGCTTTCATTGCATAAGCAAATATAAGGAACACCAAGACTGAAGACAATGAAAAATTTAAACAGTTGCAAACCCACAAATTATTTCAAACAGTAATATTTAGGAAAACACATCTAGGGATCCTACACAATCCCCAAAATGTGCTTACTGTTTTCAGCACTCAGTGGGAACTTTGGGTGCCCAACTTTTTACAGGTGTGAACGAATAAATAGCTGCCAGAGTAAAATCTCTTTTTTTTCTTTTTCTGCTTTACCTAAACTAAGAAACTCTTTTAGAGGTAGAAAGTAGCTTTGAATTGTATGGCCACCATGGTGCCTGCCTGAACATTCTTTCATAGTCCTGGATGCAAGGTCTCTGATCAGTCCCAGAAGTGGAAAACAAGATCTCTTCATACATATATATACATAGTTCTTAGCAAAGAGGCCTCTCAAGACTAGCTGTAGCTCCCTGGTATGACTATGGCACAAAAATCATTATTGCACAGGTTGGCTTCTTTTTCTTTCCTTGTCCTTAAGCATGTACATGACAGTAGTCAAAAGACTATTTGTAGTCAAAAGACCACATTTGTAACCAAGGCCTTAGGATCCTGGAAACTGCATTGAAAATAAAAATTAAATTACATATGTAAAAATTCAGAATGAAATATCTGGCGTTAAAGTACTTCCAATCTCAGCTCTTTCCAGACAAACTGGGGTAAAAGCTTATCTAACTTCCCATTACTCATGTATGGCTGCACTAGGGCTTCAAACTTCTAAAAAAGGCACTGTGTAACAAGGAACTTCAGTTCAACATATTGAGTAGCGTGCTTGTTTGTCTTTCCATCCTGAAAATAACATTCCTGATCAGGATATAGTCACGTCTTACCACCAACACATAAACAGAAGCAGAAACAGCAGCCCTATTTGTTAGTTCTGGAGTGAATTACCACAAAATGACTCACATATACAGTTAAGTCTTTAGATTGGCAAAGGCCGAGTAAAGAATCACCTCTTTCCTTCCTCAGTCTACATCCTATCAGGCATGAGTCTGCAGCAAGAAAACCTGTGTTTATTCTTATCATTCATAATGATAAATGCCAGAGATATCCACTGGAAGTGAAACCTCAGCAGGGACTATGTATCACTAGCAATAACAGAAATAATCAAGCTGTTGTTAGAACCAGACACTCAGACAGCAAATCCAATTTTTTTTTTTTTATTTTCTGTTCAATACCAATGACAGCTACCAGCCATCATGCATTACAATTAGCTCATGCTGCAGGAATGCTATCTGCTCTGGTGCATAACGAGTGAGCTGCAACAGGCACCAGGACCTGGGGAAGAGGTGAAGAACTATTTGGAGAGGTATCACATATCCTCGCCAGTTGCTAAGGAAACCAGCTGCTTTCTTTAGGAAGACTCAAGCTCTGACTCCTTCACACACCCTTACTATCAATGTAATTTCACTTGCAAAGAAATGAAGGAGAATTTTAAACAATTGCTCACTTACTATATAAATTCATATATTCTATAAAACTAACATTGGTGAGTCAAAATAAAAATATCCTTGCAACTGCAGAGGGATGCTGTTCTTGTGGGTAGTTTAGGCAAACAATAAGTGCCTGTAACAAAGGCTGAACAAAATTCAGCTAAAGACACTTTTTAACATATCAAGGCTGGTCATCAGAACACCACTTCGGTTACCAGGACATCATTCTTGAGTTCCTCTCTCCTAACACTGAACACACTCTGTGGGCACTTCCTCCGGCATACCCACACACAATTCTACTGCATCCCAATCTAAGTAAGTGTCCTGTTCTATTGAGTTTAACAACTGTGAAGTGTGCTTTGAGTCTTTGAGTCTTAAATCCTCAATCAATAGCAACTGTAAGGCAAAAGCTCCCCCCACCTCTCCTTCCTGCAGTGAAGATCTTTGGTGTATGTTCAGAATATTTTTTTCATTATTAGCCAAGACCCAAAAGCCCTCCACTTCTCCATCCTGTTGCATTCTTTCATCTCCAGAAAAGTTACAGAAAACTGAGCTGCAAAGCCTACAGACCTACTGTGAGCAGCGTGCCTGAAGCAGAGCTGGAGATGGCCTCTGCCCCTCCACAGAGGCTTTCTAGCATTTCTGTCAATGGTGGGGCTCCACTAGTTCTACCAATGGCAGGATGGTATCAGAAAAGAAAAGATGCAATCTGTCTTTGCTCTCAAGGACTACAATATAAACCTCTCAATTATTCAGTGCTGGAAAATTCCATCACAAGAAGTGGGAGCACTGCACATTGATCCAACACAGAATTAGAAATAGAGATGATGTATGGCTCTTTTTGGCAAAGAAAAGACAGAAATACAAAGATTCTTTGTAGACATTGTTGAATACCTTAGAGTGTTCCCTACATTTTATTGTGGCCTCTGCAGTTTTTACAGAGGCTATTTTGAAGTTCTTATCCACTGCACAATGCTGTTAGAAATCTTTCCTTTCTCTGTTGTTCCTGTACGTTAACACATTCTCTGAAACAAAATTAGAATATCTGTATTTTAGTGTGAAACTCTAAAAACACTGTCAGAAATGGCTTGGATTTTAATTAGTGTTAGAGAAGCTGAATAAAACTTGAGAAGTCTGGAAAGAAAACCAGAAATAAGTGCCTGTCTTAAAACTCTTCTGGCTGCTGAACCTACCGGTGTTCTGTTCCAGCAATATTTGCTCTCTCCTGGTGTGAAAGCTGAATAATTAAACAAGTCATTGGAGGAAGAACAAAGCTTTTTGACAAAAGTAATTTTGCCTCTTAATTTTCAGAATCAGGTATGCTGCAGGGAGTGTGATGTCTTAATTCTGCTATTAATTTAAATTACAGATATTCTGTAAAGCTGAATGCTGGTTCATAATGTCAGAAAGATAAAAGAATTTAGTGTTTTTAAAACTAGAAGTTGAAAGACTTTTAAGTCCTGGTTCTTTCGGGAAGCTTCTCAAAAAATTCTTGAATGAAATATTCGCTCAGAATCTTCCTCTGGCAGTAGGAGGAATGATATGCAGAGCACAAAATTTCAGGTAGCATGGGCTGAGACATCCTGTCTAAACGGAAGTGTGTTTGTAGGTAAAGCTTTAAGTTTCTGGGCAATTTAAACATAAAATACTTGAACAGAAATAAATATCAGTGGGGATCACTTCAAGACCACAGTTTTGAACTTAGTCCTGCTGCAATTGCAGGACCTCCTTCTTGATCTGGTCCTACTATTTCACAAAATTATTTTAAATTTCAAAGCCTTCCATCAATACTAATGAACGTAGCACTACATTTAAATATCTAGAACAGTAGGGCTCTGTCCCTCCCATTCCTGTCAAGCCTCTGTAAAAATGGGATGCAACCCCTTGCAATGCTTTTCAGAAGCAACAGAATCTGCTCAAAAAAACAGCATTGAACACAGATGGACACCTTCCATACAAATCTGTTTCAAGTGCAGTAAGCAATTACTGTTAGATAAATAGTTTCTTCAGATAATTAGATACTTAAAAATTGAAGTTGTTTATGTTTATATAAGCAGAGAAATTATAGACAGAATTATGCAAACAAATCTATCATGGACCATGAGCTCCTGTCAGGTTGCTAATGAAGGTAGAAAGCAGCAATCTCTCTTTATAAGGTTCTCTAATGACCATGATAACGAACCATTTTTTTTTTAGTGCTGCACATTTCCCTTCCCCCATTTTTTTCCCCACTAAGTATGAGTTTATAGTGACAAATGCTTTCCGAAGACAAAGAGGATGAAAGAGACTTGAACACTCCTCAATTATGCTGACACTGAAATGATTAAACTAAGCAAAAAATCAGTATTTCATTGTCTATTTGACTCTGATTTCTACCTAAACAAATTTATGGACTCTGTTAAGGTACATTTTGTCTTCACTCTAAAATTTGTTTCAGAGATGCATTAAAGAGACAATTACATCTTTTACCTTCCTGGAAGCTGTAAAGGCTAATAATATTGTACTTCATCAGGAACATTTCCTTCAAGACAAACGTTTGCTGTTTACAGAAGATCCATGTGTGCTGATTAAGAAGAGATTCTACATCCAGGCAGTGTTCAGATATATACTTTCCTCACATAAGGACTTCCTTTGTTTACTGTACACAAACAAATATATTGCTTTTAGGAAAAAGCAGAGATCTCCTGTGCTGTCTGAGCATTATCATGCAATCTGGGCACTGAAACAGGTTTTAACAACAACATTTGTTGCCTCTTGAATGTATGAGAAATCTTAAAATCATTACATTAATTGCCAGAATTACAGAACAACTAATTATGCCAAATAGCATCTTATTTAGTCTGGAAATATTATAGTGTAAATTTTTGGCACGAAGATTTACTATAGATCTTATCTTTAATCTCCTCAAAAGATGAACTTCACTGCTGATGCAAAACACACTCCACAGACTTTACCTTATAACTGTGTGGTAAACCAAGTGAACAGCTTTTTAGAAATAGGCCCAAGCAAGAATACAAATATTATTTTATCCATAAAATTTCTGCAGCGCTCCAAAATTATCTGGAACACAAGGCAAACAAACAATAATGAACCACAGAAGGAAAAAATAATGTAATTTGTTGCAGCTTGTTCATTTGTGAACAGCAATAAGAACAACTGCACATCCCAAGATAATATTCATGTATTTATCCAGCTCATGTTTATGAAGCACTTCAGAGATGAAAAATCCTCAAAGTGCACAGCATTTGCTATAATGAAAGAAAATAGACACAGATATAAAATAACACATTGCTGATTTCTTCTGTCATGATAAAATAGAAATAATTACTGATTTATCATCAATACATCTCTATTTTGCTACTCAGACACAGTAACTAGGATCTGTCCACCAGTATAGAGATAATTACCGAAGAACGAAATACTGATGACGCCCAATGTGCAATTTACAGAGTACTGCTCGATGCAAATACAGAAATATTATTTTCTTCCGCGTGCTTACAAAACGGGACACTTCACAGTATCTTAAGTATCACCTCTAAGAGAGTGCAGAAAGGAGTAACAGCAACATACCCAAATGGTTTGAAAAATGAACACACTGTGTTTGAGAATACCTGCCTGAAAACACTGTAAGAGTCCACCTACGGTGTCCTATGCAGGCCATGGTGTGACAGACACCAGCTCAAACCTGGCCCCACCCAATGGCAACACTTTGAAAAACTCTGCACTGCACAGCTCTGAACATGAGAATGGAGCAGAGGAAGTATAATGAAGAAGGACAATGGTGCCATGTATCTGAGTGAAACAAAGTATTTCTGTTTGCACACAAGGACACCACACTTTCGCTTGAGCAGAAATGAACACAGCTCAAATGGCAGAGGTTTTTAAAAAATCTTCATGGATGACACTGTTTGTACTACGCTTCTGCCAGAAATGGGTCACTTGTGTTCTCACATAAGCCAGCACTTAAGCAAATAAAAATAAAAAAGGTAAATAAACACACAAAATGCTTTCAGCCTTCTCTCCAAATGATTTATTGCTGCCAGAGCTCTAATCTAATTTTAGGTGAGCTCATCTTTTTTCTGCCCTGGAGCCATTTTAACTCAATATTGCTCTCCTTCCAGAGCCACGAGAGAGTACAGGCTCCCTCAGCCACCACAGATGCTGTGCTGACATTTTACTTTAGCTGTTCACTGTAAAAGTCATCAATATTGCTTCACTCCTGAAGAGACCTTTTCCAACAAAAATGAAAACAAATTGCTGGCATTAGATCAAACTTTGACCTCTGCATCCTGAAGTGGGGAAATTAAGATCTGAACTCCTTGTTGTTTCTTTGAAAGCTTCCAAAAGCTCTTACAATCAGGCCAACTTTTTGTTTTAATGAAGTATTTCCTGAGCTGCCAGGCTGAGGCTGCCTCCTTTGCTCACCCTGCCATAGGAGCCGGGAGGCAGGTCCAGGTGGCCAGCTGGGCTCCCATACGCCTGCCTGCACCTGCTGCTCCCAAGCAGCAGCAAGTGATGTGAGGTCTTTGGGGAAACCATTTCAAAAGTTATCTTTTCATCTGCTTCCTTCCCATCTGTTCACCCTTCCCACCCTCAATATTCCTGTCCTGCACTCTATCTCACCAACACTATTGTCTTTCAAGTCTTCTTTTCCTTGTTATCCCTGGCTCCTCACAGATGCTGATCTGAAGCTAAGTCTGTGTGGGAAGGAAAACTGAAGTCTGAAACACTCGCCTGTGGATTGCTATTTTCTGGTCATACACGTATATACATTTCTAGGAAGATTTCATAGATTTTTTTTGTATGTGTGATTACTCTGCTACATTTCTCCAAGCAACCCTCAGAATAATGTTTTATCTTCTAATTTCTATTTGATGGAGAGATGAAAGCTTCAAATACATTACATTTCTGCAGGTTTGCAAAAATGAAGGTCTTCAAGGAAAAGAGGTGCACCCCAGCTCACCTGCCCTGCTGTCAACAGGCTGTAGCATGAGCAGCCTGCATAGCATGCAGCTATTTGATGTTTAGGTGCTACCAGTCAATCTGCCAGGTTGATGAAACACCATCTCCTGCCCAGCTAGCAGCTATTGGGTGTCAAAGAGGAGCCAAAAGAGATGAGGATTTTGCAAGACGGCTGAGGCATATAAGAAACAAATTGAATGTGTGTGGGGAGGCTGACGGTAAGAAAACCAGATACAGTGACACCAGGCTTGAAACCATCTGAAACTATCATTGACTCATTTGGGGTTTTGGTGCTTGCACTGAAAACCTTATGCAAGAAATCTGTAACATATATTTTCCTATACTTTAACTTCTCTTATTTTATTATGTGACATTTTGGAAATCTATTTATTTTTCAAATACTAAGAGATGCATTGGAACATAAATCTAAACAATCCTTATATCACCTCCAGGACAAGATCTGTAGGAAACTGCAAGCTGCTTTTGTGTCACACTTATCACGTGCTTGGATGATGACTACAGGAAAGGATGTATCAAGGCCAAAGGGATGAACTGGCTTGCAGTATTGCTCTCAACCAGGTCTCAAGATCTGAGAATAGCTAAAAACTTAAAATCACTGACACAGCAGGGAGTCTAAACTACAGTCACAATATTTTCATTTTTAACAAGAGATAAAAATAATGTTTCCAACAGAGCAGGCAAATTTCAGGAAAAGACTGATGTGCAACAGATTTTACACAAACTCCTCGACTCATGTTTTCCAAACATGTAAGGAAAACCATGCAGTAAACACTGAAACAAAATTAGCACTTGCATCTCTGCATTGTCTGTACTCAAACATAACAGCTCCAATATTTCTTTAAAACTAGGGTTTTATCATGGATCACACAGCTGGATCTTCTCCAGAACACCACTCACGTGCTTCAGACCATCTCTCATGCATACCACTTACCATAATCTCCACTAGGCTATGGATGTAGCATTAAACTGATAAATATGGTTTTATAACAACATAGTAGATCCAGATAATGTCATCTAAGTTGATTTGCACTTTGTTTCAAAGATCCAATATATAGAGATAATAAATATGGTACTAGGCTGTCAGGTAGGAGAAGCTAGAAGAGACAGATGACCTTTGTGCAATACTTCACCCTCTTCTCTCTCAGGAATGTATAATACGAAGGTATGAAAGCAGACACAGTCAGTCACCACTGACACCGACCAAAATGTCACCAATTTTATTAGAACACAGAACAGCATTAAAAAAAAAAGTAATGAATTGCTTAGTTATAGCTGTGTTTGCTGTGTCTTTGTCTCCCTGAGCGTCTGAGAGAGTGGAACAAAATTGCCAGCAGTCAAATTACGAAGATAGGTTGACAAGCTGGATGACCCCATAAGTCTTGTTCACATCTCATGTCTGGGCTCTTGACTTGCATCTTAAATGACTTTCATATCAAGGCTTTTGCAGGGAATCTGCTTTGCCATTCTAAAGGGTTTCTGCCAAACTGAGATCAAATGATGAATGCTGTGTCCTAGCTGGCACGTCTGGAAAAACAATACCCTTCCCTCCACATCTCCCCCTACACCTGGAGTTATTGTTGGAGGCATCCTATGAGGGGAGGTTTGCACTAAAGAAGCAGTCAGTCAGCAACTTAAATAAAAAAACTCAATCACCAGAATTGTTTATTCCCTTGAAATGTGACGACTCCTTTGCAACCACAATTCCTGCTCTCCCCCCAACACACTCTCCCTATGTCCCTCTCACTCTGGAGTCATCCGGAGTGTCATGACACAGCAGGAAAAGAGACCGGTTCACTGTGAGACCTGCTACTCACTCTCTTACAGTGTAACGGCCCCCCTCCCAGCCGCACGTCGCCGCGGGGAGCTGGCCACGCCGGGCACCGGCTGCACACACAACCTCGCCGCTCCTCCGGCCCAGCCAGAGCAGAATGGGGTGGAGCACAACTGGCCCCTTCTGCATCATTGCAGACCTGTCCACTATGTGGAGTGGTACAAACATTTGTGGAATTTCCACGATGTAGGGCAACCACCGTGGTTGGCTTATACACGCAGTGTGACCGCTCACACCAGCTCCCTCTCAGCTCTTTCTGTGCCCAGCCACATGGAGCATGGACACTGAGGATGTGGTACTGCATGCAGGACAGCAGGGATGGAGGATGCAACCTCTGCTCTTCCACTGCTTGGTATGTCCAAGCAAACTCGTAATTTTCATCGTATTTTCAAACAGAACAGCAATCAGCTTTCTTCTCCACTGTTCAGTTAAAGCACAAGCAACAGGTTTCACCAGCACAGGCACTGCGAACAGCTGAAGAAATGAGTACCAGATGTACATACCTGCTTGCTGGGCAGTCTGGGGGATCTGTTGACTCCGCTGTGCATTGTACTGAACTGAGGCAATGGGTCTGTACTGCTGAGTTGTTGAGGTAGGGTACTGACCAGATGGGTAATAATACACTGGCATCTGCAATGAAAGAGAACAACAGCTAACTGTAAACTCTAAAGATCAAAGATGCATAAAATAAAAGCAAACAGGAAGGGGAGCAAGAGTTCAAGTCGAGGATATTAGTTGTAACAGTAACCAAGAGAAGACGTTTGCATCGTGTCTCTTCAAGAACTGCTGCTTCCTTTTAGCTGTGCTACGGAAAGGGCCATCAGGGCCCACATTTCTTTTCAGATACTTTAAGAAACGGGAAAAAGAAAAATAATTTTAATTGAAAGAGACAAAACCATACCGGAGTAATAAAAACACTGCATGCATATATCAAAACAAAAATATGACAGTAATATCTTATTCCAGTAAAATATCAAAAGCTGCAGAAAAATGGATGCAAACAACACCTTTTGTATGAACATAACACATATAGACAGCATGTTGAACCATTAAATGAACTCTGGAGAAAATGGTCCATTCAGAGCAAGGAATGGCCTGCAGTACAAATACAGAGAAGCAAGATGGAGAGCAAGATGGAGCGTGTGCACCCTTAACACTTCTAAGAAACAACTATTAAATTGATTCTTCTATTTAACAGCTACATCCTTCCTTACATGAACATTTCCCTCTAAAGCCTCTCTTGCACTTTGTGTGAAAACAATTACAGTTAAAAAAAATCATAGATGTTTTCTTGCAGGAGCTGAGGGTAGGCATTAAGTCAGCAAGTACTGCTAGATGGGCTTCTTGTTTTTCTATTATTATTGTCATTACAGAGCAAGGTGTACTACATCCGCTTATCACATAGGTGAACATGGAAGTTTGAGGGTGACTGGAGCTAAAGGTTTTTCCTATACAAGCTACACCACTGTTACTGAGACATTCGAGCTAAACAGTTTTCAACTGACCCTTCACAAGTTCAAAGCCCTCAACATTTTTCATTTTCAGCCACCGTGGATGCTGTAGGCACCTGATAGAGTTTGGCAGTGTATGTGAGGAACAGACTGTAGAGGGACACAAGTTCGGGAGAAAATTGCTTCTTTCACAAGTTCTGCCACAACTGTCAGCATTTCTTAATAAATTATACAAATTTTTTCTTACTTTATGTGTAGCACTAATCCTGCTCAGACATATGCATGGAGTCCTACCAAATGCTTCTATTTTTTTCATGCAAAAACAGGAACTAACTACTTTTGCCATCTTTGTTTGCCCGGAAGAAAAGTTCCTGATACCGATTCAACTTGATCACCCATAAAGTGTTAGCAGAGTAAAGGTAATGAAATTCTTCTGCACACTGCTAGGACATCATAAGACAGATTAGAAGTTTTCCTATTTCAGATGAGAAAAAAATGGCATAGACACAAGAGACTAGGCAAAAATAGGCTACAGATGGCTACTCAGGCAAGTAGAAGACTACTGCATGGATAACTGTAGCAGGAAAAGGCTAAGGATTAACAAAACTGGACTTGGTGGTGCTGGTGAAGTTAACCCCACAGACTAACTGTCAATAGCATCTGTCAGTCAAGAGGCTGAATACCCATTCATTCTTCAAGGTCCATTAAGTTTCTTTTCAATCAACTGAATTTTTTTCCCCTCTCTCTGCTAATATCAGCCAGATTCAAACAAGTATGAGAAAAACAAGGTTTTGACTGGAAAATGTTGTAAGCTATCCTCATTTCAGGCAATACCAAGTGACACCTAATGGCTACAGCCTACCCTCAAGTCATTTGTTTCGTTAGCAACTAAAGTAACAAAACCAAAATGTCTTTGTAGAATGGACAACACCATTATGAATTTGTTTCTCTGCAAAGAAAAGCTGCAAGGAATAGGTAAGTAGACCCAAACATTTAAGGCACAAAATAATTCTTCAAACATCATAGCAGTGTAAACTGTGGATCAGGCAAGTTTAGTGTGGTAAACTCATCTTGTGGACAGCTGTTTGTTCTCAGAAACACCCTGCTACAGAAGACTTGAAAGAACTGAGGAAACCCACTCTAAGCCAAGCCATTGCAAATAGTTGATCCTGCCTTGGAGCCAGGGAACAGAATAGACATCCTTTCAAATATTCTTTAATTCCTATTACCATATTCTACAAACTTAAGAATATTAAACCCCCATGGAAATACTCTCACTTTTGCAGCCAGGAGCTTAATATCACTTAAAGGATTTATTTGATTTACCCTCAATTTCCTCATTTTCCTTGTGCAGACAAGCCCCTAGATATTTAAAAATACATGAGCATTTGAACACAATAAGAATGATCTCTTGGGAAATGATTCTGTAGGTATTAACTTTAAAACACAACCTGAAGAATCTAGGTTTTGAAGTCAGGTTTATAGTTGAACATGCTGAGGACAAAAACAAATATGTACACTGAAGCATACATTTACTTATTTTTATCACGCAGACAACACCTCAGAGTTGGTAAAAGGATTTTCTCCCTTTCTCTCATTTTCTCACTTTATTGGAGTACATTTGTTATGTAACCTACTTAAAAGCTTATGAGAATGCAATCTATCACCATGACAAAAATGTTAGTAGTAAAAGGGTAAAAAAATGTTATTTCCTTTACAAAGATTAATAGAAGAACTAGTCAGTAGTCATGCACATATGACATGAAAAGGTTTGGGTTTTGGTAGGTTTTGTTGTGTGAGGTTTTTTCATTTGTTTGTTTGTTTGGTTGTTCTTATGTGTGTGTTTTGTTGTTATTGTTGTTGTTTTTGGCTTTGTTTGCTTGGTTTTGGTTTGGTGTTTTTCTCTCTTTTTTTTTTTTTTTTTTTTAAGAACTCAGACATTAAAAGAAGGGCTTAGTGTAAATTATAGGCATGGACTAAAATAGATCTTTTGTGCTTGAGGGGCCTGGAAGGATCCATTTTCATTTATCTTGAGTACATCTCTGTGTCAGCAGTTGAAACATGTTATTTTTCCTTTCTGATTCTACTTTGGTGAACAGTGGAATTAGAGGGATCAGAGATAACAAGTATCACTTACATCATCTACTCTGATCCTCTTGAATTTTTTAGTTTCTCATCACATCAGTGGTACTAACACCTTTACTTACGTGCTCTTCAATAAAAAACATTACATTACATTTCTGTAGCAGCCTAACAACATGCCAAATTACACTTGAGTTGCAGTCCCATGTGAAATGCACAACCTAACCCTGGACCTTTTACTTGTAAAACACATTTCATTTACAGAAGCCCAAAGTTTCCATGGCACTAACAAGCATGCCAACGCAGCTATATAGTTACCCTAAAAATTAAATAACCAAAAAAAATGCACTTCTAAGACCATAACCTAAATAAATACCACCTTCTTTAGTCTAAAAGCATAGTGTTTTTGATCTTAATCCTGACACTTTGAAAAATCCACTTTTCAATAATTACCATGGAAACAGCTGAATATCCAATACCTTGGATATTCTTATTTTAAAGGTGAATACCTTCCTTGTTTGTAGGCTGACCATTCCACTTCATTCTACTTTTCCTCTCCTGTATAGCACTTCATTTAACTTAAATTGTAACAGGACTGGGCATGTAACTTCAGAGACACTCATTAAATGGCACAGACACACATTACTTTTTCCTTTTTCTTTGTCCCTAGATGACATGCAGAGACTCAATACAACATTGGCTTTATGCTCTGTTCTGTCCACATAGAGTTTGGAACCCATTATGAGGCTGGCTGTCTCTTTGGCAGCAGCACCCATGAAATCCAGTGGTATGTTATTTCCTTGTGGTAGGATCAGGAGTCCACACATCTTTCAGGATGATTTTACCTTCATGAACTGCCTCCCTACTGGCTCATGTCTTGATTCAGCCATCAGATTGGTACTTCACCTGTCCTTAACATTGTTGATATCCAGTAAGGTTTGGATGAACACCTTCATCCAGATGCTGACATTATTGCTAATGCAACTGCTACAGGTGCATAAATGGCAGTGAAGAAGACAAGAGAAACCACAGTGAAGTATGGACACCTGGAGCTACCATTTGTTCCCAATATCTAACTGACAAGGATCAGTCATTCTTCAAGGGTTTTTCTCTTCCCTCCCACCCCCTTCATAATAATTGCACTGACAGTAACAAAAAATAATGTGTATAACAACTATAGGATGCCCTCCAATAATTTTCCAAGACCATTAAGGAAACACCTCTTCAATTGCAGTGGCTTCCCAACCTTCTTCATAACAAGTTTCCTAGAGGAGACATACTATGAATAAAGATTTTGTCTTAGGCTCACTACGGACTCTCAAGGAGAGGGCTTCTGCAAAGAGACAGCTAAAATTAATGATAACACAAAATTAATTCAGCTGAAAAATCCCTCAACATGTTTATTATTTCTCCAGACCTCACCAAGAACTCATGCCATCTCACTTTTGGACATCATTTTGCCAATATACCTTCCAGAAAGAATGAGTCAGAGGTAAAAATAAGTTTTAAGGGAGGATATCCTTTCCCATTGACAGAATACTTGCATTTTTTTCAGTTCTTCATTTGCAGAGGCAAAGACAAGCACCACTGATAGAGTACTACAAAACAGAATGTGGAACCTTGTTAAAGTGTTGGGCCCATATGCGCTACAGAAGAACCATCAAAAAGAGAAGAAAAGTGAAAACAAAGAAAGCAAAGACGTATGTTTGATACTCATGATAGAAAGTAAACAGGCATTTGCTGCTAGAAGTCCTTTTCAGCAAACCCAGACTGATGGCTGGGTTTTAGGTTGGGTTTTTTTTCCAACTGGCTGAACAAGGACAGATCCTTATTTTCAGCTTATTAAATGATGACTCTGTTGTCAAGCTGGGGAATAGAAAGAAGAAGCAAAAGAAACGTAAAGGGTTCTGTCACCACTTCTTAGGCATGTCATTTCAACCTCAGTCTGCTTCTGCTTTGATACAGAGTGGGACAAAGAATCTCAGAGAGCAGCTGTAGAGCCGTGTTTAACAGAACTTTAATAGAAAAGCTAATAATTTAAATGCAGTACCACTGGGTTTGTAGGATTGGAGAACATTTCTTTCTCCTCCTTTTAGCTCCCAAGGGAAATGTTGATACTCACAGGATCTCCACCCAAGTTTTCACTGCTATTTCCCAACAGCATGCAGGGTATCACAGCCAACCTTATCAGCAATGCATTTACAGGAACTAATTAGCCATTAGAGTCATGCCTCTTTCATACTGGTATAAATTCAATAGCAACATTTAAGATATAAAAGTGCTTTTACATTGATTGCATTTCATTGATTAATGCATCACATAATGTTTTACTTCCATTACCATCTTTATTGCTCTTTTCTTTTTTTTTTTCCAAAGCCTGCCTCAGACCACCTGCTTTGGTGTCTGAGAGCAGCCTTACTATTGCATCTAAGCCCCAAAGAGTAACAACAGCTGATTCAGTTTCACGACAGCAACTGCCACAGTGAAGTTTTGCCATGGGCAGGACAAGGAGCTGAGGTCTATCTGCCGTGTACAGAAAGCTGAGCTCTCAGGGCAGAAGAACTACTATTTCCCAGGGATTCACTTATCTTTTTATAAGAGGGGTCCCCTATTTGCCATACACATGCTACAAATAGTATCCAAATCACTGTGCCCCATTCTAGGACTGAAGTGAGCGAATTAAAACTTGAAATGTCAATCAGAAGTTCCTGTTTGTGCATGCAGATGCAGAGAGTGGCTGCCCTCTCTCCCTTCTGGCAGACCAAGGCCACGGTGTTTTCAAGGGATAGGGGCTTGGGCAGCAGACACTAAACCCTGTCCTCCTCCATAGGTGTCTGAGAAGGGTTTTTTGGAATAGCAACAAGCTGGAGATAGATGATGTCTGCAGAAGCAGAGGAAGTTGACAGCACTGAATTTCTCATCTTTCTGCCCCATTTCCCCAGACAAACCTCAGTGAAATAACTGAAGTTGTTGCAAAGCCAAAAGATACTTTTCTGCTCTCAGTAACCTTCCACTTTGCTAGAACATAGGAGGAAAGCACCCATACATACCACATTTGGGGTATGGACAGACACAGTGGCCATTAGACACACCAGTACTGTACTGGTCCTACAGCAGCCTCTACATGAAGAGGCACCTCCTCATCACTCGCCCTCTGAAGAAGTTAATCAGCCCTTCAGTAGCATCAAACCAGGCGTTAATGAGGGAAAACAGCTTCACCAAGTAACACCACAGCACGCTGAGTGAAAACCCTGCACGCTGCGGCACACACAAGCATAAAATCCAACGCTCCCACAGCAAAGCTCAGCCAGGGGCAGGAGCTGTGGGCAAGCCTGCCCAAAGCAGCCCGTGCAAAGTCAACCGAGTGAGGGTCTAGCAGAGGTCCCAGGGAGAGCTGCACACCTGGTCTAACACAAGGGGGTGAGGAGGTCGTGTGGGGTCCCCATCATGACAGGCAGCATGATCCTGCAGCCCCTCAACTTGCACAGCAAACCCCAGCCGGCACAGCTGGGAAACACATCACTACCTGCTGCGGTGACAGCCTGTAAAATGGAGGTGTTCCCATTTATCTGGTCACTAGAAGTGTCCTGAGGTGTGATTCAACCCTGTTTGAAAACACTGAAGGCACCAGGGGGTCGCACATGAGGACTAAAGCCTGGACAGCCTCTACTTACTCACTTAGGAGGCACAAACTACATGGGAAGATGGATTCATCATGGAATTTTGCTCTTTATGTCACTTTTTCTTTCCCAAATTAAAAAAAAAAAAAACAAAAACAAAAAACAAAAAACCTGCTACATTTGGCAAACTGTGATGTATTTTTCTAGCAATATTTTCAATTTTTTGTGAAAGAAATCACATTATATTGAACTTCAGCTCCTTAAAACTTGTTTTTGGCAAGCCTTCTCTCAGGAAAAACAGTTGCACATTTTTTAACCACAGAAATTATGGATTGCACAGTCTTCTATGGGATGTCAGCCTCCAGCAGTCCTCAGATTTCTTTTATTGCTAATTAGTGATTATATTAACTAGATCCCTAGCCCAGTTAGAATGCTGTAACAGTAACAATTCTTCATTTCTATAACAATACAGAATTCCATTAATAAACACAACTGAAGATTTTCAGTAAGAAGCAGTAAACAAAACAAAAACAAAACAAAACCAAAAAAAAAAAAACCAACCCCAAAACAGTAGGGTTTACAATGTACTTACATAAAAAGAAATTGTTTTTTATTTTTATATTTTTTCTTCCAAAGGATAAAATGAAAACAAGAGAAATGTTATTAATACCATTTAAAGTAGAATTTAAATGAAGTTATCTATAATTGGATAAAGAAATTTGTCTTTTTAATGTGTATGCCTTGAAAATTGGCCAGAAAGTCATCTGTGCATTTTACTTCTTGACAGTAATCACTTTCAATATTCTGTAAAGGTACCCAGGAGACAAGCAGAGATGTTTGGTAGTGAACAGTAAAACATAATCAGTCTTCAGGAAGACAGTTAAAATTACTGATCTGTGACACCTCACATGTTCAAGTCAATTAAATATGATTAACGACTACCTGGGCTGATGTGCATGTTGCTCTTTTGGTATATACACAGGGAAAAAGGCGTATGGATATTTACTCACCCTCCTTCTTCATATTCATGTGCAGATGTGTCATGGAGTACAAACATATGTTCAGAAAACGTTTTGAGGAGAGGGAAGGAATTGATGAAACCCAGGAACTGATAGAGGCTTTGCAAGTTTCCTGCTGCCTAAAAATCTGCTAAAGTTTTATCAGGGGAAAGACAAACACCCGGAATGTTTGTATTCCCTTTCTGGTGCTGCAAAGAGCACCACGCCAAAGCGGCAGAAGAGGTTTTGCCTACCTGAGCAGGTGGCGGTGGCTGTTGCACGAAGCCCTGGGGCGGCGGTGGCGGCTGCAGCACCTGCTGGGACACCGGTGGACCTGAACCCGTAAAGCTTCCTGGGGGAAGCTGCTGGCTTGGGGAAGCCATCATGTAACCTGTCTGCTGGGCAGGCTGCTGCAGGATTGGCGATGGGTACACGGGGCCAGAAGGCGACTCGGGGTTCTCTCCTGATGATTGACGACTTAAGCTCATCTGGTTAAACTGCGCTGTGATGTCATCCCGCTGCGGGACAAAAGGCAGGAGAAAACCATGTAGACATGGTGGCTGCAGCAGGCACACAAATTAGCAAAACAAAATAGCTTGGGAGCGTGAGGAGGAAAGGAATCACCCAGCTCAAATCCATGCCAAACTTTGCATGGATATCTACAAAAACGGAGGCAATTAAAATAAAAATCACATAAATGCTATGACGAAGTCTTCCAGACTGCAAGGTGAATGACATCATTTGGCAAAAAAAGCCAATTATTTTGGCTCTTACCCTGCCACCCTCACCTTTAATACTAAAATGACAAATAAACTTTACGGTGTTCAAAAGAAGACATTTTAAATATAAAGGGCATGAAAATAACATTATGAATACCTCTATCCCCAAACACAGAATTTATCAGCCAAACACATGCTGGTAATTTCACCCTTGTTTCAAATTCATCCCATGAGGAATTCAGTAGGATTCATGTGCATACCTTTCCCCGTCTGAACAGCTTTGAAAATCCAAAGTTGTAAACATAGAAAAGGTAAAGAAAAAGCTAAGCCTTATATTGCTATTTCAAGGCTTTTTGTTCTGTGTTAGAAAGAAACAAGTACTTTATTTGACTGAAGGGGAAAAAAAATACATCTATGGTAGGATAAATGTACCAAATAAAGTCAATGGACCTAAGTTTCATTACATGCTGGTAATAATACAGGCTCTCTGAACAGTATCTGTTCAGTCTTTCAAAAAGATTCATACTACTCAATGCTCTCAAGTTCATTCTGTGAAGGTCGAAGATTTACAAATGTGGTTCTATGCATCTTCATTTGCGCTCATCTCATAAGACTTCTAAATACTCAACATAAAACTCCATTGTGTGCTAATATGCCAATTACAGATAGGAAATAAGCACTGTAAAAATGGTTTTTTTTTTCTCAGAACATCCATACTACTTTTTAAAAGGAGCCTCTTCAATTTTGTTTGCAGCCCATTTTCCAAAACCATCCTGCACAATGCATTTCATGGCAGGAATCCTCAAAATGTGACAAAAACAAAACAAAACATTTGCTTGTGGAAAGCACAGCCAGGGATTGCACAGAGACTCACCCTTGCAACTCTGAGAGGAGATGCCATGGAACAACATTTTAAACACTCTGACAGATCATCAGGAGATAAATGGTAGTAATACTATTAACTTCACCATCATCCCACATTCATATTCAGACATGAGCTGTCTCTCTGAAGCTGTTTCTTTAAAAAGCTAGGATATTCATTACCTGAATAGCAAATGACTGCCAAGAGATTCTACAAGAAGCTTCACTGAGCCAGGGATGCCTCTAGATTTGCACAACAGAGAACAAAATCCTCAAACCCTTACAATCTATATAGCGTTTTTATAATACAATATATATTGAAGATATTAATTCAGGTGAAGTATCACTATTAAATTAGCCAATAAAAATATTAGCCTTCTTATGACTATCACTAAGGACAATCTGATATTCCTGCAACACACTTTTCAAGAGAATTAGCAGTGAGATATGCAACTTCTGTTCAGCACAGAATATTTTTTATTGTCCTTTAAATGGTATCACTCATCTACCAGTCATTAATAACATTATTTTATCTGCATGGATCCATTCAGCTTTGTTTCCATATCTTATTATAACTATGTGACATCGGGAAAAAAAATCATAAACAGGATTACTAGAATAAAAGACAAAAATCAACAACAGAAAAAAAATCTTGTAGTGGCTTCTAAAATGCCAGCTTCATTTTAGAACAGTATAATCTTAGCCCTCTAAGCACCAAGCCAAAATCAGACTCCAGAAGAACACTCTATTTATTTTCATTATACATGTCCATTCGTGCACTGTCATGATGTACAGCACCTTCTGCAGCTGGTTCACTGCTACTCTCCTTCCCAAGTGCTTTGATATCACCAATTAATAAATCCAGGCAATGGATTTAGTATGCAGATAAAAGAATATAAAATAAAAAATAATGATTTCTAGAGGTCTCTTCCCCTGTCTTTGTAGATATAAAAGAGAGACAACCTAAATCTCACCTATTCAAGTTAGCAATTTAAGGTCCCTTGGCACTAACTGAGGAGACATCAGCTCCTACCAACAGGTACAACAAAACATTTTTCTGGAGGCTCTGCTAACCAGGTAGAGAGCCCTGCTCCTAACATCATCCTTCAGGTTAGGTAATCAGAATCAGTGGGAATGCTCTCACAAATGCTTGTCAGCACCAAAAGCATTAAGGCAAACAGGTATTTAGACAGGGTTCTCATGTGGGACACCTGTTGCAGTGCTCCCCAGAGGCTCTTGGACACATTCATGCTCACACCCTTGGCTTCAAGGAAAGAAGAAAAAATTAAATCTTTAGTACCACAGAAAACTGCTGCGTTGGAGAGACTGGCAGGAGATGCTGGGGAGGATAAGAAACTGCTGGATATTGGACTGACTGAGAAGATGGCTGCATTGTCTGAACAGGCTGCAAAATAAACAAAGTGAAAGACAATAAATTCAACCATTTAGAGAAAGATAGCAACCACCACCGTCACCTTTCTTATTGAGAACAAAGATCTCAAACAAAGCTCTGAAAATACAGGTGACTCATCACTAGCCTGAGTACAAGAGGTCATGTATTGTGATTTTTGTCTTCATTTTAGCCTTATATCAAACAACTCTTTACTACAGCTATTTCTGCCTCTTTTCATGTATTTGATAGTTGATAAATTAAATAAAGCCACAGCTATACCTTATTATTAGTAATGTGAGGCAAAGCCAAATTATGATTTTACATTTAATTTACAGAGATAAAAATGGAAAGCAGCACAGTATAAGTGTATATTTGAATTTTGCTGTTAGTGACTGATTTAGCTGCGAGTGTGTCATAGGCAAAGGAATAATGATTGCAAAGCTGCTTTGGGAGAACACAAGAGTTTAAAAAAATGACAAAGTACAGGCTGTGAATTACCAACAGACAGGCCATCAGCTTGGAGTAGATGTTTATCTAAGTGAAAAAAACAATTTTCCACAGCACTATTACCTCGGAATAGCTTTAGTATTTCTTTCATTTTAACCTCTCCTACAACTTCTTACATAGGTTTGGTACTACTTTTCCCTTCTAAAACTGTGAAGACCAGATCAAGAAATAAGAGCCATAACCATGTAAGTCCAAACCCAGTAAAATCAAAGCAACTTCACTGAATTTAAACACTGTGTTTCTGTGTAACCTGGGATGAAACTGTGCCAAATTATAAAGCTGCACAAGAACCACAGTAGATCTTGTCTGCTCTGTGACTAAGCAGGATATAGGATTCTTGCTTGAGTAGTTCCCTTCGCCTGCTCTGCTCTGGGGGAACAGGCATGCAATCCACAAAATTAAGCTTGAACCAGACCCAAACCCTGCTGCCCATGCTCAGCCATGCCTGGCCACACACCACAGTCAGCCCAGGGATGAGAAAGCCAACATACCATGGCACTGTGCTCAAACAATGCTGCTCTTCCCCTCTCCTGCTCTAGCTCCAGAATTTCTAGGTCAGAGCACGGTCATGGTCAGAACATGGGGTGCAGGTAGAAAACCACCAATCTGGGGAAGAGGTCCTGGGAGAGCACCCACAGATTGGGCCCAATATAACCGAACATGAAAGAGTTTGTAGGGCCCTGGTTGTACTTTATTCTTTGACTCAAACCTATTGCTATCAAAACAGAAAGGCCCCTGTAATTCTCTCTGGAGAGAATTACAGACTTCACTGGTTTGAGGATGAATGCTTCAGCTTCCACTTAGGGTGATTTTTGCAAAATAATTTTATGTAGACATACACCAACTCACCTAACAGTACTTCTGAAAATGAAATAATCCTTTAGATAGAATTGAAGATGTAATCTTCCATCTCCATCTGTTTCATTCATGTTGAAAAGAACATCCTGATATTTGGTCTAGCTGCATTCCTCCCTCCACCTTCTAGGTCATTCTTTGTATCCCTGAGAGCTTTCTTCTTTTTTCCAGTGAGCACCACACCTACCTGTGTGACAAGGTGACTTGCCATTTGCTGCTGTGGCTGTTGAACCTGCTGAGGCTGCTGGGGTGAAGGCTGCTGCTGAGACTGTCCCACCATCTGGCTCCTCATCGTCTGCTGGCCACTGGGAGGATTATATATTGCCGGCGTCCCATCAGGATTTACAAATGGTTGACCTACAACAGAACACCCAGCCCTTGCTGAACACTTTCAAGAACATACTGTTTTCTGTGTGAAAGCAAACAACCTTGCTTTAACTGATCACTCTTTAGCTGACCTGCTATAAGAGTAAAATGCTCATCACTCTCAATGCCTCATTACAGTAATTATAGTATCAGACATAATTTTTTTTTTTTCAGGCAAGACAGCAGATATTTGTTTTGGCAGTATGATTTTCCAAAGAACGGGTGGAAAGTTACCATGGCTATAAGATTATTCAGATGCTATGGTTACTTGAAGTCATTCAATGATGAATCAATTAACATTAAAATTGAACTTTAGAGCAAACATTGAAGGTAGAGAATGTTCCCTTACATTTTCCTCTCACACAATAGCAGTCAAATGTACACAACTACTTCTGACACAATATAGTTTGTAGGAAAGGCAAAAAAAATAAACCCACACTTGTTACTAATTTATTTATACACATTCTAATAACACAGTGCTGTACTTCTGAGAGCTGTGCTCTATGTACTTAGAAGAGCCAGCACTTCAATTTTCAAGGAAGCAACACTTAAGATGTATTTGAAAATCTCTTATATACAAGAAAAATTCTGTCCAGAGTTCCAATAAGTTGCCAAACTCATTTAGCTTCAGATATTTTAGCTGGGAAAATAACCTTGCAAAAGCAATGTTTGTTTAAAACAAAAAATTTTACCCAAGTAATTGTCTTCAAAACAAAAAAGAAATGGTATTTCTCTGTAGGAAAAATGTTTTCCATGACCTCAATTCTCTTTTCACTTCCATCATAAATCTGTAAATCAAAGGAATTACAAATACTTCCATGAGAAAAAAACAGAAGTAGTTTTAGCAATGATGTGATAACCTTTAAAGTAGGTAACTGAAGTATGAGTATCTGAGATAAAAAGGAAGATCTGGAGGAATTCAGTGACCTAGAGCAACAGTGAAATAATGAACTTCTGATTTGTACACTACAAAGCATCTCTACTGGTTCTATCTACTCCTCAGCCTTTCAGTTTTTCCCTTCTATGAATCATGTTCAGAAATGCATGAGGAGCACTGGCTAAAGAACCTTGCCTTCTCTCTCTCTCTAAAGTCTCTAAAGACTTTCTCAATGAAATCAACACCACATTCATGCTGAGAAAGGTCATGACTGAGTGGAAGAGAAGCACGGGGCAGTTCTGTCTACTGATTTCCTGATTCTTGCTGTGAACACACTGGGTGACTAGGGCAAGAACCCCCAAGCTTTAGGAATCTCAAGCTCCAGAAGTACTTTAGAAGACTGAGTGAGTGGAATAAGAGGCTACCAAAGACTGTGTCAGGTGCTGAAAGGAAGTGAATAAAGAGCATTTCCTGTGGCTCAGTGAAAAATGACAGAATTCAAAGAGGAAAGTCCCAGTAACACTTTAAAAGATTAAAAAAAAGAGGGCTTCCCATGAAGAAATCCGGATATAAGAAATGAAAAGGAGAGATCAGATGGTAACAGGGAAGACATTTGTAAGTTATGAACTGTGGCCCTGATAAAAGGGCAAAGATTGCAGTGTCATTTCAAGGAGTACAAATGAAAAGTAAATGCTCTTAAATTGTTGGAGGGGTTACTGAAGAACGTGTCAAGAGAAATCCTTTAAACTGTAAAATGGACTGGTGAAGTTGGTGCAATGGACAGCACAGCCATATAAATGGTCCTTTGCCAAGGCAAGTAAGAAGCTTGTCTATCTGGGGAAGAAGAAGGGTAAAGCAGAGGAGAGAAAATAAAGGAAACTGCAGATAAGGAAAAGTGGACTCTCAATACCTGGGAAGGAGCAGAGAGCTATAATCAGAGCAGGGAGATATTGACAGGATCTCTGGATGCCATTAGAGGCTTGCACAGTCAGTGACTATGTAGAGTGAAACGAAGGAAAGATCTTTAAAGGACACTGTGTTATGATCAAAAGAGAGAAAAAGAGTGGAAATAGCCACACTGCAAGAGAAGAAAGAGCTAAAGAATGATGTTGCACAGGGAAAGAAAATCTATTCATTACAGGAAACAAAGATCCTTTTTCCCCCTTTTCTTTTAACTGTCTTCTCTTCATCTATGTTTCTGACAGCAGCCATCACTTTGATAGTTGATCACAGCATCTAGCAATCTAAATCTCCTCCCTATGGAGCTTCTTTTGTCAGGTTTCCCTAATCAGATGCAAAGATTCTGAGCCCAAAGAGTGACAATTCTGCAGCATGTATTTTGCTGCATGTGAAAAACACAGAGGATGCCAAAGTACAGTCTGACTTCCAGCACAGGTAGCAGCATGAAGCTAGAAGTGTGAGACAAGAATTTTAGGCTTTTAAAGAACCTGCTCCCTTAATTTTCTTCTTTATGTATATATTTAAATGGGAGCCACAGAAACAAAACTCAGTGTTTGAAAGAAATATGGAATAATATACACACAAAAACACTTGTTCCTTGAATGTTAAACATACATACACACATGGGTGACCTAATGATGCATTTGCAGAAAATGAGGCACACTGGGAAGGAAGATGAAGTGCTCTGGTCTAGTTACAGGACTGAAAGGCATTACACCTATAGCAGAAGAAAAAGACTCCCAACATATCGAGCAAAAATCAGAAGTAGCTGTCTGAAATTGCTAAATTGGCAAAACAGACGTAGGAGATGTTCCTTTTAAACAGCTCTTCGGGCTTTCAAATCTCTTCTCTTCTGGCTTTTACAGTTTTTGCCCTTGCCAGGAACAAGCACAATCTCTCAGCTGTTTGTGGGCTTCAAGCAGCAGCAATTCCTTTCATTTGTTTCTCAGTCCTGTCATCTGAATTATGGATGACTCCTGCCTAGGCCTGCTGAGTTTTATATGGGAGTGGACCACATAGTGGAACACAAAATGTTGTCTTCTGTATTGACCAAGAAATTTCAGTGTCACAGACAGAACTGTCAACTACCAGAACAGAAATGAGCAGAATAGTATAATGATGGATCTTTTTCTTGCTGACAGTATTAGGCTCTTGTGTCAATAATGCAATAGCTTGTAGAACAAGTTACCAAGTTACCTCTCTGGAAAGAACTTATCACATTTGAATCTAAGCAAACAAGAACTAGTCCCTGTTTTAAATATGCTGATACATATTGATACATATTGATCAGCCCCAGATATTACCATCTGTAAATATCTGTGGAAAGACTGGTTCAATAGTTTATCAAAGCTGTGTATTCTTAAATGTTGTGATTTTCTTGACTGAACGATGACCAAAAAAAGTACTCTTAGTAGTGGACTCACAAATAAACTGTAAGCATTTCCACCAAAATATTGGAACACAGGGATGTAATACATATAAAATACAAGCAATAAATGAAAATCCCCAAAGAAAAAGCTCCTGAATGCTCTCTTAAGGACTTTGAAAAAATATTTTGGAGTTCAACCCTCAGCTCTTGAGTATAATGGCAGATACATTTCAATATAGGCTTTGTTGTTTTAAACCCAGCATAACTCAGCTAAGGGTGAAAGCACAGCTAGTCATGGTCACTGGAACAGTCCAAATCACCAAAGAAGCACCACAGTCTCAAACTTCCCTGAAACTTTTTAATACCAACAATACAATACTGTGGGGAGTAATAGCATAACATGATTCAGACTTCATCTGGACCAAGGAGGTAACAAATTGCCTTAAGCTTTCAGCAAGCACTCAAGTTCCAACTGAAGAGTTTCCAAAATGCCCACAGTGCTTGGGTGCCTGCAAGTGTCTCATTTGTGAGCTGCAGTGCTGATAACTACCAGCAACTGAAGAGTTACATCTTTCTCTTATCACAAAACTCGCCATTTAAATACAATTGCTGATCATATAGTTCACATAAAATTAATTCTGAAGTGCAAATTCATATGCAGCCTTTAAGCCTTTTGAAATTCTGCAGTTAAGCACAGTCTCTACAAATGTGACATTATATATTGGTTGCACTGTATCTTGGTATGCTTGATACAGAAGAGCATCTGTCCTTCTTGATGCTAACGGGATCTCAGAGGATTCACAGCCAGGGAGTGCCAGGACTTCTGAATGATGAATATCCTGTCTGGGACAGAGCAAGTGTGCTTTGTATCACTTCCCACCAGCTATGCCGTAACAACCTCAGAAAGAGAATCTAGCTTTGCCTGCACATTTGAAAATGACAACTTGCCAAATGTAATTTCAATGTATATTTGCTCATAAAATGCCTCCAGGAAAATATGTCTAGAAACAAGAAATTTGCCAATTCCCCAGCTGACCGCAGAAACACCAAAGGGCAGAATCCAGCAGGATAGAATTGTACTGACCTGTGTGCGGGTTGAGAAGGATACTGCCAGGCGGTATCCCTGCAGCTTCAAGAGGAAGAATGATGTAGCTGGTGTTGCTGGGGGCCACCTGGCCACTCATCCCGTTCTCAGGGTAGGACACACTGCCTGAAGAGCTGGCTGTTACCCCAGGGACAAGAGATGCACTTTGGAGAGGCTGATGTATTCGTGACAGTGATCCTGAGGAGCCAGCACTGCTGGAAGACTCTGAGCCTAACAGGGAGACACAACCACAGCAGAAGAGGGGGTTACAAGGGACCCCAGTCCCCATCAGATAGGGCACATACACGAGGACACCCTGCAAAGGGATGCACCATTCCATGCCCAGCTAGTAGGAGCAGGGTTTTCACTCCCTACTGAGCCCAGTACCCAGTGGTAATTTTTACAATCCAAAAGACCACTTTCATCCCACAACATCTGCTCCCCCCAGCCAGTAAACAGACTTACCAAAGAGGATCACAAAATCCTCAGCATGTAATTATAAGGCCAAAGTATCAGTTCATACTATAAAAACTGAACATAGGGTTTATAAATGAAAAAAAACCAAACCAAACAAAACACAAAAACCCACCAAACACTCTCTGCAAGTAAAAAAAAACCCAACAGCAACTGAGTTACCAGTCTAGTAACAAGGTAGCTGTGCAATATATATTAACTTAAAGCTGCCTAAGATGCTACCTAAGATTTTTGCCACTTTGGTTTTTCAGCACCTAACCTCTTAAAATTGATCAGTCAAGATAAATCAACCGTGCTAAACCACATTTGTGCTTGGAATTATAGCTGGACACATTATTTTAAAACCCATATATAATTTCCAAATTTCTGAGATACTATTTGATTAGATTGTCATTTGCTTCACATAAAGAAGACAAGAATCTCTGAGAGCATAAGGCTCAGGTGATCAGCTTCCTTAAGTAGAATGGTATGGATTCTTCCTGCCCAAAGTATGTTTTAATTGCAACTTTTTTCATTTTACTTGCACTGTCTATGCATCTAATCTCCAGAGTGTTCACATGCAGGTATAGACTAAAAGCAAAGACAGAACTCAGACTTCACTTTTAGCAAACTTCTTTGAGGCAAATTATATTGTTTCAGATAAGGAATACTTTAAGTAGAGCCTGCAGTAGAGTGCTTAGAGCCTCAAATTAATATTCAGTCAAATCAATAATGAAATTCATTTATTTTCTCATATTTAGAGACATTAGAGCAAAAGAGGTTTCTTCTGAAGAAATCACACCACCATCCTGTTACTTAATAGAGGGTCTTTCCACAGATTTCTGCAGGCTGCTGTGTAAGACACGCTTTTTCTCCACCTTCTTCAAACTTTGTATTCATACAGCAGGTACTGCAGACACAGCTATGAGCTGCACAGTATTGGCCAGCAGCAGGACCCTAAATCTGCTTCTCCACTATCTAATCAAGAAAGCAATAGAGATTTCTAAAGGAATTTTTAATTTCTATAAATACACTTCAAAGCTGTACTAGTTGCCATATTTTCCCCCTCCTTGTAGACTGCGGTTAGAAATTTAGAATTATTATTCCTGAAGAAACAGTTTTATTTATTGGACAATTTCAGATTTCAGTATTTCTACAAATTGCAGTTATTCCTGGACGTCATCCTCATCAAGCTGCAAGTAGTATTTGGCATCTTCCTTGCAATTGTAAATGCAGCTGCTGGAGTTCAATTTTCCTTCCACATCAGTTACAAGGTCCTTTGCTGTATTTCCCTGGCCTTTCTACATGCACTTCATGTTGCCTCTGAGTTCTTTTTTTATTTTCTCCTCTTTTCCTTCACCTTTCGAATTCAATGGGTCAGAAAGCTATCTGAGGATGGCAGTGGTGATGAGATTACTTAAACCTCCCCTTATTTCTAAGCATGTGAGTAGTATCAAGACCGAGTTCAGACTCTCCAATTTTTGTGCTATTCCAAAGAAACGCTGTTAGCATAAAAGAAGATTGCAGCTCTGATATTCAATTGTTTCTCTTCTTTCTCCCCCTTTCTGATGTTTATATGGCAGAATCATGGATTGATCTACAGCTTCTGAATGATAAAAGACAGAGGACTGCATTGAATTCAGATGTACTCATCAAATGGAAGCAGAGGAAAATCCTCTGAAGCTATCACCTCACGTTGGTCAAACTGATAGCTTTGAAATGTCTGCCTTAAAAGATCCTAGATCTGCTCTGCCATGTCAGTAGATCAAGCTAGTGCTTTTGAAAGAACACAAATAATTCACAAAATCATATAAAGAGTTTTTGGAATAATAAAAAAAAACCTCTCGGAAATTACTGCTTTACCATTTTTGCCCCCATTTATGCTGTAGAAGAATGATCTATTTTTTTTCTCCATTACCGTAACTTATTTCCTATAATTTTAAGTCTAGATCTATTAAGCCAAGTACATTCCAACACTAATGTCTGGAAATTAACACCAATTAATTTTGTCTTTGTAGCTCTGATTAGATGTTTTCACACTGTCTAAATTTGTAATAAGAAATCACCACATAATGAATTCAGTACTGTAGAAAAGGGAAAAAAATTTGAACTATCTGACTTTATTCAGATTCATATTAAGAGATGTCTTGCTAAAGACTTCTGAAAGGAACTACGACTAAATGAGATTTTTGCCCCCATTACACAATCCAACCTCTTTTTTTCAGTATGTAATGATGGATACTTCTTCTAGATGATTCTATAATTTTCTTGCTGCTTCACAGCTGACATAATAATAACCTTCACATTCTCATCACTTTCCATTAATATATTTTTAAGTATTCTGAGAGATACAGCAGTTCAAAGAGTTGTAAAGAAAAAGAGACAGAAAAATCACCACAAACAATTAATAGCTTAGAGGGTTTGCAGAGGGAGACCATGGAAGTACCATTAATTTTTCAATATTCTAAGCACTCGTGAGTGATGCAACATGTCTTGCTCTATATTCTTTGGATCAGTATTCAGGATGTGATCACTTTGAACATCTGTGTTCATCTCACCTTCCAAGTCCCAGGCAAATTTTTCCTTTCTTATCAAGTAGACTCTCAAGATCTATCCACAACCACTGCTTATTACAGATCCTCAATTTTTCAGAAATAGTAGAGAGCTGGAAGTATTTTTGTCTTGCATACAGTCAGTTGGATTAGAAATATTTATTTGCTAATTCTGTAAGTCACTTGCCTTTCTCTAGATAACAACATATTTAGGGGTGGGTTTTTTTAAGAAAATGGTATGTGCTTATGTGAACACGATTATTTCTCTGCAAGCTGCACTTCTAAAAATAAGACTGATGTTTCAGCACAGTCAGTTGGTGGGAAGATTATGACTGGAAGCAGTTGGCTCTTGACTTACTGCCCATACATCAATATTCTGACAGTTTTTGTTGGACTTATGAGATTCATCAGGCTAAATGCCTGATTCAAGAAAATTATAAAGAAGGAGAAATACAGTGCCAAAACTCTGAGGAAAAAATATAATATACAGGACAGTTTTTTCAAAACAAAAAACCAAACCAACCAAACAAAAAAAAAACAACAAAGGAAGGTTAATGTATTAAAACGCCTGCAGTAAAGTACTGAAATGCCTTTCCCAACAGGAGTAGAAATGAGCACCTAAGAGGAGAGATCAGACTGTGTCTCAGATTACTTGGAGCCCTGCCAAGGAAGTTAATGATCCCTACAGATCTGTATCAACACAGCCAACACCCTAATGCAGCCAGCCTTTTGTAAATAAGGGGGAAAGAAATACACTCTGGCAGATGTGCATTCCACTGAATGGAAAATGCATCAAGAGAAGCTAAAGGGGCATAGTTACAACTTTTAAGTCTTCCAACAATTACTTAAATAGATATGTACATACACACAAAAAATTTTTTCGAAACACATCTTGTCTTCCCTCATAATGTTAAAACCTGTTGCAATGTGTCAGTGACAATAACATGGTAGCTGATGTGCTAGATTTTCTAATCTTGGGTGTTACAGGCTGAACAGGTACATCTTTGTGCCCCTATAGGGACAACTATTTCACTTACCACTCTTACTCAACCCTGGAAAGTCTACCACATTACTAGAAAGCTAAACCAACCAACATTTGTATGATGTCCTAAGTAGTAAGAATGCAACCTGATTCAAATTTGTTAAATTATGAACTCTCCATTCGACACTGAATTACAGCTTAACACTTCTCTGTGTACCTGCTGAGCTACAGAAAAAAAGAGAAGAAAATCTTATTTGCAGTGTACAATCTGTGCTTTTCAGTAGAACAGGGTTTTCTGAACAATCAACAAGTGCATGAAAACAACCATCAGAACCGACAAGACAATCACGTAATGGGTTTCAAACAGCCCCTTTTGTGAAGTTTGCAAAAATGAAGGAACATAATTCCTTTGCTAAGCTCCAACTCCTGTGTAGCTGAATGCAATTAAAGTCTAAGACTAATTGACATTACCGGACCCTGCTGCAGAGAACAGCATGTTCTGTGATCTCTTGCCTAAGGGGAAGCCAACATCTTTCTGTGCTTTAGTTCCTGCTTGTTTGCTATGTACCATTAATTACTGATTTATCATAGGTTAGTTGCACAACATTTAATTTTGGTAACAATATTAAAAGTGATCCAGAAAGGCTACAATGTTAATATTGCATCACTGTATACACTCTCAAAGGCAGCTGCGAGCCTCCTGTGAAAATCCTGAATATTTTAATACTCCTATGTTCAGGAATAGTGTTTAACAATGCTTCTGGATGACCACCATACACAGAGAGAATAATTTTCACATTTAAAGAGGCCATAAATATATTCCATCATTTAGGCAATGAAGAACATTTTGACTAACTAATGACTTTTCGCTGATTTCATACATATATGCAAGATGAAAATATTTTAAATTTATTACTGTGAACTACAAAATCCTTCAGAGAACAGACTACCACCTTCTTTAGGAAAACTGGGACAGAATTGGTGCCTACCAGGCTCTGCCACACTACTAGGTCAGCGTGCCTAACGTGTAGAAACACCTGAGCAATTCCATTTCAAGCACTGTAGTAAAGATCACCAAAAAATAATCAAAATCACCCAAAATAAAAACATGATCCACCTTTAAATGCCTACTGAGCTACAGAATACCAGGTCTGCCTACAGCCATAGTACAGAGTAATGACGATATACTGCAAAATATGCACAGTCAAGTATCACTTGGTACCTAATGCACCTTAGACAACAAATACAAATAGCCCATGGGGGCTTCAACTGCTGTATGAATGCATACAGCTTTTTTTTTTTTTTTTTTTGTGAAGACATATGTCTTTTTATCAAGACATATTTCTACATTCTTTTTTAACAGTTCTTCTTTTCTGCTTTAATGCCATTCAATAACATTTTAGAGAGAAGAACAGAAAGAGCGATTTGGATATGAGTTCCTAAGACTTTTCTCAGACTGACTGACTTTGACTTAGTGTTCTGGCTTTGAAGGTGTATGTTTGTTCTGACATCCAGCCTTGCTCCTTTTCCCCCCTCTCTCCTCCTTTTATTTTGTTTCTTTTTCACTCTTTCTGTGCCTCAACTAGCTTTCCAATCTAAACACATTCCTTATAAAAAGTTAAAGCACTTTAAAAAAACCCATGGAATTCTAACATCACTGATGTTTTAAAAATGTATTATAAGAGCTTCCATTTGAAAGCAATTTGGGGTTTGATGCCTACAGAGTGCAGACGCATTTACAAGTATTGGCATGCTTCAGAAGTCTCTCTTTTAATACATTTCCTAAGTGCATACTTTATTATGCTTGATTTTAACACTAAAATGACTTCTTAAAAATATTACTCTTGCAATTAGATGTCTCCTTCAAACAAGATTTCCCTGACACCATTTTAAATGCTCTGCACCTCTGCAACAAATTGTTGCAGAGAAATACATTTACTTGCACTCTACTGAAGATAGAATGATACAAAAAAAAAGCATAGCAGGAACCTGTGCCTCTTCCCTAGTTCTTGCACATCAAATTCGATTCTGACGCAATGGAAAGATTCATGGGAGGCAAAGAAATCTTGAGGTGAAACAATGGTCTATTCCATACTTCAAGGTCCACTGTATAACCTATTCAGTCTATATTCAAATAAAAAAAACACAAGTTTCAAAACTACACACACACTGGAATTGCACCCTGGGGCAGTCTCCACAGGCAGACAGAAGCATGATAGGGAGGGTTCTGTCCTCTCTCTGCCTGGCTGAACTCAGTGATGAAGTGATGGGCCAATGGCAACAAGTTCCTGCCTGGCACAGCAGGCAGGTCTCCTTTGTGATTACTTCACTGGCCCAGATAGCCTGGGATAACAGATGTGAGGCTCTCCAAGTGGAACCACACAACAGCAAGGACGCTGGTTCATTTGGTTGGAGGTTAATTCAGACCACACCCCGCATGAAAACTGCTTCTGTAAAGAAAAAGATGGGTCATGGTCATAGGAGACTCCCTTCTGAAGGGAACAGAAAGCCCAATATGCTGATCAGACTCACTTCTTGGGATCATCTGCTATATCCTTGGCACCTGGTCCAAAGATGTGAAAAGAAAACTGCCTACCCTGACACAGCTCTTAGATCATTATCCATTACTGATTTTTCAGTAGGCAGAGATGAAGTCTCAACAAGAAGTCCAAGGGCAATCAAGAGACTTCAAGGCCTTGGGATGATTGGTTAAAGGATCAGGATAACAAGAAGTATTCTGTGTCCTTCCAGTTGCAGGGGCTGGTGAAGGAAAAGCCAGCAGATTAAGAACAGGCTCCAAGCCTGGTGTCGTCAGCAGAATGTTTGGGTTTTTGATCATGGGTAGGTTTATACAACACCAGGCCTGCTGGTGACTGACAGGCTACACCTGTCTCAAACAGGGAAACGTATCTTTGCAGAGGAGTTAGAAGGTCTTCTTGAGAGAGCTTTAAAATAGATTTGAAAGGGGAAAGGCAGAGGCATCATGCCATTGTATAAGGTGTGCTTATGGTGTGCACACTTATGGTGTGGTAGTGAGGTCCTTCAGTCTGACATCTCAGACTAGGTAGAGGATCAAAGTCCATGTGGCAGCGAAGACACAAAGGTTACTGATGTGTCATAAATTATGGAAGTGCCTGAGAATGATTGTGTAGGAACTAGGGCTTCTTCCCACTAAAAGGGGGCAGGGTCAATAGCCCAACTGAAGTGCATCTACACCAATGCACACAGCATGGGTAACAAACAAGGAGGAGCTGGAAGTAACTGCACAGCAGGAAAACTATGACACAGTTACTATCACACGGTGGAAATGGTGGGACAACTGCCACAAGTGGAGTGCTACAGTGGATGGCTGTAAATGCTTCAGAAGGGATAGACAAGGAAGGAGAGGTGCTGGGATAAGTCCTGTAAGTTAGAGAGTATTTTGACTGTCTAGAGCTTGATAATGGTGATAAAAGGGTTGAGCGCTTACAGGTAGAAACCAGAGAAAAGGCCAAAAAAGCAGATGTCATGGTGAGAGTTTGTTATAAACCACCCAAGTAGGATGAGTAGGCAGAAGAAATATTCTATAAGCAGCTGGGAGAAGTCTCACAATCACTGGCCCTTGTTCCTGCGCATGGCTTCAACTTACCAGATAACTGCTGGAAATACAACACAGCAGAGAGGAAATTATCTAAGAGGTTCCTGGAGTGTGTGAAAGATAACTTCCTGACTCAGCTGGTGAGGGAGCTAGCTAGAGAAGGTGCCCCACTGGGCCTGTTTTTCGTGAACAGAGAAGTTTTGCGGATGATGGGATGGTTGGAGGCTGTACTGGGCACAGTGATCACAAAAAGACAGTTTTCAACTCTCAGAGAAGGAGAGGGGTCTGCAGATCAGCTAACCTGGACTTCCAGAGGAAGATTTAGCCTATTTAGAAAAGTGGCTGACACCTTGGGAGGCAGTCCTGAAGGACAAAGGGGTCCAGGAAGACAGGACATTCTGCAAGAAGAAAATCTTAAAGGCACAAGAGCACGTTATAACCATGTGCCAAGACAAGCCAGCATGGAAGAGAGCCAGCTTGGCTCAACAGAGAACTTTGACTCAGGAAAAAAAGAGTTTATGATCTTCGAAGAAGGTGCAGTCCAATCAGAAGGGCTACAAGGATGTTGTGAGGTTATGCAGAGAGAAAATTAGAAGGGCCAAAGCTCAACTAGAACTTCATTCGGCTACTGCTGTCTAAGACAATAAAAATGTTTTTTATAAACACATTAACAACAAAGGGAAGGCTAAATAGACTCTCCATCCTTTATTAGATGCAGGGGGAAATATAGTGACAAAGGCTGAGGAATAGGCTGAGGTACTTAATACTTTGCTTTAGTCTTTAATATACAGATCAGCTGTTTTCTGGATACCCAGTACCAAGAGCTGGAAGACAGGGAGCAGAATGAAGGCCACAAAACTCAATGGGAAAGTTAGTGATGTGCTTAGACACACAGAAGTCTATGAGGCCAGATGAGATCCACCCAAGGGTTTTGAAGGAGCTGGTGGAAGTGCTTACTGAGCCACTTCTCATCATTTATCAGCAGTCCAGACCCACTGGGGATGTTACAGTTGACTGCAAGTTAGCAAATGTCATGCCCATCTACAAGAAAGGCAGGAAGGAGGATCTGAGGAACTAAACTCCTGTCAGTCTGGCCATGGCATAAGAAAACTTGTGGAGCAGACCATATTCAGGGCCATTATGTGACACATACAGGAAAATCAGGCATTTGGGCCCAGCCAATATGACTTTATGAAAGACAAGTCCTACTTGACCAACCCAATCTCCTATGACAAGGTGACACACTTAGTGGAAAAGGAAAGTGAAGTTCCTCAGTGAAGGAAAGGCAGTGGATGCTGTCTGGATGTTAGTAAAGCCTTTAACAGTGTTTTCCATAGCACTCTCTTGGAAAAACTGGCTGCTCATGGCCTGGATGGCTTACAGTTCACCCTGGCTGATGGCCAGGCCCAGAGTGGGGGGTGAATGGAGTTACATCCAGCTGCACTCTGATCACAAGTGGTTTTCCTCAGGGCTCAGTGTTGCAGCCAGTCCTCTGTCTATGATCTGGACAAGGGGATCAAGTGCACCCTCAGGAAGTTTGCAGATGACACCAAGCTGGGAGAGTGTGTTGACCTGCTGGAGAGTAGAACAGCTCTACAGAAGGATCTGGACAGGCTGGATCAATGAGTTGAGACTAATTTTATGATGTTCAATGAGACCAAGTGCCAGATCCTGCCCTTTGGACCCAACAACCTCATGCAGTGCTACAGGCTGGGGGAAGAGTGGTTGAAAAGTTGCCCAGAGGAAAAGGACCTGAGGGTGCTGGTCAACAGCCAGCTGGATATGAGCCAGCAGTGTGTTCAGCTGGCCAAGAAAGCCGATGGCATCCTGGCCTGCATCAGAAACAGTGTGGCCATCAGGACCAGGGCAGTGATTGTCCCCTGGTGCACGGCACTGGTGAGGCTGCACCTCAAATCCTGTGCTCAGTTCTGGGTCCCTCAATACAAGAGAGACACTGAGATGCTGGAGCATGCCCAGAGAAGGGCAATGAAGTCAATGAACAGTCTGGAGCACAAGTCTGATGAGGAGTGGCTGAGAGAACTGGGGTGTTTTAGGCTCAGGCTAAGACACCTTTTCACTCTCTACAACTACATGTAAGGAGGTTGTAGCAAGGTGGGGGTCATTCTTTTCTCACGGGTAACAAGTGACAGGATGACAGGTAAAGGTCTCAAGTTACACCAGAGGAGGCTTAGGCTGGATATTAGGAAAGATTTCTTCACTGAAAAGGGCATTGTAATTAACAATCTGGAGAAGTGGTTGAGTCACTATCCCTGGAGGTATTTAAAACACTTGTAAATGTGACCCTTAGGAGCATGGCTTAGGGGTGGACTCGATGGTGTTACATTAATGACTGAACTTCATGATCTTAAAGGTCTTTTCAACTCCAATGACTCTGTGATTGTCTAAAATTTTAAACTATGTTCAAGATCCAGAGATCCGAAATGTAATTACTACGTCAAAGGTTTTCTTGATTTATTCTGAAAACTCCATTCCTCAGCATCCCAAATCACACAAAAGCTACTGTAAAATTTGGGGGATAGGAGTGAAATCTGACCAACCCAGGTGTGATAAACTGGGTGTAAATTAAGTACCATCCATAAAACACTTTCAAGCTGAAAGAGCACTAAGTGGTAAGTATTGATTACCACTTGTCCTGTACTATATGTATCAAATGAACCAAACTGATGGAGTCTGATTGTCTCATTATTTATTAGGTACTTTTAACCTAAAGTATAATAGAACAGCTTAATGGCATAGCTTGAAATTACTCAGATCCAGACCCTGTGACTCACTCATATGTTAATGTACTCGTAAAGTTAATGCAAATAAATGCAGAATTCCCACCAGGTTTAGTTTCCTTAAATGGTGCTTTCATTTAATGGGAACTAAACATGAAAATAGAGATATTATGGGATCTCTGTGAATCCACCACTTCTGCCTGCTTCCACTATAGCCTCATCTGCTAGCACCAAGGCAGAGGCTGTACTCCAAAATACAGACTGCATTTTAGCAATGACAACAAAGTGTTCTTGGATTTCTCCTCAGATACATGACATTGAATTTTTCACAACTCAAAAATATTTAGATAATAAAAAGGTAAACTCTGTGCTTTCACTGAAAGAAGTACCAGTGCAGATGGTGTTCAAATAGGGTGTGCACATACTATACTCCAAGAAAAGCCTACCTCTCCTATGATTTGCAAACCTCAGGCATCTATTTTTTTCTTGATTCCTAAAATCTCAGTAGCAGGTACCCAGATACTAGCATCCATAGATGGATGTACACATCTCCTGTGTACAGCAAATACAACTGTTCATGTATTTCACCATCTAGTCCAAGCACAGGGGTCACACTACATGTTCTCTGAAGGTCCCTTCCAACCCAAACCATTCTGTGATAGCCCATACTCAGACAAGCACCAGTACACCCATTTATCACCACACAACAAGAAGCACTGTGAACCCAATACAGTACTAGCTACCTGTTTTAGACAGTTTGCCGGTACTTCTGTTACTTGATGAGCTATCTCCTCTTGTCAGGACGGTTATCCCACCAAAGCTGGCTGTCTTTGTTATGGCTGGCTTCAAATTGCGATTTGAGCTGTCCGAGTCTGTGCTGCTCCATGGCCTCTGGTGGTCTGTCCACTTTAATTCATTCTCTGTACTGCTCTGTCGACTGCCAGATGTCTTCCCGATGCTGTCTCTGTTACCCCTACAGACATCATGAAACAAAGATTTATACACAAATAAAACCATGTCAAGGCAGAGTCTATCTTCAGGTACTCTGCAGCGACCCTAATAATGAAATACGCTGCCTTTATGAAAGCATGTCTGAAACAGGAGATTTGAACCCCATACTCATCTGCCTTCAGCATGTAAACACTGCTATAGCCTTTTTACAAGCACAGCACTTACCACCCTCCCCTTTTGGACATCTCAGAGCACTTCACCAGATGGGGCTGACACAGCAACATTATGCAGCACTGATGTAGCATTCCTGTTGCCTGTGGAGTGTTCTCTTCCCTCAGCAAACCTCTCACTACTTCTCACTTTGTTGTCCATCCCTTCACATTTTTCACACCAACTTCACCTGCCCTCTACCTTTGTTTTAATATTCTTATTTCTATTGCACCTTGCTCCCAGTCGTTATCAGCTTTGTGAAGTCCTCCAAAACCTTCGCTATGTGTGTCCTCTCAGTGTGACCACAAACTCTTCACTGCTAATGCTCCACTTAAAGACCCACGAGCTGGTTTATTTCCCCTCTGCACACAGTAACTGTGAGAAGTTTTGGGTAGATTCTCACCCTTCCTCAAGGACAGAGGCTGTCTGTCCTTGAACAGTTGCAGAGCACCCAGTGTACTGTGAGTAATGACACTAAACTTTGATCAGAATTTGGAGAAGTTGCCTTATTTATGGTAAACTTCTTATAATGTACTGCTGAAACGACTAAACCAGGATGCCTACCACAGCTTAGTGCACCAGGACTGTTATCCCAACTGATGCTCATAACACTGTCTTTGGAAAGCTTTTTTCCACTCTGTCTTATAATACAGTATAATACCTTGCAGGCTCAAAGGTCTTCCTACAAATCAAAAGGATGGGTCTATACCTATTTAAATCCTTGTGAACATAACTCCTGCTTTTTATTTGGAGAACCTGCTGAGCTGTGTCACTTGGGACATGAAGGAGGCAGTGTGTCAAAGATGGGATGAGGTTGTGGTGTTCCTTGCCTGTGAACAGAGCCTCTCTCAGATGTGATCAGCAGTATAAACCTGTTGACCTTTGCTAGACCCACACAGTGGGAAAGCACAGAGAAACAGCACAGAAGCAACAACACAAAAAGACGAAAAATACTTTTAAAAGAAATCATCCTATAAGATTTAATTAGAGAGAAAAAAACCCCAAAGTATATTATTTACAGACTCTTTTGTACTCTTCTGCTTAGAAATTAACAATTCTCTTATATTTATATCTAGTTGAAAAGAGAGAAAGAAACAGAATGCTATTGTCTCCCCATTTTCTGTGGCTTTGGGTTACAAAAAAATTCTTTTAGTTCCCCAAACCCAAATAGACATTAGTTATTAACACTGTCTGTGTGTAGACACCTCCTTACTCCTGGATGCCCAATCCAGACTCTGAGATCATTAAGGCTAACCCAAAGCAAGAAGGAAAGTTTTTTTGCCTGCTGCCTGTTGTCATGGGGTGCAGAAGCAGTTGCTCCAGCACTGTGCCTTATCTGTTGCAATCTCTCCATCTCCCCTGGCTCTTCTATGATGACATGCAGAGTCAGCAACCACACATCAAATTTTCTCCTCACACTTCCTTTTCTCCTCACAGTGAAAAATTATGTAATATAAATTACATAGGTTTGAAGTGACATTATGCAAACCCCAATGCACACAGACATCTAGCAATCACCCTATTTCTGCCTAGCTGTCCATGTGCCTTAACAGATGAAGGACATACTTCTGAAAGCATCCACTCCTTCTGCCTCCTCTGCCTAAGCCTTCTGGCAGCTGATTGACTTTTAAAGCAGCTTGGTATGCTCAACTCTGGTTGATCTGAACTGAATGTGTGAGAGTTCATGGTGGTGGAAGACAACCTTCCTAAAACTCTCAGAAGAACACTGTCACCACCAGACTGGGTCTCCCTCTGATTCAGTGTGTCAACTGGTAAAAAGGTTCTTCCTGAAAAGAGGGACTGACTCTTACTGATTTCCTGTGGCTTGGAATGCTATTTGGGATATGGGATACACTTGAAAGTTCTCTGGGCAGAAGGAATTGGAATTAGGAAGACAAAGTTCACAGAAAAAAAGTTCCAAAACATAGCTACATCGGGTAAGGGAACTTCAATCAGTTTTGCCTCAATGTACTTTTCCTTCAGCTCTTAACGAACAAAAGGAAAAAAGGACAGTCTGGACACTAGGCTTTGAAATGTGGCTGTCGTATATGCTCCAGCAAAAATGAGCTACCACCAGCTACAGTCACTCCCAAATTGTCACAGTCTGAGCAGCTGGGCAGCTGAAAATCTCACATGGTTCCTGAGGCAGTGATCCATAAAACCAAAGAAAAGGCTCCTGTTGTTACCTCCGTATTCAGAGGACATGGGAAGAGTGAGGTAGAACACTGTTATCCATGCTTTTTTTCAAATCAGAAGACTGACATACCCACACATGTCAAGGTCTCCCTCAGCAAGGACACAGATACAATCACGATTGAGATTCACTGGGAAATGAATATTAAACAAAAGTCATACAAACCTAAACAGCTGTCTTTTCTTATGCGTGTCATTGCATATGCTACCGTCTTGCAACAGCCTACTGAAAAATGAAAAGAAAGATTATGCTAACAAACATTGTAATTCAAATTCATCTGATCTGTAAAGCTATGTTTGATTTTTAGATACATCTTCCAATTCGTGCTACATTCAGTTTAAAAAAACAAGGCTAAAACTGCCCCCACCTCCTTCTCCCATAACTGTGTGCACAGTCAACTGAACATAAGAAACATCAGCCATGGAGGCTAAAGGCCATTTAGCATTTCCTGTTACCGAGCAAGGTAATTCTCAGAAGCCAAGGAACCGTACATCTACATCCAAAGGAAAATTCATAAAAATATCACCTAATAAGAACATAAAAAATGCAAGCCAGCAAAATACTGCGTATGTAATTTTAAGCACTTGCTAAGTCGCTCAGAAGTCTTTGCAGCTCAGAGAAATGCTCAGATTCTCTGACAAAAAAAGAAAGGCAAAGCACTTAAACACATACCTCACTTTCAACACAGCAAATCAACAGGACTGCTCAAGTGCAGAGCCAAGTACAAGTTTAAGTGTTTCACCTGATCAAAAGCTGTAGGGCATGCAGCAAGAAAAAGCAGGGTTCTGCAGAACGCAGCTGAAGTCTCCGTCAGGACAGCAACAGTGCAGGCAGTACCATTTCCAACCTGGCCTTTCACTGATCTCCACTTGGGTATGCATCCTCACACCAGAAAAGCCGGTCAGCCAGCTCACAGGTTCCAGCACAACAAACCACGTGCAAATACCAGAACTGACCACATTCTCCTGTACAGAGGTGTGGGATTGAATGCATAAACCAGGGGAGGTCTGGCTGTGGAGTTCATGGTTTATCCCATAAAGTTACCTGCCCTACTCTTGGCAGCACAGCCTCTGAGTGCTTTCCATGCTGACTGGGAAATGTGAACAACCGTGTCATGTTTGTTGTCCCAATCTCTCCTGAGAGGGAAAAATATCTTTATGGGAGCACTTGATTTTTGCTTTACAGGTTTCTCTGTTGCAATTTTGATTTATTTTGATAAAGTGTGTCTCCATAGTCATGATACAGAAGAAGCAGCTGAGAAAATACCCTTGGTCCTCAGAATATGAGGGAGGTAGATGACAGTGGCCATGATCTCCTGAGGGCCTTTCCTCATTCCACTTACAGAAGTGTCCATCAGAAAAGCTGGTTTGTACCATTACTGTGGAGTCATTTTGTATAGGAACTGCTTCACCCAGAAAAGACATAAGGATGGACAGAAAACTACATGCTGTAAGAGATAGCCTCCCTTTATTCAAGGGAGTGATAAATAGTTTTAAAACCTGCACAGGACAGACTTGGGTCAGCACTGCTCAAACACTCACCAGTGAATTTCCCACTTTTGGTTAAATCCTTATCTGACATAAACGTGCGTAATTTTTAAGATTTACAACACAGTTAAGCTAATTTATGGCTGTTACAGAGCCAACACTTCATATTTTGTAGATCTTAAACACAGTTTCATCTTCCCTTTGCTTTGAGTGGATTTGACATAATAAAAATAACATTCACAAGAACTATCACACAGTAATGCCAAGTAACAGTGAGCTCAAATATCACCATATCATTACCACACTGCAGCAGTAAAGCAGGAACTTGTGTGGAACTTGTGAGCGTTCACAAGCAACAAGTCATGTCAATGCTGCTGGTCAGTCCAACAGGAGAGCAGGTTAAACAGAAACCCCACTCTGGTGTTTCATAAATACCATCATCCAGACTTGCTAGAGTGCTTTTTAAAGATCAGTAAGTCAAATCCAAAAAGCACTCCAGAGACAGAATGGTCATTTGAAATGAAAGCTTCAGTGGGCTGCCCCTCTCTCCCACAATCTGCTTTTTAAACTGAAATGCAAAGCTTCAGGAAAGCAGCAGTAATACCTTATCTGCTTAGATACCATAATACTGCAAGGCAAGCTCTTTTACCCTCTCTTAAAGCACAAAACCACTGCAGATAATATGGATTAAAATTTGCTCAACAGTCTTCACATTAGGATAAACAAAACTATAGATAGACAAAATAATAAGAGAAACAGCTACATTTAACACACACAAACAAAATAAAAGCTATTTTTTACCTGTTTTCCACAAAAAGGTTTTCCTGGGAGCAAACTGACTGAAAAATAAAAAAGGCATTGTATCAGACGTTCTAGATATGCTCTGCTGTTCCAATTTCTTCCTTGATTTTAGAATTACCTCCCCTGCTCAGGCTTAAGGGGATTTCAATTCATGCATCATTTGCATTTGCAGAAGACAAGAGGGGAAAAAAGGTCAAGAATAAGGTCAGGCCAGTAAAATAAATTCCATGCATTACAACACATTGCCAATGAGGCATCTCAGTTTGGGAACAAACTGAAACTTCTCAGTTATGAGATCTGAAGAAGGCAGTATGTGCAAAATACTGGCAATTTCAAGGGGGAAATCATTTTTCCTGCATAATATAAGGTTCCACTGGTCTGGCCTACTACCTCAATATAAGACTGCAGGATAGCACAGAGCTACAGGTAGGAAGGACAAACAGAAGGAAAGCATGCAGAATTGACGAAGTTCCTCAAAAGGAGAGAAGATACTGCAGTACTTAGAAATAGTGTGTGAGTTCATATTTTACAGTTGGAGAGGGAACATTGAGATATAAAATGATAATAACCTTCTTAATAATAATATTAACAACAATCACAGTCTATCGCAAGAAGGTTCTTTGCTGGAGGACTTAGATCCCAGAAAAGGTGAAGGGCTCAGAAGAAATAAATCCTATGGGCAAGTGTATAATTCTTTCAGAATTACTTAATTTTTTATGCAGAGAAATGAAGCTGTGCTCAATTTCCCATGAATAATTCTCCCTCTGATTTTTTCATTTCCCTCCTATTTCATGTTCGCTACACAAAATGCCTCATAGCTGTCACTGGATTATATCTCGATGAGGTACAGAAGAAAGAATAGTCAGTACTTGCACTGAATTTAAACAAAAGGCAAGCAAAGAGAGGAGGGCACCAGAGATCGTGCCCATTACTTCTGTAAAAATGGGACTCAGCTCAAAGAATAACGAAATGCCATCATTAGCTGTGTCAAATCTTAACAAGTATGGTATAGACACAGATTTTGGATGTTTCTGTTTTGAAAAGGGTGGGCTAATGACCTATTCAAAAGAGTGCTGGACAACACCAGAAGCAACACCCTGCTCATTCCTAATGCTCCAGTTGATGCCCGGACAAAGTTTACCCATGGCACCATAGCCAGTGATATCCCATCAATTTACAAAAGGAAGAAACTTACCCCCGAGATGGCAATGCGATTTCTTACTAAAGCTGTAATTCACCCACTCAGAATCTACATTAGGGAACATCTGACAGTTCTGTGGGCTTCCCGAGCAAGCTCCCACCCTGCACTCCTGCTAAATTTGCAAGGCTCTGGGCTGCATCAGGGGCAAGTACATTTCTCCTTACCACAAAGCCCCAGGACATCAGGAGCAAGTTCTCCATTGCCAGGAACAAAATTCCTACCAGCTACGGCAGAGCTAGGGTTTCAGCCCAGGCTGAGAGAAGATACAAACTGTTTCACCTAAAATCACTGGGATCCTTCATTCAACTGCAACACTGCATCTTCTCTTATTTTATGTACCTTACTCAGCAGATTTCATTTAACAAATGTGGCTGTGCAAACTTCAGCATAGTCTAACTGTGCTGAAGCAAAAAGCTCAAAAAAAGCATAGTAACATCAACTCACGGGCTTGTACAACCTCAGCTGTGGGGCTGTGTCTTCATCTTGAGGTTCATGACGGGCATCTGTGCATCAGCTCTGTGCAGCCACATTCCAATGCACAGGATTACAGCTATTCTTACAGAAAAAGCTTCACTTAGACCACAGTACTGGTCTGCGTACCCACAAAGTTACAAAAGCAAAGGTGCATGTACCTATCCAGATTTATTTTAGCTTTTTTAAAGTTTTAAAGAGACTGGGGCATTAAGCAGAATAAATATTTGGGATTTATATTTTAGCAAGCAAGCAGAAAGATCTGCTTCCTTTTCAGTGTCTTCATGGGAACCACTATCAAGTCAGTTACAGACTTAAAGATGAAGTCCATAATAACTCCATTCGTCTTCCTGGATGATGATGTTGGCACAGGGCCACACAATCCCTGGAAACTATTTTTCAGTACAGGTGTGAGGCTGAGAGGCACTTTTTTATTATGTTATTCTTACTGTTAAAAATCAGATGGCTAAGCAGGTCTGGATAGCAATTTAGCTACTACAAGGCCAGAACTCACTTTCCTGATTTATAGCAGCAACAATGTTCAATTTAAAGCACCAGAAAAACTTAAACACCCAGTACAGCTGTTGCCAAAAAAGTCCTTGAAACACTTGGCTCTTGTATCTCCTTCAAACACACTGACAAGAAGCCTACCAAAGAAAAAAATTATGTAAGATTACCTACAAATTAGTGTCCTTAGAGAGCTCTTGTGCAAGATTTCCATCTGGGTGCTCTTTATGACTAATTGTTATTTATGAAATGAGTACTTCACTTTTCCAAGAACCTTTTAAAGTCTCAACTTGAAAACGTGCATCAGCTCTGCCACTGCACTAGGTGTATTGGGAGTTGCTGCTCTTTTTTTCAATTGCATTAGCCAACACAGATAACTATTAACATGCAGCAATATCCTGCAGTGGATACCATCAGGTAATAATTTTCATGTCAGTTAACAAGATGTGATAGATCTCAGGCTTCCAGCTAATGCTTATTACTTGATCTGCAGCCATAAACAAAGTCTTTGTACAGCAGTACAGAGTATCTGTAGGTTTATGGTAGCCAACTCGAGGTGTGCCTTTGATTTGTTTTTATTAATTTTAAGCCCTCTTCGTCCTAATCTTTTCACACTAGAGGGATGGGACAGGCTGAAGCCACATCTTCAATTTTCTTTTTTTTTTTTTTTGTTTCTATCTTTAATCAGAGAGTGATAAAGATTCTCAGAGTTTTCTTAACTAGAGGAATCATGACTTATTTTATCTGGTTCTTCAGAATACACTCCTTAGTCAAAAATAGCCATTACAATTGAAAACAGAAAATAAAAATCATGGTGTATTTCCTTTAACAAGTTCCATGTGCACTGTGGGCAATTCTAGCAATTGTGCAAGTAAGAAAATATCTACATCTACACACTGATTCCCAGAGAATACATTTATGAACAATGAATGGTCCTAGCGTGACTCTGGCTCATGAGGTTATACATTGCGTTAACCTCGAGGAATGAAATTTCCCCCATGTAATTTCATTGTTAATCTTTAGAATCAAATTTCTGCATGCTTAAAAGCCAAACATCATGTACCATTTATGCACACATTTGGGATTCTCTGTTAAATCTACACAGGGAAATAAAAATTTTTTTTTATTCCTGTATGTTGTTCTTTGTCTTTCTTGGACAATTACTTTTCAGCTTCCCAAAGGCAACAAAAGCAGTTCAGACAACAAACTTCTCTGCAAGACCCAGACAGTCCAGGTCCTCTGCTCCATTGCACTTGGCTGTAAAATTCACAAGTTGTTTTAAAACTAAGTTTCCAATAAAAATATGTTTTAAAAAGGAAGGTTGTAGGTTTTGCAATTAAAAAATCACCTTGAAAATATTTTTGAGCACAACAGAGGTCACGCCACACTGTTTTACTGTTACCAGCCTGAAAAATTTGAGGTGCACTTTGCAGTTCTTATTTCAGTGAGCTGGAATGATCATATTTATTAACTATTTATTTCTTCACCAATACTTTTATTAAGATATCAAACTAACATGCTTCTCAATCCCTGCCACTTGCTATGACAGGTGTCATTAAAATCTCCAGCTCTCCTTGTCAAAATTTATGATAGCCAACACAGCAGATGGAACACTTGCCAGAAAGTGTAATTTAAACTGACTAATATCAGACTAATCATCATAAGGACTATCATAATGATGGCATTACTCATGAACATATTTATTTTGTTAAAACCTTCCCACTTGGAAAGGAGGAGATCTGGTGCAATAGAGCACTGCAAGACCAAAGGAAGGACAGGCAAGCTTCCTGTTGGTATGGGGGGTACAGGTGAAGGCATTTTTCACAACACTTGAAAACATGCATAGAATTTTTTGCCCCTGTAACCAGACTGCCTTTTCCTCCTAGATTTTGCTCAAAGTTCTGACTTTTGGGTTAATATGTTATCCAAAGGGTTTTGGGTATCTCAAACACATTTAGAGAGGAGGTGTTGCTGGATGCAACAAGTTATGGCAGTATTCTTCATGGCTGCCCTTTTAAGACCTCTCATGCAAGCTCTCTTCATGCATATTCTAATTAGAAGTGAAGTATCTATAATCCATTTGCTAAGATTCAAAAGCAAGGTGCTGATAAAGACTTGCCTACAGCAGGGCAAACAGTATACAGGTAATAAAAAATACCACATGATTAATCCTTCTGCAACTCTTTCTACACCTGTAATTTGCAGAGTAACAAGGCTTAGGTACCTACCTCACATAAACCTGGGGACAATTGGATTAATTAATGACTGTAGAGGGCCTTAAAACTTCAAAGTCTGACATGCAGTAAGTGACTATCTACAACAGGAGGCCATTTCTTTCTTTCCTAAAATTGAAAAAAATACGTTGTCCACCACCACAACCACAGTCATCATCTTAAAATCACCTTGTATCTGCAAGGAGTGCTCCACTCAAAAAAAGTCAGCTAAGACATATATTGCTGTTAACAGTAATAGTACAGCTTGCTGAAATTCAGTGCACTAAGATGCTCACTAATACCTGCAATAGCAGAGAGAGAGAGAGCAAAGGAGTGGATTTGAGAGAGAGGGAGAGATATCTAACACTACTTATCTTTAAAAGTGCTCCCTCCCAATCCATTGAAAATGCCTGCCACAAACCACACAGTTACTTAGGTCCTGTCACTCGAAGATGCTAACCCAATGGACCACAACAACCTCCTGCTGTGAGCAATTCAAATGTTCACTGCTTGCCTGTTTTTAGGACTCAAATACCTAAAGGTAACAGCAACAATACATTGTGGAGCCACTTCCAGCACACTTTTCCAGCTACCTCTGTTTCCCAACCTGGCATTTCTAGATGCTGCTTGTGAAACTGGACTATTTCAGTAATGACTTTCCATCTGGTAATTTTTAACATTTTGCGTCATCTGAATTGTGCTTCAAAACCCAAAGTTTTTTGCTTTTGCACACGCTCCTTTGTAATGTGCCAAAACCTGCATATTTCATATAAGAAACTTGTTGCAAAGAGGCTTTTAAAGCTCTTGAACAACTTGGCAACTCTACTATGTATAGACTGTGACAGTATTTACATCAGACCCACACGCTGAAAGCAAAACAAGTGAAGGGCCTCTGCTTTTGCTGGAATCATCTCAGCCAAGAAAGAAGAAGTGAGGCTAAAAAGATTTAGGTGTAGCTAACTATTTACTAAGCCAAAAAGCAAAATTACTTATCACAAGTGAGACAACATACAATTTAAAACTTTACAGTGTATTCTGCCAAAAAAATACCCCAAACTTGGATGTGTGCAACTCCAAAACCAGATAATAACACTACTAGCCCTGCAGCATATGAACAGTTTCAATTTAATAGGACACTGCCCAATATGATTTTCAAAAATTGTTTTAATTGGGTTTATTCACATATTCCTCTAAATGCCAGAACTCCCAGTGAGATGTGAGATAAAACATTAAAATGCTGATTTTTTTATTTTTTTTCCCTTTTATTACCTCTTCATTACATTATTATACTAAATTGTGATTTTTCTTCTTTTTTTCAGGAACATCAGGTATTGCTCACAGATGTTTCATATTTAAATATTTTCCTCTAGCAATATACCTTGTTGAGCAAGAGCAAGTTCTGATTTTTTGGTCAGGGCAAGAATGTCTGCTTCATTTTATTCTTTTCAGAATATAATCATCAACAGCATGACCAACTCTTTCTGATGGCAGATGTACAGTTCTTTAATCAGTCATTTCAAAAAAAAGATGCAACTCCATGTTTAACCTCTGCTCTTTGTTCTCAGTGTCTTGATGCTATAGCACTGGCCCAAAGAAAAAAAAACCATGAGGAGTCTCTGTAGAAGGACACTTAAAAGATTTGATCCAGCTTCAAAGAAATATAAAATAACACAGCTATTTGAAATTACTGAGAGTGTCCACTTTAATCACTGCTCTTTGGTTAGCAAAAGAGAAGGAAAAAGGAAATAAATCTAGGCCACATGAACATTCAAAGAAACAGGATAAGCACTCCCCAGACAACATGCTGGGCCTGATCTCTCCTCTACCACTCTCCCTGCAACTCTTATCACCTCACTCTCCAGAAGATAACCTCCACACCTCTTAAGCTCCTCTCAGACCCTCTGCGCCAATCTGCTTTCCCTGTCTTCTCCAGCTCCACAGAGCAAGTCCAGCTGCAGTGTTGTAGGAGGGGGTAAGACTGTCTGACTACCGGCAAAGGTATGGCACTAAAGAGGCAATTAAAATAACTACTCACATCTTGTGCAAATATTCTCTCCCTCACTCTCTGATACTCCTCTTCTCTCTCTTCAATTGATTTACTTCGTCTGTCATCTCTAAATGGAAGAATTCTGTTTTGCTGAGCAGAAAGAAAACCAGGAGGGTTATATAAGTTGAGCTGTTAAAAACTGCCATTAAGTAACTGTCAGCTGAGAATAATAAATGTTCACTTAAACAAATGAAGCACGAAAATGATAGCTGTCGTTCCTGCACAAAGCACCCTGTGAGACTGGGCGCTCAAGGATTTCCAGTTAGATACTGCGTAAGGTTCACAGGCATTGCGGCCAAAATGAGGCTTTCTGCACAGCTTTTGTGGACCCACCATCCTAAAATTGGGTGTTCTCACCCCAGGTCTAAGTGCCATTGTCCTTAACTGCTAACATTACTTGGTTCTCCTACCAGATGTAAGGAGCAGGAGGGCAGGCAGTGGTGTGCTACCTACAAAATCAAGGAAGGAAGAGGGAAACTAAGCTTCAAGAGCTAAACTGTAAACCCTAGAAGAAACCCACAAAGTCTGTGTGTACAAGGAGAAGACCCAGATATTCGGCACAAGAGTTTTAACCATTTTCACACCAAAAGGAACCCTCTACTGCAGTTTTGCTGGGAAAAGAAGGGCCATTTGTGCCTCTTGGCAAACCACAGTGTGGGAAACGGGAGGAAGGAGAGGAGATGATGACCCCCATCAGGAAATACTTCACTGGCAAGTGGGTTTCAAGTACTGCTCCTTCTCCCCCTGTACCCCAGCACTGAGATAGGTCATGCTGCTTTCCTTTGGCTGATCCCCACATTCACCACACCCTGAAATTGCTTGGGGTTTGTTTTCAAAGCCAACTCGGATGCAGCACAATTGGCAAGGCTGCCACGTACAACTGAAAGTCAAGGGAAAAAAGGGTGGGGAAAAAAAAAAAAAGGAAAGGAAAAACCAGTCCTTCACTGGAAACACAAAGGAAAGTGGCAACAAGAGACTCAGTAATAGGTTCCTCCACAAATATAACCTAAGGGAAGAAAGCATATGCTGTCTTCTTACCTGTGAGAATTTTCTCATAAAAGCAAATCACATCAGAACTCTTTTAGATTTTTTTTTTTTTTTGTTAATCTATTCCACATACACAGCTTGCACTGGATTGAAACAGCACAACACCCGCTTTTAAAGGCAGCACAAACACACACATTTCCCTGGCACTCCCCTACTCATCAAGCTCACCTAAGGTAAGGTAGTGTTATGGCACAGGCAACACAGAGGGGGGACGTCTGCCACAGTACATGCACAAGCAAGTAAGTTACACAGACAGTAAAAGGTGGTGAGGGCACAGGAGGAGGAAGGGAACTAAATTATGAACCTTATTTATTTTTGGTCAAAACTTATTTTAGGACAGTTAAAAAAAAAATAAAATCAACCTGGCCTCACCATCACATGTTTGGGGCTTTTTAAAAAAATTTTTTTTTCCTCTCTCCTTTTTGGGCTACATCAGTTTATCATCAGTCCATACTGAAATCCAACTCTGAATGGGTACAGCGGAAGGAGGAAGCCATAGGGAGCGTAACAACTGCCATAGTTAGGCAAGACATGGAGGAATGCAACTGACACAGCCTTCCACGCAGCCCAGAGCCACTAGCATTCCCCTCCCGTGGGCATGCAGCAAGTCCTGCGCCAAGCAAACCACCCATGCAAACCCACACACTGCCACGGCTGAAGCGGCCACGCTGGGGCTCGATGCCACCCACGGTGGTACGTACGCCAAACGAGGCGGGGAGGGGCAGGGGAGGAGGAGAGCAACAACAAAAGAACAACAATAACATCAGTCAGCCCACCTTCAAAAACAGAACAAATTTCAGCAACTCTCGAACCGAGAACCAACCTGATTGTCTTCTTTATCAATACTAGAGTTATCTCGCTTCAAGATAAATCGCTTCTGGGATTCTTCACCTTTTTCATCTTTTAAATGTTCAGAAAACCTTTGCTCTGGTCTGCCAGCAAAGTAAAACATAGCAATAAAAAAATCTTTCTTTTGGTTTTGCTTTGATCTTTATTTCTCAGTGCTCTTTGTTTTCACAGAGGCATTCAGTGCAAAAGCAGTTAACATTTGTGAGATGCTGCCTATAGCTGTCTGAGGCTGCTGTATCACTGCTAACTGTTATTGCTATAAATAGCTTTTGTTGTTGTTGTGTAGCAAGGAATGGGAATCCAAAGTCTCAGTCACTGAAATATTTAGACTCTCCTCACTGTGACTGAAGGACAGGGAAAACAAATTACCATACTGTATGTTAATTTGCTTCCTTCAGTAGCTGGGACCTCCAGCAACACTGCTGCTTAGTGAAGCCTATCCATCTTGAAAAGCAAGGAAAAACTGGTAGAAATCTTAAAAAAAGAAACCAAACCAAACCAAAACAAAAACAAACACTCAAGAGTCTTCTCATTCCTAATAAACAAAACCGGTAAAGGGAGGGACTGATGATGTTTTGCTTAAACAAAATATTATCTCATCACCATTAAGTGGGAAAAATACTCCAGAACAATCAGAGTATCAATTAGTTCACTGATTTAAACTCATACAACATTTATTTATTTTAAAAGTCAAACACCACTGGTTAAAAGCTCTACATTTTCAGGTTTCTAAGCTGTTATGATGCTGTTCCATGTTTTCCCCTTGTGCAAAAAAGTAGCGTCTTATGTCACCTCACCTTGTGCAAAAGGAGAATTTTAAGAGGCAACTCTTGTGATCGAGTTGATCACTGCCAATGCCTTGCACATGTCAATAAATAACACTCCAGCTGGCACCACTCCCAACGTGGTAATGTTTTAAGCCTGCAATGTTTAAACCTGCAATGCTTTAAACCAAACCAATATCAATAGCATGACCAATGGCCTCAAGAACTGAGCTCACATTCATGTGCTGCTATCATCCGACTGAGGGGCTGCTAATGCACAAACTGTGTTTTAAAAGCAGCAATACACCCTGAGATTTCTATCAGGGAACTCGAGCCTTGTGCTCTGTGTTGAAAGAGCTGCCAACAGCAGTAGTGGGAGGAGATGCTCATGTCTAAAGGCCTACACAAACAAGACACAAAGCTTCCACTGACATTAATGGAAGCAATGACGAAGAAATCAAAAGGTAGAATTTAAAGAAGTCAGTGCTTTTGCAAATAAAAGTCTTCTACAAACTTTAAAAAAACCCCTCAACTTCATCTTATTTCGCAATGGAAAATTAAATCAGATGCATAAATCAGCCACCATTTTTTTGTTACAGCATTACGATTTCAAATCAAAATACAGCACATATTCATGCCATAACTGCAGTCCACACAATTCATTGTCAGATAGAGAGGAAACATTCATAATAAACTGTAAGAAATTCAATATTATGGGACATCAGCTATCCTGCCTTTCTTTCTGTATGAATTTTGAGGACTCCCACTTCTGTACACAATTTGCATTTTTGTGACAAAGCGCCAAAACACACCGTCCTGATTTCCACAGATTGTGACAATTCAATAAATCTCTGTCCATGGCCCATAGCTCCTAGCACTAACAGACATAGGGCCCAAGTCATTAGACTCTCTGGATGCCCTACTAGCCTTCTTTTGGGAAAACCCAGAGGGCCTAGGCTCTCTGCATAGCAGTTTCATAATCTAATGGGTCATTCATTATGCTTCCTAATAAACAGAGAGGCTACAAATCCCGTTAATGGATTGCTATGTGTGTTGTTCTCCCTTTGCTCCCATTAATAAGCACTATGCCTGCACAGCCAGAAATGAAGATCCATTCACTCAAATATTCTGCTTTGACAGGGCTATCTGAGGACTGTTTTCTGGTTTTACACTCTAAAGCACAAAAAAAGGTCTGCAATTTCACCATAAGTGTAAAATTTACAGCTGCAAACTATCTGCCAAGCATCTAATAAATTATATACAAAGCAAAATAAATTAATCAGATCTTAAAATACAAAAAATAATAAAAAATTAGAGAGAAAAAAAGCTTGAAAAAGACATTTTAAAAAATATCTCCTCCAATTACGAACTTATTTAAACAATAACATGATTTTCATACTTCATAGCATTATTTTAAATTTTAAATCCCATTTTCACTTCATTTACTATTTATAAAAGGTTTCTACTTGTCGTAAGAGAATAGGAAAAGCATGAGATCAAGCCACAAGTCAAAATTAATGATTCAGTATGTGCTTGTTAATAAAATTAATCTACAAGCCCAGCAGGTGATTGATCTCAAGTTGTGAACAGAAATTTGCTTGGGCAGAGAGACTCTGCAAATGTGCAGAGCATAATGAAGTGCCAGGGTACCTTCAGCACCATGAGAAGGTCCACCCCTCTCAGTCATCCCTGCAGCTCTGAGCCACTGTTACCAGTGAGGTGGCAAAAAGCATGACCAGCTCAGTTAACAGGGAAGCAAAGCCTGAGGGAAGACTGTCAAGTGAGATTTAGGATATCACAGCAACAAATATCTTCAGGCGCACCAACCTGCAGACCTCCCAAACATTAAAGATCATTACTTGAAAGAAACGCAGAATGTTTTAAAGAAGACATCAAGGTCCAGTGATATTCACATGTGCTTGTGTTTTTCTCTTCAATACTGTCTACTGCATTTTCTTTTTTAACACCTACTGCAAAAATACATTACTAGTAGGACACAGATGGCAAACAATGTTTAAAACCAGTAAGTGGGACCAAATGTTCTGAATCACTTGGGTAGAGAACAGGTTGACTATGCAAAGGTTTGAGTCTGTTCCACTGATGGAAGTCAATGTGAATTCCACATTCACTGCTTTAAAGCTCCCTGTAACCATATAATGCATTTGCTGTAAGGAAGCAGAGACATTGTGGTTATTCTGGGGAAATCTGTTACATTAGTTCATCAATTTGCAGGTGAATCAATGCTTAAAAATTAAGATAATAACGTGCAATTTTGTGTAAGACGCAACGTAGTGTCAATATATTAAAACAGTACATTATTACAGTCATACAGCAGATACAGAGAATTCATCTTATGTGAGTCCTAAATTAATAACAATCCCATTTACTCTTCTGAGCTTTTTTAGCTGATACTGCCAGTAGAAGTCAGCACAATACGTCAGATTGTGCTCATGCATGTAAGGGAGTGAATTTATCGAAATTATTTTCAGTATGGCATAAGTTAAGTTCTTACTGAAGTCAAACAAAGTTTACAATTATTATTACTACAAACCCATAAAAAATCAGAAACTTATTTACTTTTACCACACTGGATACCTAAATTACATCTTCAAAATCCTAAACAAACCTTAGTTTAATTTTAAAAATGGGATTTGCACAACCTTTTTGAAGAGCCACTGAGAACTTCTGAAGGCCTTGTCACTAACTCAAGTACTCTTTCCTATTTATGGATCTTAAAAAAAATAAAAATCATAAACAAAACAATGTACAATACCTATCCTGTATTGGTGGGTTGACCTTGGGTGACAGTACACCCATCTACTAGGTAAGAGCTATGTGCAAGGAAAAAGACATGCAAATATTTGCCTACAAACAATGCTGTCTACCTGTATGACAGGATTTAATTTAGCCCATTCATTTATCCCCCATGTCTGGAATTAGTGCATCACTTGAGAATCTCAAAATTTACTACTCCAGGAAAAAATGTTTAAGGAGGAAATACTTTTTAAGTCAATAGGACTTCTGTAATGTGGGGACTCTACTGACAAAACCAAAATGTATGACCCAATTATACCTCCAACGCGCAGAAAACAACACAAAGGGAGAGGGAGAGCACATAGGATGGGCTGGTTTTTTCTTTGTTTTGGTTTTATTTAATATAACCTTTTGATCATCCCAATTTTTAATGCTTGACAGTATGGGTGGAAGCAAAACATCTATGCCCTGAAAATGCAACTTCACAAAACTACAATTGCATATGAACTGATGTCATATTTCCTAAAACTTGTCAGGTAGCTCAGTTAGTCACCTTTCTGGCAACGTGGTTCAGAACAAAACACAGAGCACATTTCCTCCTTCCCTGTAAAGCTTTTGATCAGGCACTACAAATGTTTAACAGAAAATGGATCTGACAGAGTAAGTTAGTGCTCTTCAGCACTCATCCTCAGGCAGCTGCTCAGCCCCCTTCTCACTCCCAGATCTGCCAGAAAGCATAGGCTCTCTGAGCAGCCAAGGCAGCCTCTCCTCTTCATCCTGCTCAGAAAGCTAGCACCATGATACTCAGGTAGGTGCCAGCAGGATGCCTCCAGGGAAGAAACTTCAGTAGGTGTCCTGCGACATCCAAGCATTTTGCCAGGAAAAGCTTCTCAAAATTCTCTGAGCATCTGCAAACTGCTGCAAATCACTAAAAATCTTTTGAAACCTTTTCCTAATCTGTTTTTTTCCCCAAGTAAAAAGAGATCATTTTTTGGCAAGTGATCAAATGGCCAGACACAATATGCAACAGGCATCATTAACCCCACTATCCAGTGATTTTTCCTGGTTCAGGAGCACTTCTACATACTTCCAGGCAGTATCAGGTCCAGACTCTGGGAGGGTACCCAGGTAAAATCTCACTGCAATACTGTTTCCCCATTTCTTGTGGCTGTGCTCCTTTTTAGGCAGCCAAATGAGAATTTCAACTCTTTCAGCCTCACTTCTGTGTTGGGGGATCACCGTAATGGTCACTTCAAGATATGGGTGAAGTTTCTTATTTCTGTGCTTGGAATAATTTCATTGTGAGGGTGACCAAGCACTGGCACTGGTTGCCCAGACAGGTGGTGGAGACTCCATCGTAGGGATGGTCCTGGACATGGTCTTGGACAACTGAGTCCAGGTGGTGCTGCTTTAGCAGGAATTGGACAAGGTGACTTCCAGACTCCTTCCAACCTTAACCATGATGTCAGTTCGTGAAACACTGAGTAACACTCAGATATATAGTAAAAAAATCCATAGCAAAACAAACCTTCATCACTACCTTTTAGATAGTTTTTGTGTCTGTTCTTTCTTTTGCAGGTTGGCCGTTTACCTTTCTGATTTTATAGTTCCTTAAAAGCCATCTGCAGTCCTTACTTAAGCGAGGCCTCAAAGGCACTTCTCTGGACTTATTCCTTACAATGAATCTTGTATTTTAGAAATGGTAAAGCTGGAGTAAGCAGCAAACTATTTCTGTGTGTCACAAGGGGGAAAAAAAAAGGGTTTGCTAGGATTATTTTTTTTTCTACTACCATTATAGTGATTTTAATGTGAGCTACACTTGCAGTCACTTCAATAGAGTTCATCTCAATTTATCTCTGAATAACAAAAACAGAGTTCATCCTTCAGGCATATTTTTACATGGATTCTTTAAGGAGAATACTCCATTACATGTTCATTTAATGCTTTTGATTCTGAGTCAACCCTTGTAAGTGGTAATGAAAAAACCCTAAGCCTTAACTACCTCAACCAGGTATTCACTATTTAATCAAATTACAGATTTTAAAAACATATTGCAGAATGGTAATAGCTATTAGGATACACAGACTAAGGAAGGAACTGAGCATTTCCTTGAGTCTGCCAAGCAAACTAATGCAGTTTCATAGACCTCTATTTCCAGAGGATATAAAAAATTAAATACTGGGGGGGGGGGGCCTCTGCACTCATATAAAATAAGTTAATTAGCTCTGAAATAACTGGCTAAGAATCAGGAAGTACAGATACCACACCAAAAGGACAAATGGAAAGAGACAAGCACGAGCTTTGAATGTTACAGTTCTGAAGACTTAGTCACGGCATTAGCAGAGCACACAAACAGTCTGGTATTGTCAGGGCTGACTTCTATACAGCACATAAATCTTTATTATGAGGCATATGTTTCTGACAGCACCACAGCACACAGGCTGTTGCAAGATGCCTTTCAAAAGAAGCAACAACCTCACCATGTGTGGAAGAGATGGGTTTGCTAGTACAATGACTGATGTAGTTAAAAAGTCTAGCAAGCACTGTAGTGTATGTCATCTGCAAAAGCCTCACAGGTAACAGCCAAGCAGCTGACTGGAAGAACCCCACACAAGAATGCAAGTTCAAAAGGGGAGATCACTGGGGTTGGCAGGACCCCAAAAAATTGAGCTTTGCGTTTGCAATGTTCATTTAATGAGTGTTGCATGGGACAGCACATTAATACTCCTCTCCTGAATGAACGGCAACAAGAAGGAAAAACAGGTAGGGTAATGGGGCTAGGAACGGGATAAACACCACTTGGGGTATGCTCAGGATCATCACCTGGCAAACAAAATGAGTAACTGACACAAAGGACCTTACACAAGGACGCCATGAGGAGAGCAATGGGATGGAGAGAGCTGGAGACAAGCACTGCTGCTGACAGGATTCAGAGAAGTTGTGAAGATTTAGGGGCACTCCTATGCAGGTGCTCTGAAGATTTAAGAGTGTTTTCTTGTTATTTACACTTGTCTTTAATTAACCTGATTGCTCAGTCCAACATTACATTGGCCTCTCTTTCGAAGGCATGCTGCGACACAGTATGGTGGCCTTTCCTGCTGTTCTAGTTTGTGAATATCTGCTATATCTGCCTACCGTGTGGTTTTTTGGTTTTAGGCTGAAGGGTCTCCTAGGGTTCTGCCTTACAACCCTAGTAAAACTGTGTAAGCATTACTGTCTCTTTGCTTTACCTTGAGGGGCAAAACTCCATCACCTGCAGTACAAATGCCTGTTTTGATCATGGTGGCACAGGAATGTATTCTGTGAGTTTAAGAATTTATAGAACTTGGAAGCAAATATCATCATTGTCAAAAGGCCTCAACTAAATGAAAAAGGCAGAATTTCAGCCCTGCAGTTTAAATTAGTTGATTAAATTCTACCAGAACAATGTTTTTCAAGAATGAGAGCCTGAAATTACACTCTTCAAATAGGTTTCATGTATTTAGGGACTGATGGATGCTAAAACATGGTTTCAAAAAGCCAGAATGGGAATTTAAATATAGATAATTGTTAAAGTACAGTGCAGTTATATTATCACAACTTAACACTTAAAACCACTCAGGATGGCATTGCAAGCATTTGAAGGTAAATGCCTCATTAACAGATTGCTGCTTTTATCATATGAGTCACTAAGAACTTCTGTTATGATGGTAAAAGCACATTAAAAGCTATAAAAAAATCAATAATCCTGTACAAGACAGTTCTTCAAGGTGCTGCCTTCTCTGTAGCACACAGGGAAGAAAATCATGCCACATTTTCCCCGGTTTAAGACCATATATTCTTTTTTTTTTTTTTTTCAGAACAGCAGCTGTTCTGCATTTATTATTAAACAGGGATGTGGAAAGTCACAAGTTATTTTCACAGTCATCCTCCCCCCCTAACTGGGGTTGCAAGTAAGTCTGGTAGGACTGAAAGAAAGAGCCAGGAATGCTTCATGGAAGCATTTGTCCTTAAGTGACTATGAGGTCCTATTATGTTACCCTTGCCAATCCTTCAAGATGCTGCAGGATGTACATGGAATCTTTTTCATGCTAAATTATTCTCTGTGTGGACCAAGGAGAGGGCCAGATCCTGAAGGATTTCAAAGTATACAGTACTTAAAGAACCTGATCTAATGTTGAGGTATCATCACAAAACTCCCAAGGTTTCCTAAAACTTAATTCCAGAAAATTATCCTGTTTTAAGATATGGATGCAAAAACACAGTACTTGACTCCCCAAGCATCTGCTTGAGTACTAATTTCAATATTTTGCCTAGTATTTTTGGGCCAGAACATGGGCTTTGAACACAGGGGAGAAGCCTGAAGGCCAAGGCCACAGGCAAATACCAGCCCTTCTTCTAGCTGGGGCACAAGCACAGCATCCTCTCTCAGGCAGGGACCATGTTAGGAGCTCCAAAATGCTCTGCTGTCCTCCTCTGATCAAGCTGAGATTATATCTTTACAGAGGAACCTGCTTCTCCTTCTCTCTCCCCAGTTGGATTTAATTCTTGATATTCAGGGTGTCTATTGAGACTGAACATCTTGCACAGTGCCAATTTATTTCCAGCTAATAGAGGCTCAAATTGGTAGCACAGTTTATTATGGAATTCATTAATATCTGATTTTAAGGATGTGGCATATTCTGTAAGTGGCTGAAAATTACAGTGTTGCATAACTGCTGTGATCTATTTAAAATTACACTTTTCTATTTCAGAAGCTCAGAAATTAACAAGTAAGAGAGAGAGATAAAGGAAGCAAATTCAAGATTTGAGCGCTACTGATGAAGGTAAGATGGTTCACCAAAAATCAACAGGCTAACAAAGAAACTATCAGTCCTCCTGAAATGCCCCACGGAGACATTGATACTTGAAGAAATTCTTGTTCTGACTTCTGCTTCATGCCACAAACATTTTTGCCATCTCTACCAGGAAGACTCATGGTTCAGAAGTCATCCTCTGAACAATCACTGGCCCGAAGAAGAGGGCCTGTTCTTCATAAACTGTCAGAGACAGCCTCACAAAGGCTACCCTGGAAGCAGCAAGCCAGAACAACTGACAGAGATTTCTCAAAACTCATAATACTTTTTACATTTTTATGAGTCCTATTTCCTACGTTAAAAATGAAGCAGGCTACAGAAGCGCAAAAGGCAATTACACAACTAATTTGAACCACCTCTAAAATTTACTTGCTCAAATATCAACACCTTATTTCTGAAATGCTCAGATTTAAATATGTTACTTCACCTACTACCGATGCACAGTTACCTCTGAGGAAAGCACAGGGGCCATCTCAGATTTCCAGATCTCTCTCCAGTGATTTGAAAGTATAAGTGACCAAACAGCATCTTGATTAATGAGCACTTTCCTACCACAGACTGAACGAGCACAAGGATTAATTACTCATGCAAGAAAGAGCTTCCTTCAACCAAATTACCTACTTGCTATTCCATAGCACTCTCTCCCTGGGCAACCTCCCAGCTACCCACACAGAGTAGGTGACAGTAACCTTCTAGGTTTAATAAAACTTATACTACTAAGTGGTGTGATTATAAAGATTAAAAAGAAAAAAAGATAGACAAAGAAATACCATAGACATCTTCTGATTAGCGCTTACTATTTCATTAGAGCATAGAACAGCTGTAAAAAGCACATGTCCACCTTAATTATAAACAATTTCGTTTTAATAAATTACATTAGATGAAAATTTAATATTGGAGCTATTAGAACTGGTTCATTAACCCTAACATCTCATTTACAGAATAAGTAATTTCTATGGGTCCAGTATACATCTTACAATGAAGTAAGAATGAAGCCAGTATTTAAGGGTCATATCCAACTCAACTTCAAGTGCACCAAGTATTTATGTTTTTTCTTTTGTACTTTCCACATAAGAGACATGTGGCTAAAATGACAGAATGTTTCCTGAGAAAAAAGGCTGTCCTAACTCAACTATCATTAAGAAAGTAAACAGTTTCTTTCTAATCATGTTCCTAATTTAATTCCAGGGTTTTTTAATGAAAAAAAGTCAAGAAATAAAATCCAGGAAAACGCAAGTAATCTGATACTTAAATGCTACATATGTTACAACGTAGCTGCATAAGCTCATAGTTTTTATTGTTATTCCTTTATTGATGTTTTTACTAAATTATTAGTCACGTCATATATTAGTTCATCTTAAACCAAAACAAAATGTCTCGGCCAATTACAATGTCATTTCTCAGTTACACAGTTTCTTCATTTTAGTTGCGTATATCTACCATGCACCCTTATATTTCTTTACACATTTGTAACAGACAATGTTGCAAAACCAACTGAGCAACAGCAGTTGTAAACCAGAGGGAAAGATTTGATATATCGAGTTTCTGCTTATTTCTTGGTAGCAAAGAATCAGCTACTCCATAGAGAAGATGGAAAAAAGGCAACTACAACAGGAAACAGAGGTCCTCTGACTCCATAGTCTCTTGAAGAAAAAAAATAATGCAAGACTGCAATGAAAATAGTAAAACCAGAAATAAGGGTGTGGCTCCTAAAAGCAATTCTGCTCTCATGAGATCATTGCTCTGTGTACACACATGATAATCAGGAATAGCATAAGGTGCTTAAACGCAGATGGAATAATACCATGCAGCAAACCATTTGCCAGGTAACTATTCTGGGTTACAACAGGGAGGGTAACAAAACTGTTCTTCAAATGCTCTGGCAAACATGGAGCTGCTTTGACCGAGATTTTACAAAAAAGGTCAGTGGGAAAGGCATACTTTTCTGCATGCTCCAAAGGCTGTAACATTTGATATCTCAAGGAAGTCTTTTTGGCACTTCAGCCTAGGGTTAAAAAAAAATTATAGAAACTCTTCTCCATTGAAATTGCCATGTTCAGTGAATGACATTTTACTGGCATGCCTGTAGGATTCTGTACAAAAGTTCAGACTCTGAAGATGGTGAAATTGTCACAGTGCACCTCTACTAGCACAGATGTTATCTACAGCAAGATCATTCAGTGAATACACAATAAAAACCTGAAGAAACTTTTCTTCTTTGCTTTCAATTCAAACCACTCTTACACAGAGGAGGCAGAACAACACAGATTGCATGTCAAATTATGAAAGCCTTGCAGGTTATTAAAAGTACAACTAGTACGTTATGTCTCCTTCTGCTGATACAGTTCATCTCTAGATTATAAGGAACCCCTGTAATGCACATAATAGCTTAATATTGCCTCAAGTTTTTGAAGCATCTCAAGTGTACCAAAACACCTTCCAACTGAGCCAGCATTATATTAACAGAGTAGGGTAAAACCCGTGCAACACAAGGATCATAACTCACAATGCTCTTGAAAAATAAAATAGGCAGAACTGAGGATGTGAGAATTGGTATGAAGTTCATAATAGGTATGTTACACCTTCAGAATGTATGAAAAAGTCTAAACACAGCATTATATATCATCAGCATCCTACCTTCTCAGTTCTGATGAGCCCTGCCACTCACACTTATATAAAAAAGGTACATGAATGCATGTGTGGGCTGTGGTACAGACATACTTGTCACATGGCTGATGATCTCAACGAAATGAAAACCCTTTCAATTTACCAAGCACACCAAACACACTTCCCCTACATTTCTCCACCTATCTACAGATAATTGAATGAATCTGATTGAACTGATACATCCAACAATATGAGCGGTTCTGCAAAAAACTCTGAAGTACTTCCAGCTGTTTGATAGGCATTATGAGAAATATGCAGAATAGAAGGTGGCACATACACATTTTTTGGCTCCAAATACGGATGCCCTCTCTAACATATTGCCTCAATTCCAAACTTCTCTTTATATTGTATTTCATGCTCTTAAGTTCCCCGTACATTTCTGTGTATCTTTAGATGATGACAGGCAGACACATATGACAGACAAATATAAATTAGAACAGTGATGCAAGAGCAGTTACATACTGAACAAAGCAAATTTCCCATTTTAAGTATCGAGTCCTTTGACTACGAAAATAACAACAAAATCCTCCTTCATTTTCTGATCAATTTTCTCACATATACTGCTAAGAGTAAGATTCCAGAAACTGGATTATTTAGTTAGGCAGGACTTTGTAAGACATGAGATTATGAAAACACATGGTTTTTTTTGAAGTTTTTTTTTTTTTGTACCTACTTCAAATTTCAAAAATCGTATGAAAAGATAATTTGGTTTTAAAATCCACTATTCTGTAAAGGGAGCTAGAGTATAGAGACTTAACTTTTTTAAGGTCAACACACACTTGGGTAGTTGAGGTAATCACTGTCTTTACAAATTTCCTTTAATAAAAAATGCTTTGAAAACTGTATGACTTGTTCCAACAAAATCAAAGAAAAAAAAAGGCACCTTAGATTAATTAATTATAAATACTTCATTATAAATAATCTTCAGACTGAAAAACTGCCATTATCGTCTGACTGTATTTTTAAGAGAGACTTCACTGAGAGTTCATGAAAGCTGCAGGATTGCACTCCCAGAGATTCAAGTCCTAATGAATTTTTTGCCATGGTTTTTCCCCTCAGTGTAAAGCAGCATGGACGAACACGCAGCCCTCCTTCCAGTTACAACCTCTTCAATAAACACTTTCTCACATTCCAAACCTCCATAAAGTAGGTACTTTACAGGTACAGATACATCATTGTCCTAAGATAGGCAATTGATGAAAGCACTGAAATGCTCCCGTCTGCTCCATTCTTACGCTCACCCCCTGATTGACACACACTAGTCCTTACCGAGGCACCGGTAAGGGAGTGCTGATACCAGATTTTTCCAACCAGACCTTTCATCTCAAAACCATTAACTCTTTTGATACCTCCAAGCACCTGCAGGCAGTGAGCACGGGATGTCTCTGCTGAACAGGACAAACACACCTCACTGCCTGGAACCAGGGAAGAACTCATCACCTGCAAGCGGGAGCAGAGATGTGACATGAACCCTCACTGAGTCAAAGAAATAAGCACAAGGTGCTTATTCAAGCCCACATGGAGACACTGCAGAGTCATATGCTCTTCCCAAACAAGCATACATACACAAAAGTCATATCCAGTGCAGAATTCATGAGTTTTTGTGTATGTAAGAATATTCTCCTCTCTCCACAGTAGTAGCTAAAGTAGTCTGGAAACCACATGCCATAAAGAGATAATTTATTGTCAAAATGCAGATCTTCAGAACATCTGTCTGTGGGGCCTCTCCATAAACTCACAAATTGCTATCAAGGCTCAGGTTTACAGCACAGCATAACCACATTGAACAGCATTTCAGACGCTCTTCAGATTCTCCGGTATTCTGGATACTGCCCAAGTAGTAATTAATAGAGTCAACACATTCCCAGTATTTGGTGTTCATTTGGAACTGCACAAAACTGTCTCCTCTGAGAGTAGTGAAATGCAGAACACATGAAATCACATTGGACACTTTCAGATGTGAAACTTACACAGTATTTGCTGTAGATAATAAAATCTCATCAGCCCTTATTCATGCTAGATAATAACAAACTCTTTTCTGTCAGAGCCAGGGACATTTACAAAAAAACATGCCATCTCCTCCAGTTATGAAAACAAACAGCCACTTCACAAAAGCTTTATTTTATGGTAATATCAAAATAATGTAAATAACACACTGGAAGCATCACAAGGCAATATGAGTCTCATATAATCCAGTTACCTACCATCAAATCAACGAAGAGGGAAGAAATCAGCAGCTTGTGTGATGCTTACAAAACAGCTGTACTCACAGTCAACAGAGGGGCAAAACCCTGTGTTTATTTCCGGAATATCTGCACAGGAATGGTTATCGGCACCAATTTTTCCTGGCCTCACCTCCAGTTTAGAAGACCACAGCTGAAAGGGCCATTCAATCTGTTACATCCCTACAACATCCTGCCCACTGAGCTTGCCCACAAGGATGCCAGTTCATGCCTGGCAAACTGCCTTGCTTGCTCACTCCCACCATGCATGAAGCCACAGCTTCACCAGCGCACTCAGCTCTGACTGCTGAAGAAGGCTTCAGTGTCCTCTCCAGCAGCACTGTGTAAGCATTTTCAACGCTGCTTCCAGTGCTACCCGTTCCTGACATGATAGCCACACAACAGAGCAAGGCATTTACAGATATTAATGTGTTAGTATTATTCTATTATCAAGTCAGCCACGAGAAGGCAATGCTGTGAGGAAAGATCTGTAGCAGTTGGTGCATACAGCAGTGGCATAGATGTGAAGGGAAAAGGGAGGACTGTAAAGAGAGAAGAATTCTTAAAAAGCATTCAAATATGATTGATTGTGTTTTGTTTAAGAGGAGACTCATTTTCAGCTCAAAACTGAACACCAGACTACTGCATACCCAGCTTTTTCTTATTCATAACCAAATATAGCCCTTGCATGGGGGCAGGTATATCAGAGCCTGAGGCTAAGCCTTTGCAGCCTGAGTGTTTTATCAAGCTACTGTAATTCTCTTGACTTCTGAAAATCAAACTGTTAGTGTACATTTTATTCAAACCTTTAAAAATATTAATGCCCAAGTGCTGTTTTACAGATGTCCAAGTATGTCAGGGACAGCTCATGAGAAGGATAAAATGAATAGTCCATGATCTTAAATTTATTACATTTACATGGAAGATTTTGGCTCAGTGAAATAGCAAATATCAAAGTGTTTGGCTCAGGTTTTGATCTTGCACAATTAGGTAAACACAGAATCACAGAATTAGTTGAGTTGGAAGAGGCCCACGAGAAACATTGAGTCCAACTCCCAGCCCTGCACAGCACCATTTCCAAGTCCTTCCATTCTTCCACAGGAGAAGCTAATAACATTTAAAAAAAAAATACTCTCTGCAACTGAATATAAATAAATGACCTAACAACTGGATATACAAATGAAATAAATGCTTATATTTCTCCTACTAATTGAATACAGGAAGTACACAATTTTCAAACGGGGCTTTCCTGTTCCAATACCAGATACCAAAACTTCATTATCCAGTTGTAATTACTTCCTCTTCATTACGTACTTTATAGGTAGAGAGGGAGAAGCTGGCTACATTTAATACATATGTGGCATTTGGCAGAAAAAGTGATGCTGATTAGGCATGGACATATTACTGCAGCTCATATCGAGTTTTTTTAAGCTTTATACAGGTTCACATAGCAGCACAAAATTCATGCCAGCACAGGTTTAACCTGTCAAGAATCTTGCAATGCATTTGAATCATCAGAAGGAATTTGTATTTCACAGAAACACAGTGGTCAAACAGTGAGATTTGAAGACAAAATAAAGTGGAACCAGGAGGGGAGGAGAACAAAAGAGAATGAATGGTGGCCAGTGGTGGAGGGGAACCAAATCCTATATAATCAGGTTGGGCAGAATATGACTCTTGAAGTAGGGAGAGCCAGAACAAGGAAAGAGGCAATCTTCCAAATATATTTGGGTTATTTAGGATACAGCTGCATGGTATCAGGAGACTTGTAAAGCAATGAGCTCATTTCTGTAGCAAAGTGGTGGCACTAAGGAATCAGGAAAAAGTAACATTTCAAGATAGTGGCCTAAGTTTCTTGCAGAAGACCAGTTAGGTTGATTTCTCATTATGTATCTTTATAGTCTTAGACAACCTCACAATGACAGCCCTGTCCTCCCTTCCCAACCTAGAAAACAATACATAGCGCTCACTCTTGCTACAAAAATAAATTTAAAATATATATATATATTAAAACATTACACCACACAGTCATGGTACAAACCAGCTCTTGTCTTGTGAAAGGGAATAATGAAAAATACAACAGTGCTTCTACTTACATTCTTGTATTGCTGGTCTTGTTGATAATTACAGATTTTCCAGTCTGATCCACATTGTGATCCATTCCAAAATAAGCTGCGACTCTGTGCACTAGCATCCTCTGATACGATGACATCTGAGGGAACTTTTTATAGTGATTACTAGAAACAAAGGAAACAAATAGCATTGATAATTGTATTTCCCTCTGAGTAAATAAATGAAAACAGCAATAAATTTGATAATTCAGTGGAAAGAAATCTAACTGAAAACTTCTCCATTGTGCATTTACATATAAATGTTTTCTATGGAAACGCTGAAAAAAAGAAGAAAATAATTAATTTTAGAATTTCTAATAAGTAAATTTCCACATGCAATATTGGGACAAACAAGGCTTACGCTCCACAGTACCTAGTCAGTATTCTGTGTGTTGGGAAGAACTCATTCCCCAATCCCCCCCACGCTCACCCTCCCTGCACAACCAATCCTACAGATTTGCTGAGACACTGGCAACAGCTTTCTGCCTTTCTCCCAAAGGTCAGACACAGGGCAATTCTGGAAAGATCCGGTTTGGCACATGCTCCTTTTTTCTCTATTACTGACAAAATGCTTATTTCCCGTCAGCATAATTTTTTCCTCTGCTGCTGTTCTGATTCTCTACTTTTAAAGCTGCAGGAATTTTTTATTATAAGGAGCACATAGTAGCAAGAATCCCTCCACCTAAGTTCAGTTTTATTTTCCAACGCATTAGAATAACATAGCACAAAGGAAAAGCCATGAGATAACATATTTGATTATCCTCTACGCTAACAGCTTTAATTATATTTTTGAGTCTAAATGAGCAGGGCCAGTGAAATTACAACACTATGAAAAGCAAAAGGTTTCCATTTACATCCACTGTATTTTAAGCAGTCCCACCACGTGTCAGGAAATAAAAGCCTGCTCCTGCAGTGTGCCAGTTACAGCCCTCAGGAGCACTGCGGTCCATATGAGCGCACCCCGCGCACAACTCACATTGCAACGCACGCACGACACCTAATAACCAAGTGTGGAGCTCCACTTACTTGTTGTCACTAATAAAATCAATAATTTCCTGCTCCATTTTCAAGAGTATCATTCTGTCCCTGTCAAAAAGAAACGCAAGCATTTGTACCATCGACTACGAATAGACATTTTAGAGGAAAATATTCATATATCAGTGTTTGTAAGGTTATTTTGCAAGTGTTGTCAGTAATCTGGACTAAAAATGAAACTTGTTTTATGCTGGCTCATCTGCAAAAGACTACAGCCTGCTTTGCTGCACCTTTGCTGACATACGTGACAGATTCCACCCTTCTGTGAGCTCAAATATGGTGTGAAAGCGCTTCCAGACACAAAAGGCTGAAATCAATGCATTGCATAGAAAGACTCTCACTGCTATGGATAGCTCTGGTGTTTTTTCACCCTTTTTGATGGAAAATGAGATTTCCAGCTAAGCTAGATCTTTTGCAAGAAGAGCTGCTACCCACAGAAAATTTCAACATTTTTCCTGAGACATATCTTCCATAAGGCCTTGATTTGCTGCAAGAAGACTGGACACATCTAATCTAGTTAGAGAGCATAATGGAGAACACCACCTTTGAGCTGTGGCTCCCAGGAGGCAATGTCACAGCATTTCTCAGGCAAAATGCTCTATTTTCAACTGGAGGGTCTCAGATGTTCCCTTTTCCCCTCCTCTCCTGTCAAAAACATTCAAAAGTCCCCTCACACATTTCCACATATTTCTAAGCTTGACAGAGTCCCATTGCTCCTTAGTTCTTTTGAACTTTCTCATTTTGCACAGACAAAGCAACTGAAGGACCTATCTATACACCAGGTCATGCAAGCTGTTAGGTACCCAATTATTCCCATTTCTCCTGGGAACAATTGCAGAATTACATGGTACCTATTTAACAGATCCAACTGAAGTGAATGTTGAAAATCACCATGTATAAAAACGTTACAGGTCTTTCCTTGGATGTTTAGAGGCAAATTTAATGATGAGATGGGCTTGTAGCTCCAAATGAGTACTATGGGAATACTGAGAGCAGAATTTGGCACTGAACATAGGATTTTAATTGCTTACAGCACTGCTAAAAGCAAACTACTTTATATTCATATACAGATCTCCAGACGCAATAGTTATAATATATTATTGCAATCACCAGTAAAGCTGTATACAAGAAGGTAAGGACAAAGAGCAGATGCTATTGACAGTGAAATTAAGCAATGGGTGACTGGATGGGGGAGTAGAAGTTGATGATTTTTTATAGCATTTTTTCAGTTAACAGCCCACCTCCTTTACATTTTCCCTCATAACCATCTCCAGAACAAATAAAACAGTGTACAGTTACAGGAAGTCAAAGACTGCCAGCTATAATTTCAGAAATGCCAGCTCTAATGCAGGAAATACCTACCTGGGGTTATTCTTTAATGTGTTAATGAGAAACTCATGCAAATCTATGCCTGTTGAGTCTGTATACTCTTGACTGCAATCTGAAAAATAAAAACAAACAGTCTCCACTTGTTTATTTCATTTCAACAGTTCCGATTAAACTATGATATAAGTCAAAACCCCTTTTCCAGCAACAATCTAAGAGCATTTGCTTTGAAAGAAAATGTTCATTTGGAGTTCAGCCAAGAAAGAGCTACTTTCTGAAGCATCAGGTGGACATTCATGGTTCCCCTGTACCACTCCACACAGCACCAAAACTGAACATTGACAGAAATTGCTGGTCATGTGAAAAACACAGGAAACCTTCAATGCCACTCGAGACGCTCCTAAGTTCTTCCTTAAAACAAATTAAAAAATTTAAAATGAGGAAAAAAAGTTTTAATCATCAATGTCTCTTTGCGTCAGTAATAAATGCTGTACACATAGCAAATGAGGACTCATGCCAGTGGGAACTCTATTTGCATTAAAGACTGAAATCCAGTGACACCTGGGAGTAGGCAGGTAATAGGGATGCGTGACAGTAGTCAGAATTAATTTTTCAGCATTATCTCCTGACTCAAATGTACATACAGATTCTCAAGTTGGCGTGAACTGTGAGAGCTCCATTGAAGACAAATGACAATTCACACCAGATGCAGATCCACACCCAGGTAGGCAATGATTATTTTTGAGACATTACACTGCAACTTTATACCATGGATTGATAAAAAGATTTTTAAAACAATGCCAGATTTAGATAAAAGGTCTTTCCCAAAGAAGTCCTGGTAGGTGCTAATAGCAGATTGCAATGCAGGTTGAATGTCATGGATGAATTTCACTACAGCATTTAAGATAAATTCTCCATGAGAGAGGAGTAATAGTGAAAAGGATTACTCTCTACTGCCTACACTGCACAAGTTACATGCCAATATATTATCATTAATCTGGAAAAGAGTATATTAGTGTCTTCTACACACTATATAAATTTACTATATAATCACACATATATTTATATAATTATGTGTTTTTACCAACATGGTTAAGCATTCAAAAGATCGATTTTGCACTAAAAAAACCTAGTAACATCTAATACCAAACGTCAGTTTGGAAGGTTTCTTCACTTTCAAAACCTGATGTTTGTATGAAAAATACTCTTATGCACACACATTTCAGGTTCTGAATTTTCTCATTTCATGAAAACACTTCTACTGAAATACACACTTCTAAAAACATACAATGCTTTTTACAACAGCAATTATAACAACTTAAATATTTTTAAGTTCACCTTTTGATAACATTCTGATCTTGCTTTTTTCACTGTTTTTATCTTTATTTTTATCCTTCTCTTTTTCTTTCTCGGAGTCATCTTTATTAGATTTATCTTCTTCTTGCAAGCTAGGAAAACTTGAAAGCTGTAGTTGGATAGATTCCTGTTGGGGGAAAAAAAGATAGATGAATCATGGGCCAGATTCAGTCAGTTTCCCATGGCTTCCAACCTGCACATATTGGCATTAAATTATGTGTCACTAGAAAAGTTGAAGCCAGATACATTTCTTTCCCATTTGAAAAATGTTTGGGTTTTTTTAGCCAGGAGAATAATGACATTTTAGAGGCCAAATTTTAGTGGAAAGCAGGTATATCTTCTCTAATATTTGGGTATTATAAAATCTAGGCTACTTCTATTAAAGGAACTATATTATTCTACACTTCAGTAATACTGAAGACTTTTTAGACAAAACTTTTTAGAACAACTTCATATGGGCTTTCTTAGTTAATTCCATAATTTAATACTACATATGTTAAGTGATGATCAGTGGATAGATATCTGAAAAATGTAATCTTTTTTTCCCCTCACTAGAAAACCTGCATGTTCATATGAACTGTTTTGCAAATGCAACTGTAGTATCAGATAGATTGAGCTTTTCTGTTCTAATAATAGAAGAGTGACAGCAGATTTTATACTCGGTTTGATACAAGAGTATAAACTAACTTATCAGTCACTTCATATTTAAAGATATATGCAGATGTGACTTTTGCAAAAGGGGTGAAATATGCCCTCTGATTTTTCAAGAAAGTTGTAGTAAGTGAACTTCTCTAGGACATCACAAGTTGTACCCTCAAAAATTCAGTATTTCAGAGACTGAGTACCTTTGAAAGCATGCTTAAGCTTTGTAAAGTTAATACAAACTGAGAATTCAAGCTGGTTTGCATTTTCTGATTTTCTTTAAAGAACTTATTTTTCCCAGCTCACAACATTACTTTATACTGGCTTTGTTTTAAGAAAACCCAAATTGTGTTCTTTTGAAGTTACCATGGTATAATTTATGTATTTCAAGAAATCCTAATCTGGTTGGACAAAAGTGAAGGAAGTATACTTCTGTGTTTTATTCTTTTAAAGAAAAATAAAAAGCCCAAAATAACGCTATATGATTAAATAGTGTAAAAAAGCACATTTGAAGTGAGCTGTCACAAAGCTCCCTAGTAAAAGAGTTTGCTTTAATAGAAGAGAGTCCTGCATGCCTGCTAATTTTCAACAGCATGTTAATGAAAACCTAATTCACCAATATTGGTGAAAACTGGAGTTTCTTGAATGCTAGTAAATTCCCTGTCTTTGCTATTTTACAAAGACTACTAGCATACCAAAAGATCAATAGAAAACTTTAAAGTAAGGGGTGTGTTTTTAAGCAACCATTATGAATTTAAAAGATGCTTCCAGTAATTATTAGAAACTTTAGGTTTCTGAATTCGTTAAAGAACTACGAATCAGCCATCACAACACATGTAAGACAAGATCCTAACAAAACAAGATATCAGCATAAACATGCCACAGGAAGACAGAAACTGGTAACTTCTCAGCTTAATAATTTTTGACTTTTTGTGAAGTTCAAATGTGGCACAGAAGACTTGAGATGAAAAGCATTATAAAAGAGAAACAAAGCCCTGGGCCCAAAATTTAACCTGACCTACCACCCTTAATCCCTACTTCTGTTAGTTTTGGCTGACAGTATTAGCCAAAACCTAAGCCAGCAAAAGAGTGGGAATTCCTGGCCATATGAGGTAAGGATACATCAAAAAATGTTTCCTAACCTGCTCAGTTGTGCTCAGAGAACTAATGCTATGCCTGTTTTCTTGTACTTCAAATGGTAGTTCAATTTCTCATTCAAACAACAAACTTTGGATCAACCACTGCCAAATGACCCCAAATGATAACTTGATTTCTTGCACTGCCCAGAGCCGAGCGAATGTGCTGCTAGCTTTTCAACAGGAGAAAAATGTAACTGGCCATGCTGTTCCCAGGATATTCATCCTAACCTTAACAGTGGTTCTTAAAAATGCCCTTATGAAAATGACAGACTTTACAGGTAAGCACATATATGAACATACATTAAATATTGTTTTACATGTAACGTAATATGGATGTATTTGCACTAGAAAAAACACACAAAAGGGCTGTAGAATAGTGAAAGCAAGCTACTGCATATTTTCTTAGATTTTTATTGGTTTTTCTCAATAATAAAATACAATGTTAATAAATACATTGATACAAGTATAGTGAACAACAAAATAGATTTTCAAATTGCAATAATACACTTCTTTGTATAACATTAAAGGCAACATTTCTTTTAAGTAAGGACATAGTGAACCATTGGATAAGCACTCAAGATCAAGTAATACAGGTAAACAAGTTTTTTCCTTATACAGGAAAATGAAGGCAAGTATTCAAATATAAATACAAACATCAAGTCTGCAGTACAATCCATACTCAGTAGTTCTGGCAAGGTACCATACATTCTCTGATAATTAATTCCCTGTGGTTTGTAAACCATTAAGATAAAATAAAAATCAATAAAAAATAATTCCAAACAAAAAATAAGCTATTTTTCCTCTAAAGTGAAAGCAAAACAATTTGGTGGGCACAAAACTTCCTGTATCCTTCGGCCAGCCCAAGGAGGAGCCTGCAGGTTCAGCTTTCCAAGTCAAAGCTGAGCCACATTCATTAGCAAAAGGTCAGCGAGAGCAAAAGGGCAAATCCTATCAAATTAGTTACACCAAACCAATCGTTTCTTTAGAAAACAGATGCTGGGGTCAAGGGAGACATTTCATCTCCCATAAATGTTTTAAGATGGTCAAAGAAATCTTTGCTGCTGTTGGTCAGTCAGGTAAGACCAAAGGCTGTGTTTAACAGGAACCCCTCCTTTGCCTGGTGTAAGGATAGGGATTTTGCCTCAACACCTGCCAGTCTCTCTGACGTTTAATACAGGTCCTGTGCAGTACATTATAAATTACCAGTTATGCTTAATACAATCTCTTTATATTGTTCTCCTTTTCATTCTCCATTAAACAATAGAAAATACAAACAAAATCAGAACAAAAGCCACGTGTTTTGAGTAATGCAAGTCAAGCAAAAAGCATCTACCTACAACTGAACAACTGATAAAATAACCTGCCCATCTACTGCATAAGCATCATTGTAGAGCAGTAGAACATTTAGATGTCCCACTGCTAAACAACTTGGTTTTTGGTCTTTCAATAAAATTAAAAAAATAGAAAAACCTCTCCTTACTTAGGAGCTAAGAGGAGAGAGAGATTTGTTTCATTTCAAGTCAACAGAGGAAACAGTGAGAAAGTACACTTAAATGTATTTTTCTATTTTTGTGCTAAGCTCACAAGAAGCCACTTGCTCAAGCTCTCTCGATGGCTGATTTCATTTTACATAAACATCTCATAAATTATAGGCAGTGTTCATCATATTTTGGGTTTTAGTTAGTCGGGTTTTTTTAAACCTTGATCTCACTAGGCAACCAAAGAGGAGTAATTGAGGCTTAACTTTTCCTTTTTGGAGTACTTTTTGAAGTTAGTCTACAAAGAGTGCCACCAGTGTTATTGTCCAAGGTGAGGCGTGCAGAGGACGGAACTCTACCAGCTGCTGGGAATACAACACTACCAGTACAGATAAATTCAAATACACGCTTTTTGATATAGGATAATTTACACCAAAAGTTTAAAAAATGAATGCCATTCAGTAGGAGGCATCCTTGGCTCTACCAAGGTATTTTAGAGAGCGAAGGACCTTTGAATTTTATGTGAAGGGGCACACTGATATGAACTGAAGTCTTAGAGGAACCACAAATCAGAGCATATTCAAAACTGTATTTGGTGCAGCCTCGAAAGAGATAGCCTTAGAGAAAAGAACATATTAATATTCTTTTTGATTGTTACTATTTTTTAAAATTTTAAAATCTGAATTCTTTTGAATTCTTTTCCATTTGCTGAAATTTTCAGGGGGTCTGGAAGAAAAAGCAAACAACACCCTGTGATATAGTATAAAACTAGTATTTCAAATTAAAGTTCACGCTAAACCAGATAACTCCATAAAAACATATTCATTGTGGGATCTAATTTTTCCCCCAAGAAAGACATTGTTAAATGCCCGATTAAGAAACAATCATGCAATTGAAGATGGAGTTCAACCATGCAACTAACAGCAATGATTGTAAGTTTACCTGATTATCATGAAGATTTTCCGCTCCTGGGCGAGGGGATGACTCTTCACACACAGCAAGACTCCGCACGAGTTTTCCTTTAGCTCCTGACTGAATAAAAGAGAGAGAAAACAAAATAGAAGACACTACTGACCCCAAGTCACATAGGCTGCCCACATCAGCTGTTCCGAAATATCCCAAATAATTATTTCCCAATCAGTCAGCAAAAATGCATCTGCCTTCAACACGGATAGAAAAGGATTCTAAGCAGCGAGACATTTGCCACACAGGGAAGGTGGTGGGTTTCTTTTTGCTTTTATCATTTCAGCTACAGTTCATTCACTTCCACAAAAATTGTAACAGCAAACAACAGACAGTCCAATATTGAAGGTACTTTAACAGAAACCCAAAGGTTCCTTCTGTCATTTGGTTTGGGGGGTTTTTTGTTTGTTTTGGGAGTCCCTCCCCTTCTTCTAGTAGTTTCATATCCGAAGTATGTGGACAACAAAATGGGTAGGTGTTATGGATCTGCACTTGAAAAATTAAAAGAAGTTTTTTAGAGTTTGGTATCTTCCTAGAAGCTCCTTCCCATACCTGCCCCCACCCATTCCTCCCCTTAGGGAGCTAGTCAGTCTCTGCTTCTTTATGTCAAGGTTCTTCCATTAAGATAAAATTCTAACAGAAACATTAATTACTAGAGAAAAAGGAGTGAACCTTTTCCTTCTCCAGTGGTGCATGGAAGCGCACATGCTGTCTAACACAAGGACACAGCAAGCCCGGCAGCATAAAGCATGATGGATAAAGGGAAGCCTGACACATTTTATCTGAAGGCAGTTCTCTGCCGCTGTGCAACAAGACTATGGGGTAGGGGCCAGCAAAAAACCCACAACACAAACAAAAAAACTCAACCATGCAAGTGATGGAAGAATGCCATTTAAATTGTAGACAGACATCTAACTGAAACTCTTCATCCTATTGTAGCATGCCATTCCAAACAGAGATGGACTCTTACCTTGGATCTCTTTTTCTGCTGGTTCTGATTTGCACCTCGTTTCTGGGTATAGCAAAAAAAGAGAAGCTGCTATCACTTCAGTGGACAGTGGGTAAGACAAGAACATTAACAATAAATAGACTATATCACTTCTAACTGATGTTTTAAATCTGTTGCTGACTGCAAAAGCAACTTCCCCAAACCCAGTCTGGAAAGCAGGGAAAACCAAGAATCATCTCTGCTAATTTTTATTCATTTTACAAACAGGTATAAACAAGAAAAAACACTATACAATGTTCTGTAATTTTGCATATAATGAAAATGTAAGAAAAGGTATACTTAAGTAAATGTTCCCCCTCTCCAAATTCCTCTTAAATTGTAGTCTCCCCCTTTATTTTTATATTCGATTGAGCAAAAGGATTAAAACCCCCTCATCCGATAAAGTCTTCTTATCAAATTACCTTCTTAGGCTTTGCATAACAACTTTTTGTTGGCAGTAACACCTACAAACCAAACCACACATTAAGTAATTATTCATTAGTATTACCTGTAAATTCATGAGAGTAACGTAGTTTTCTAAATCCCCAAAGAGGGTAAACAGTCAAATATCTCACCAAGCTTTAACACAGATGTCTAGATATTAATTTCTCAGAAAAAGTAATAACATGGACAGCAGTCTAAAGAGCTTGAAAGGCATAACACATACCAGCATTTATTTTATAGTGAAATAAAAGAATCCAAAATAGAACAATTTTTAAAAAAAATTTAAAAAGGGAAAAAGTAGAAACAGTCTCAAAATCATAAGAAAAAATATGGGAAGTGTAGGCAATGAAAGAAAACACTGAAATGGAAAAACAGTGGTAACACATTGCTATTCAATGCGCCCATTCACTATTCCTGTCTTACCTGCAACTCTGTCTTGGAATCACTGAGCTTCTCCTCCTTCTCCTCTACTTCTGAGCTTTCAGATTTATTAAGAACACAATTGTCCGAGTTGTCTTCAGAGATGGCAGTCTCCTGCTCTTTTGCAGCTTCCTCTGCTGTCTCCTGTTTCAATTTACCTTGCTCAGACATTCTTCCAGACAGAAATTAAAATAACAAGATTTGGTGACCTGAAAGGTCAAGATACCACAACACAAACACACACAAAAAAAAACATTGGGGATGAATTTTTTTTTGTAATTCCCAATTTCATTTCCTTTGGTAAACTAACCAAAATGTGCACCTCAGGAGTGGAAAACTATGTATGTTCCAGCTGAAGAGATGTACTGAATCAACAACATTGAGTAACAGCAGAATTTTGTCAGGTTAAGCAAGCAGAGCTCCGATCTGAACAGTCTTTATGGATAGCAGATTTAAGGTAAGGTGCTGTGACTACGCAGCCCAGCCCTGGGACTGCCAAGGTGCAGGCAATGACAGTGAGGGACTCTCTGCTATAAAACTCAGCGGCACCAGGCAGGAAGGACCCATTCTAGGTCTCTGGCATCTCGCTGTTCACCTCCTCTGATATTTTTTTTCCTTTTTTTTTTTCTTTTAATGAAAGATAATATCCAAAGAAACAGAAATAAAAACCAAGCACGAGCTATAACACTGTTTTTAGCACTCAGCTGTGGGTTTTATGCACAGCAGAAGCCATGGGGCTCGCAACCACTTTAAATTTATATATATATATATATATGTTAAGAGGTAATAATTCAAGATAAATATGAAATCTAAATTTAGCAATAAAGCTCTCAGGGTCAGCATTTTCGGGGATCAAACCAACTATTATTAAAATCCTAATCCTCTTCCCAAACCCCATGCCACTCTTCAGTACTATGAAATTCATATAGGAAGCCCTTGGCAGTTACTTCTAACGAAGAAATCTTAACTGAACTGCATTTACTCTCAGCTTACAATGGGTTGTTGTACAGAAGCTTTAAAGGCTTTTCAGAGTTAAAGCCTATTATTATTGTCTCTCTCTGCCTCCAGCTCCCTCTTGAAGACTCCCCCACTGATCAATTGTCAAATGAGACTCATGAATAATTTAACTTTTCTTTCCCCATCCATTTGGCTTAAGAAGCATCTTCAAGAAAAACAACTGTGTTTGAAAAATAGTTATTTCAGGAAGGGTCTTTTGCAACACCTTGCCACTTCTCAACAATGAAACAGCAGCTATTAAGCAAAACCACACTTTGCCATCTTTCTTTTAATAGTTTGAAATTAAATATTGAACAGTACTAGTACCACTTACCTTTATTTTTTTTTAAGCCATGTTTTAAGTGAAAAAATCTAAGGCATACTGAGTTATAAAAACTTCTTCCAGTTTTTGCTTTTGTTTTCTCACTGTCAGCAAATAAAATGTCCTATATAATCTTCCTGTTTGAGAAGGACTGTGGATCTCATAAGAAATCGAGCTACATCATTCATGAACAAACTGACTAGAATATGAAATTCACAAATTAGCTCACAATAAGGCACATCAAGCTTCAGGTTATTGTCCTTCCTCCCACCGCTCTCCCACGAAGGCCGATGATTTTGGCTGTTCTGCAGTTACAACTGAAACTTTAAGCGCTTCAATGACAATTGATGAGAGGCACAACCTTTAAGTGGTCTGTTAAGTAACTCTCAATTTGTTAAGGATTTTCACCAAGAAAAGCATGTGCACGCACAAGCTCTTCCTGAGCATATCAATCTGCAGCTCACCTACACGCTTACACACTGTTCACAAAAACAATTACACTCATATCAGCTGCACCTAATAAGCCACTTACCTGAAAAACTGCTATAATTCCAACTGCCTTTCTAGTGTCTTCTGTTGGTCTTCGCTGGTTAAGTCCACACAAATGATCAACGACAACGTGAGTCCCATGTCCCCACTAACAGTTCGGAGTGCCAATCTCCATGCTGGTCCTTCAGAGAGCTTGACGCATCATAGCCAACCTGGAAAAGACGAAAAGTAAGTAACATCGGCAACGATTGTGGCACAAGGGAAGGATGCAAAGGATAGGATCAGATTTCTAACACTAATGACCAGTTTCAAGCAAGTCACTTTCACAGCTTGATCAAGCTCCACCTGTCTCAAAACTGCCTGCTTCTTCTCTAATGAAGGCTAGAGCCGGCTGTTCAAGTCATAACAGCTCCTACGCAAGGAGCTAAAATTAACAATTGCATTATGCACTGAAGATTACTCATTTCAATTTTAACCTTTTTTAGCGAATTCCAGCACTTTTCATTAAAAAAAATGCATATATACATATTTATATATAAGCTCATCTGTTTGCTTCAACAGAAATCAATGAGGGCATGAGGAAAAAATATTTGCCTGCTTTTTAACTATGGCTTCTGCTCCAATTAAAATTTCAATAGTTGAACACTATTGAAAAAGAATCTAGGTGGGTGCTTTTAGAAAGTGACCTGCTTTACCAGGTGAATTGAGATGTTCATTTAATAAGCTGAATAAAAGTTGAAATGATCCAGAATGGGAGGAGGAAAAAGACAAGAAGTAAGAAATCCTATTCCCAGAACAACAGATACCATAAAAATTTCTTCTGAAGGACTGTGTGAGGAGGAAAAATGAGATTTCCAGATTATGGTTTCTGAAATAAACCTAAGGAAAGAGTTGCCTCAGCAATGCAATTTCTGCTGTTCATCAGGATGATGTTTGCCAGCTGAATAGCTGATTTAACAGAAAACGAGCATTTTAGGACGAGTCGGACTGATTTACAAGCCATGCCATGTGCTGAACTGTCTTGATACAACAGGCACCTCTTCTCAAGGTTTGCATGGGAGTTGTGGCTGAAGCAATCAGGGCAGACACGCAAAACTAGCAAATAGAAAGCACACATCATTCTACTGGGTGGGGGGGGAGGAAGCCATGCAGCAATAAAAAGAAAAATCCTGAAAATCATCTCATGTTATTAGACCCCTTGTTTCTGCAGATTGTTTTACACTGTGCATGTTTGCAATTGCCGCATAACATGTGTCAGCACACTGGAACTCACCACGTGAAAAGAGCTGAATTTGATGCACCAGAAATGGAATTTAACCTTTCACAAAATTCCAGTCCTGCTCTCTCCAGGAGTTCTGGCACAGAGAGGAGACCGGCAGGCAGTTCTGTAAACTACCACTGCCATCCTGCAAATTTATATACATAACTATTTATTTTCCTCAAACCATTTAATAATTTGTACAGTGTAATAGAAAATAAGTCTCCCCACTAGGTTTTTTGTATTTCTTGCAGGATAGTTTTTGGAAAATCTTGCTCATTACAAACATAGGTTTACAATGGGAGTGGAAGAACACCATGGAAAACTATGCACAAGTACTCAAGCACATGCAAAAAGTATTTCATGAAGCCAACGCTCAGAAAGCAAAGCGTGAATAAACCACTGACTGAAAATCCTTTCCTCATAACCACCTTCCATAAACTGTTTCCCTCACACTTCCAAAAGAGTGATGGGGGTGGGGGGAAAGAAGGGAAGAGAATCAACCAAAATCGATCACAGACCAAAAATCCCAAGGAAGTACAGTGCATTAAGGTTTCATCGGGAAAACAGCCATCCAGAAAATAGACTGTTTTAATCAAACCCCTCCAAAATTAACAGAGACACAAATATCTGTATCAAAATCAGAACACACAAAAAAATTGTTCCAGAATTCTCCAGTGTGACCATATGTTGTGAATTAACTATTCATAAGACAAACAGAGCAAAACAAAAACTACACAAACCAACCAAACAAAAGAGTATCATATGCAGCAAGTGAAGAGATCTGCCCAAACTTGGTCTTGTGCCACAGATGTTCAACATCATCTTATCATGCTTTACCAAAGACAAATTTCTTCATAAAATGAGTTCCCCATACTATTACACTTAAGATCTCTGAAGACAAAATCATGTTTCATGGGAATACACAAGAAGACCACAGAATGTTAATTTAAAACAACAAAAGCTATTCATAAATTTCCCCAAGAAAACCTAAGCAAGTGGAAAATAATCTTACAACATGCAGCTACCATTCTCAAACTCACAATGACAACGTCTCTTAGGATGATTTTTTAAAGAAATCCTTCATAATTATCAACTGGGAAACAAAAAGGCAGCAAGAAGAATTGAGACATACAGCAATCAAATCGAGCTCTTCACCTTCCCTTAATACAGATTTCCTCCTCCTTCATTAAGCAATTCACAAGTGATGACTAATCATTTACATACTATAGTACGTAAAATACACTTCTGGTTGTTTGGGTGGGTTTTCAAAGGGACTCAGGTTTCCATAAAATATTTCAGGGAGAGTATAAATAGCAAAAAGGAATCAGTCAGAAAATAGCCATTAAAAGTGAGACATTTTTGTTGGAGATATGTCTGTTTTTTATATGTTTCCAGGACATCTCGTTATTCAGCGATGAATGTACTTTTTACTACTGTCAGTGCTGCAGTGACAGCACTGCTATGGAAAAACATACTGGATTATTCTCTTTCTTGCGCATCAACAGAAATGTCAGGGATGATTTGACTGTCAAAACCTTCAGTACCGAAGTGACGCAAAAGGCTGAACAAATGCACTTCTGTTTTTGATCCTCAGGTAGAAACCACAAAGCTTGTTGCTAGGGAAAAGACACCTTCTTAATATGCAAGTGAGCAAAATTTCATAGGGGTGTTGGGATCTTAGCAGTCTACCGGAGCTAGCGGCAAACTTTCAGCCCTTAATTCCTTAAAGCAACTTGAGTATTGCACACAGCAATACAATTGAAAATACAGGAACCCACCAAGTCATTTGTAGATCCACTTTAATGGAAATATAATCTGTTTGTATAGAACTTTAAACACCAGCTGCTCAGCATGCACTGTGGGATGGAAATGCTGTTTTTTTTCTTAAATTCCTTTCTTTTTAACAGGATTTTCATTTTAGAAACTGAAGGTACTACCGAGCTTGAACAACTACAGTCAGAGCTTGAAGAGAAAGGGATGGAAGAAGGCGTGTATGGTCACATACATTCATACAACACGTACCACGCAGATTCCAAGAAAAGTCTGTGGGAAGGTATACACTTAATTTAATGCAAGAGTTTAAAAACTATACTCAGAAGAAGAACTGTCAAAAAAACAAAGAACAGAATAGCAAGCAAAGATGTTAGAAAGCCCTATGCAATGAGCATCTGAGAGCTTACCACCAACTGAAATACAAGAGAGACATCTGACAAAACACTTAGAGGCCACTACAGGTGACCAAGTCCTTCCTGTATTATGTATGAGATGTTTTATACTCATAGGTATATCACATGCTGAAGCAGGAATTTCAAGATCATTATGCTCCCAGTATCAAAATGTCCTCTCTCAGAGAGAAGATGAGCAGGCTTTAAGGCCAAAGAGCACAATCTTAACCAAGAGCAAGCAGCAGAAGGCAGGACTGAACTCTGACAGAGTGAATCTCAAGGCTTTTCTTCAAACAAATCCGCCAAGAACGGAGGTAAAAATCATTTAAACCTGAATGGATCCTGCTATTGAAAACCTGCTGATACTGGTCATATCTACATGCCAGGGACCTTCTCATCCCACAGTGTGTCTCCACTCTCATGAATGGTTTGCAGGTACGAATCCATGAACTGGAAGCAAGAGTTGTCAGTCATGATTTCCACTACGTGATAAAAACCTCATCCATACACATAAAGATATGTTTGACTCATTACTGCTAATTCAAGCATCAGGCTCCTGGAAGTCACTGGAAATGGACTATGGCATTACCTTATCAGTAGATACAACCTCAATGTTGCCAAATTCTCACAGTTTAAACCTTCCTGTTATTTGACATTTACTTAAATACTCTAGTTTCTGCCATCAAGCAAATCTAACAGGTTTCATACTGAAAACAAATGTTTCAACTCTCTTTGGTGGCTTAAAAGAAAATCTTCATGATATAAAACACATTGCTTAAAAAAAAAAAAAAACCACCCTCAACAAAACAACCCAAACAAGACCACCACCAAACAAAAAACAAGGCAAGAAAAATAAATCCTACAGTTTTAGATCAAAAACACTACTACACAGTTGTCAGTCCCAGTCTTTAGGACTAGCCTTAGTTTTTACATTATTAGACAGGTAGTACTGTGTGCTCCTTCTCACTGGTTTCCCATATTTTCCAAAGAAATACACAAATGAATTTGGAAGCCAAGTTTGCTGCAGTGTAATGGCATAGCAGAATAATAATCCATACCAGCTCTCATATCAAAATTCTTTCAAGAAAAAAAAAAACATTAAGGCTGTGGAATAGTTGGAATCCTAAAGGTTCATTGGTTGTTAAAAGACTGAAGACTAAACCATAAAAACCAAGTGCAAAAATATTTTTAATGGAAGTGTTTGTTGTCTTGTTTCCCACCTCCTCTTCACATTGTCCTCTCTTCATCATCACTAAAAAAACAAATAGTGTGATTGCCTACATTTTCTGCTCCTACATGCCACAGGCCTTTGCAAATAAAAGGTTATTTAGACTCATTTACTGATGGCACTTCAACAGAGACAGTCAGCAGGCCCTTTTTCTCTCAGGGGTTGTAAAAACATGAGCATCTGCATACAACCAACAGTGCAGCGGCCCCTGACCCACCTTAAGCAGGCCATCAATCAACCCTCAGTGGCAGTGGTGGTCAAATTTGATGAAAACAGGGTGTATTTAACATCAGGGAAGTAGATTTCAGATCCTATGCAAAACCCAGTTGTCTTTTAAATGAGGCAACTACATGATAAGGAGCAGCAGTCCAGCTGAAATATCTGTCTTGGAATGGCACTGCCTTTTCATCCCAATCTGCATGTGAAATCCAGCATCTACAAATTATAGCAAGGATCAGAACAGTTTAACAACCAAAGAAAAAAAATCCAGAAGCAAATCAATGTTTTGTGGTTTACACCTGATTCCTTTATTCAAAGGGAACCTCTTGTTCCTAACAGATTACCACCAACAGTTTTCCACTTTAATCCCCTGTCAGACAACCTCATGTCAATGTCATCATCTTCAGCCAAGTAATAATGATGTTCCCTCCAGCTTGTTATATTTCTGCAAAGCTAGAAGCTTTACCCAGAAAAATAAATATAGATGGCCTATAGGGAGAGTCTGCTTTGTTTTAATACTTAAGAAAAGGCTTGAAAAAAAAAAGTTCTTTTATCTGTCACAATGATCATTTGAAGTCTTCCAGGATCAGCATGAAAAGATATGAGTCTGAGTGATCTGGCTCATAAATGTCAATCACGTAAGTTTAGTAGGAACTGAGTAACACCCAAACTTTTAACAAGCTAATCAGATGTACAAATCAGCACTCCTGGAATCAGTTGTTTGCTTTAGAACAGCCTTCAACACCGCTTCATGCATTTCAAACACATACGCCAAATTTTATCTCATTCCCTGACAAATTTCCCTAAAATCAAAGTCATTAAATTAACTGGTCTCACTGTTAGGTGGTGGAAAACAGCACAGCACTTGTGACTCCAAATTGAGAGACAGTGATATTCCTAGCCATCCTCTCAATGCACACAACTCTCCTTGAAATACACAAAAGTAATTTTCCTTAAATCCTGTAATGAAAACAATAGCCAACATTGGCAAATACACAATTCAAATGGAAAGAGGGACTGAAACTCATCTTCCCAGATAATCAGGTCTATTTCTCAGCTATCAAAGATAATTACATCACAAAGTCATCTTTAGAGACCAATAGCTTTATTTTATGACTAGAGAAGGTGTAGGGAGGATGCTTACGTAATTTTGCTGTAAGGATGTTCAACAATCTCACTGCCTTGCCAGGACATCATCCCCATTACCCCATTATACACATCAAATACTTTGTACATTTTTCTTAGTGCGCCAATAGCTGTTCTCCAGTTTAATTAGCTTTCTTGATTTCACAATAGTTTTGTCTTCCTGCAGGAAATAACTGTACATCACCTCATAATTTGCTGTTAGGCTTAAAAAAGCCCACTCCTTTTAATTGCCAGTTAAACAGGTCTACACTATTTCCATTACTATCTACCTCTAGCCTAATTTTTTAATCAATTGACAGTCTGGTTCAACATTTCCTCACATCTCACCAGGACTGCAGTTTGGACACAGATGTTCCTCCACCCATCGACATGCAGTGATGAATTCACTAGAGGAGCTCCATTTCCACAAACACCAAAAGGGTTTAAAAAAGTAAAGAACACAAGGACATTCCAGAAGGAATCCTGACGTTTCAATATAAAACACTGATCAAGAGCACAGCATAAATGAGCCTGGGTTCCTCATGGAAGCGTCTCAGAAGTGCTGAGGGCAATCAGAGCTACTGCAGAGATCCACAGTCTGGGAGCCATCAAAGACTGAAGTGGTGGGGCTACAGATACCCAGCACAGGCTTGGTGAGATAATTAAAGCTGTTTGTGTAATGACATGATACACTCCTATGCATAATGAAATCTGAGAGAACATATAACTTGCTCTAATTTTACCAGAATATACACATATCATTGAGTTTAATGAAGAAGTTCTTGAAATATTTTTTGTTTCTCTAAGTCAAGCTATATCTACTCTCCCTTCAATGCCTCCTCTTTGCACTATTTCTCTCAGGTAGCTACGGATTAAGTCCATTTTGCTTTACACATGGAACTACAAGGCCAACTTAACTTATTTCTTTACTTAGTTCCTCCTAAACCTTAAGGACTTGACTAGCAAACCCAAGCACTGTGCATCTGCATTTTGAGTATATATGCCTTTGAAGAATTCAGCCTAAGCAGACTGCAGGTAATAAATGAGCAGCCAGCTATCCCATCTTTCATCATCCACTAATAAGCAAACACAAAGCAGTCAAGTCTAAGGGGGGAAAAAAAGCTCACAACTTCCCTAAACAAAAGAAACAACACAATTTTGTACATTACTAGCACAGTATTTTAAAACGCATAATACTCAGGATATGGATGGCCCATAACTTATGAGCAATTGCTTTACACTTCTTCCAGCATCACCAGGGAATGGAGGCATAACCAGAATGAAAATACATCAGGAACTGACCAAGTATCACTAACTCTCACATGTGCTTTTCCTGATTTTTTTTTCTTTCCAATTTCTATAATAGCCCCTATATTTCATCCTGCCATTTCTTGACAAATTAGGTGCATTTTCACTAGCACTAGCTTAATTGGCAAATCCTGAAAGAAAATAATTGCTAAGAGCAAAGCAGCATTACACTGATGAAACAGACCTGAGCTTAACAACTAGAATTGCCTGAGCAGACAAACACTGACTGCAAAACAGCAAAAAGCTTTCATATAAGAATTGAAAGAACAAAAATACATTATTTTCCTCCAAAAGTCTCTTTCGAATACCAGAATTAAACATAGGAGCTGTTCCTGCTTTCCTAATGCCATTTTCTGAAACAAAAGCAGCCAGCAGCTAAAGTAAAATTCTTCATTGCAGGAAAAAAAAAAAAAAAACAAACAAAAAAACCAAAAGCAACAAAGGTTAAAAAACAAAACCAAAAAAGCACCATCATACACCATGAGACATTCCTCCCCACACTTTGCTGCTCAGAAAGTGCAATTATACTTTCCTTATTCAAAGGAAGTTTCATCAAGCAACATCAAGCTTGTTTTAATGCAAAGTAAGTTTCCTAAGCTCGTATTCCAGCCAAGTCCCCTCTATCAAAATCAATAAAGGCTAGATAGACCCTTTGAGAGTTCCCAGTACCAGACAATTTTATGCTTTTGAATATATCATTTATTACTTTATCCTTATCAACAATGGAACATTCCTAAAATTTCTTTGATTGTGTTTATCAGAAAATACACTGGAATACAAATGCTTTGTTAATTACTTCTTTTGTGTATTAGTAGATTTAGGGGAGCAACATCCAGTGAGAACTGTTTACGCAAAGTCTCATCAAGTACACTTATCCTGCTATACACTGCTCTTCTGCAAGACATATGGACAAGACTTTCACAGTTTTCAATCAAGTCTGGAGATGCCCTGTTTTTAACTTTTGACTCTCTGAAGAGAGTCTCTGTTTTTTCACATCAGATGCACATCCCCTTTTTCTCATTGTTGGAAGCCCTTCTGAAGAAAAATAAAATTAAGTCAGAGACGTTATCTTTCTGCCCTAGTACTACAGAGAAACTATAAACACATATAAACACCTATATGAAAAATGTATATTTTATGTATTTCATCTATATATTTTTCTATCTGAATATACGCATACCTGTACTTTATGAAAATACATTAATCCCATTTTGTTGATTGCTGTTTTTCCTGGTCTCGGGCAATGCAGTTAAGTAATAAATACCACATATTACAAAGAGAAGCCTTAAGCATGCTATGGATTGTTTTGAACACTCTATGTTGCCATGCTGTCAAAAGAAAATTAAGAAAAATGCCAATTACTATAAATTAGAAGCCTAAAGGCCTAATGATTACATGTATGTTATAAAAGCCAATGAAACCATTACACATTTTTTACACAATGCTCCAAGCACTGGAGTGCCAAATATCCTCAACTTATGCTAACTCATAGAAATAACAAACAAATCAAGGTTTATACCTCTTGCCAATTTCCTTGTCATCTGTAAAAAGAGATACTCTTCCCATCTGTTAAAACCCATCCTAAGACATGTACTGATATACACCACATTTCCTCCTTAGCAGCATCAATATGTTACACATGGCAATCAGTTGCTGAAGAAACAAAGACATTCAACTATAAAATACCAATCAGGTATTTACACTGTCACCCTGATGGCCAGCAAGAGGAAGAAATCCTGCTCAGAAATGGGTACAAGAGTCAAGAGAGAAAAGGCAGAAGCTCAGGTTTACAGAACAGGCAATGCCAGTTCACAGATTTGCAGCTTTGGCTTCTGAAAAGATGTCGCCAGAAACCCTGTGGTTTCTACATTATGTTTGCTTTTTCCAGTGGGTAATTCCAGGCTCCTTGTGATATTGTGAACAAAAGAAAATGCAGAGAAAGTGTTTCAATGTCCGATTGTGTTTTTCAGGGAAGAAATTATGACATATTTATGAGAGAGATAAGCAGTTTTGTTAAAAATGTAATTGGCCACCTCACATACACCCAGCCAGAAAGCTTCATGACACATGAACTAATAAAAGAGCAATGAATACACAGAAGAAATCAAATATTCAAGCCAACGTCTCCAAGGAATATGTTCTATTAAATTTAAACTAGAAAAAAGATATTTAATCCGAAAGGACATTCAAAAAAACCAATCAGAGAAACAGTGAGGGTTTTTCAGTACCTTAAATCTTGTTATACAGATTGAAGTCTCCACAAGTTCAAATATGATTTTAAGAAAACTTCTATAATATCAAAAATTGTGTTTACCTGCTGTGAAACAATCTGTCTTACTTGGCACTAGAAACCACTAACTACATCAATGATCTAAAAATACTGAGATTTAAATTACAGGAGAGAGGTGTGGGACTGCAGCTCTACAGCCTGCAATACATTTGATTTCCATTGCAGAATGGCCATATCATCACATTTTTTTCATTGCTGTGCTCAGTATCAGAAAAACAAAAATATGATTATCAGGCACAACACCAAAATGGCAGAGGAGAATATATGGCATGAAATTTGAAGAAGAAAAATATAGGTGGTAGGAATTTACTGACTGTGATAAATTTTAGAGACAGCTCTATGGTACAAATTCTTTACAATAAAGATGTATTTGCAGGCTTGGGTTCCAGTCTGGCCCTTAAATGAGACTGTTAAATAGGATTTAAAAGTTATTTGAAAAATAAAAGACTTTCATAAAAATTCAAGGTGGTGTCTCTAAGATGTCAGAATTTAATGAGTACTTTGGAACTTCAGTTGCCCTAAATTATTTAATTAAAATTTCGTATTAGCTCCTTATGTATATTTTGGTGGTATTCAACCACATAATCCAATGACTTTCTTTTTTCTCCCTCTAAACTTTTTACAAAGTTCACCTGTGAATTAAATAATTTTCACCTATTTAACCACATTTTAAGTCTTGGCTGACCTTTCCCTTCCAAGAACTGAAACCATCCTTTTGTGTAAAACACAAAGTCTGTTGGTTAAATACTTCTTCATGTGTAATGCTGTTTGAGCCTAAGGATTTATTTTGATACCTTCAAGGTTTTCAAAGGCTGATGAAACGTGACACAACTGTGAGAAAGGGCAAGTCAATAACCACTTCCGTCACTGTAAGCCCAGTTCCGAGGAACTGTGATCCTTCTTGCAAATCACCCTTCCTAATAAAAAAGACCTTATCCTTTGCATGTTTTATTGTAACATGTCGAAGTGTAATGGCAAGAATTTATGCCTTTTTCTTATTACATAAAAAAATCATGTGCCTGAGAACTTTATGCAAAAGACAACATAAGTAACTTACTGTATGCTTTGCTTAATTTATGACACACTCTACAGCAAAACAAATTAAACACTGACTAAAAACCTGTATTTGCTGTACAATTTGAAACACTGAGAAGAGGGAAAGCGAATTGCAGTTTCATACAGAAGACTAAGGCAAGGGAACTATTCCAAGTTTTAGTAGATATCATCAGAAGCAGTTGTAAATAACCACACACTAGCAACTCTACTAGAAAACCACTGAACTTTCAGTAATGTATGACCTTCAAACAAATCCATACGATTGAGTGAAAATTTTCACTCCATTATGCAAATGAAAAATCCCAGTCTAAAATAACAAAACTCTTGTTACCGTGAGAAAAGTCTCTTTGTGACTAAATGAGTAATCATCTGACAGTATAAAAGTTACAGCAATATCTTAAAACAAAATTGAGAGGACTTGAAAAACTAACTTTATAACAAAATCTATTTGATATTAATTTCAGCTGTCTTAGTGTTTTTAGCTATTTCCAAAATAATTAATTAAAATAGTTGTATCTCTGCACAATGTTCAGTCTCTTCTCCTTAAAATTCACACTTCCAGAATGTCAGCTGGGCTTCTTTATGCTGATCAAAATTAACTGGGCTGAAGTTTTTTCTTTTGCTATTGCCTGGGCTTCTATGCTGAAAAGGTGATTTTTCACAGCTCTCACAGATGAGCACTGGCTTTTATGCACATGTACTATATATACACATAATAATCTGACAAGTTTCATTTTCTTCCCTTAGAAATCCAACAGAAGAAAAAGTTAATAAACTGTTCCATACTTCAAAAAATAAAGTATCTAGCAGTAAGTTCAGTTCTGGAATTTACTTTTAATTAGATCCATAGCTGTCACAAATCAGAGAACTTGCAGGCACTGAGAACTTGTGGGTTGCTCTCTAAATAGCAAAGTAACTTATCTTTAGAAAATATCCATTACTTAGGAAGAACCAAGCACAGGTCCACCTGCAACTCCTATAGCTACACCATGCAGTCCAGTATGTTAAAGGCTCAACAGCACCAGTAAAGCTAGGTTTGATTCAAGTAGAGAATTGGCCTAGAACAGCCCCGACTCCCAGAAACTCCTGCACGCATGGAGCTCTGAACACACCTCAAGCCTATGATCTCATTGTTACATCTAAAGGATACTTCTTGCATCAGAGGAAAACTAAATGGATGAACCCCCAAGGAACAGTCATATTTCTGTCTTCTTTCTACCCCACTTCTGAATCTTCGTTCTCCTAAAACAGAAATTGAATTAGACAGCCAGCTCAGGGAAAACATACCTACAAGTTAGGACTTCCATACTAGTACAGGACCATAAAAATGGTTGGGTTTATTAACAGTAAACCTCATCTTGACCTATAAACACAGTCTTGAAGCTGTGGCTGCCAGAGCTTCCCTTACAGTACACCTTCCAGCACCAATTCAAGATTATCAGCAGCTGCAAAGATAAGACCTGTGAAGCCATGCAAAGATGTAGCTGCTTTTAAAGTATTTCAGATAGCACTGTGCTTTTAAAGTCTAATTTGCCATTTTAACTAGAAGTACCAAATTAAATAGAATGCATGCTGTTTGATGAGGAAAATACTTTTTAATCTGTGTTTATCCAGCATCCTCTACATTTTGACAGGAGCTGCTTGGAGCTACCATAATACAGGAAGCAAGTCCACCAGCCAAAAAGACAAGAATGTGGTAGGTATGTTTAGGGACAAAGTCAAACCTCTACTAAAAATGTAAAATATCTACCATCATTCTGTTAATCAAAATTAAAAATAATAATAAATATAGAATAAAGACACTCAAATATCCAAGGACAGCCAGACACCAAAATATCACAGACACTTAAGAAAATTCCCATTTCTTATCATAATAAGATAGAAGCAATCAGAATTTCTTACCTTGAACTCTAATTCTATCAAGTTAAACAAAAACACTGTAAATGTGAATACCCTGATGCTGATTATAAACTATCCTGCTGCTCCATACAAACTACTCTTGATTTAAATGGGAGTCATAAGAGGAGATGGTAGAAAACCTGAAGAATGACAGTAATTCTGACACTGAAAATGAAGCTATCTTCTTTAACTGAGCAGAAATAATCAGACCCTCGCATGGCCAGTCTCAGATCAATCTTCCTGGTCCTGTAAGTAACATATGAAAGCCTTCATTGTCTCACAGCTAAAATGTTCAAACACTAGAACCAAACCAAACACACTAAAAGAAGGATGAAACTGAAAGGAGACTAAAAGGAGATGACTACATCCCAGGACTCCCACCACTGGACTAGTGAACAGAGCAAGACTTGCCGTGCTGCTATATGCATAGCAGCTTGCTGAGGTTAGCTTCAGCAAACACTGAGTTTACTTCTGCTCAGGTCAGGACTTTGGGAACATTCCTGATATCTATATGGTTGGCACAGCAACTGTTAATTGTACGGCAGTACAAAATCCAAAGACTTGCCAGATTGCAAATGGTACAACACTTAAAAGTCAGCAGAATACAAATGTAATTTAAGTATCCCTGTAGTTGTGTCTGTAAGCCAAGGAAAGTAATATTTCAACCTGTTTTTCTAAAACATTTATCCAAGATCATTGAGATGCAATTTGGCTGTAATGGAGCTCACTGTTTTAGTCTTTTCATTTCACTGCATACTGTTATTTATTTCTTCTTGTAACAGTTTTCACTAAATAAAGAAGAAAGACTGGTTGCTATGCAGTTTTCACAGGGATATCAGGATGGCATTCATGACCTGATTTTTATCACCAGTGGGCACAGAAAAAAAATTTCAAGAAAAAGGAAAAAATACATTAATGTTACATTTCAAAAGATATTTTAAAAACACAGACGTCAAGATTTTCAAAGTGATGGCTCCCACAGAATACATAATGTGTCATAAGGAATATTCTGTATTGCTATATTCTGTTTTATGCAATTTAGCCTAGTTATTATGGTTGTGGGAACCATAAGCAGCCATCCTGACAATTTCATTCTCAACTGCAGTGTTGCACTAATGGAATTTTTGTACTTAATTTCCTTGTTTGCTTCAAAAATGAGGGAGGAAAAGATACAAGGAAACAGGGCAAGAAGGAGGAGGAAGAATATTATCATTTTTATGTGCTCTAATTACTTATGTCCATGGTGAATTTGGTATTTACAAGGAGCTGAGAGCACCAAGTATTAGGAAGACCAGTACTTACACGAATCCCCTTTTAAAACACCATGCAGGCAAATCTGTTATCCCTGGAATGCATTACTCTGCTATGGGCACTAACACCAACACCATTAGATTCCCTTTATTGTGTCCCCAGTTTCAAAGAGCCTCAGCCAGCCAAGAAAAGACCTTTGTCTCTTGGACAACTTGAAGACCTTACATTTTCCATTAACAGTAGCAAGATCTTCTCTAGTCAAAAGGAACTTCTTCAGTCTACAATAATATGATACCAAAACTAGTACCAAGTGACAAAGGGTTCTGAAGATGGACAAATCTTGTGCAGGGCCAGGAGCTGGACTGGGTGATCCTTGTGGGTCCCTTCCAACTCAGCTTATTCTGTGATTCTGTGAAATTCAATACAAAGGGAAGCAATGTTCCCTCTTTCCCCAGGAGTGAGGTAAGAGATCTATGGCCCAATCTACCTTCCTAAGACATACGAAAAGACAATTTCTTGTAACTCTTACATTTGCTGCTGTGTTATTTTTTCAGTTTGCATGCTTATTATTTTCCCATCCCCATTCATCTTCTCAGCATAGACAAAGCCTATGAAACTGCACAACAGTTAAACCAGTAGGACTCGACCAACCCTTGAAGCACTACTACAATTCTGAATACCAATCATTATAACTTCTAGCTTTGGAGATCATTCTCAAAAAAAATCCAAGTAAACGCCTTGACCCCACCTCCCCCCACACACTTCTTGGTCAAAGAGCTTTGTGTTTACATATTTAAGTTCATCCCCCCACCCTGAGTTTCCCTCCCATTTAGAGACAGAGCAATTATTAAAGAGCAAAAAAATTCTTGCCACAGAACAAGTCTTCCATTGTCTGTTTTCTCTAATAAAAGCATCCAAACACACTATTGCTTCTGGAACTTCAAATTTCAAAGTCGCAAGAGGATAAAAAAAATCCTGGTTTTCTTTTAGAAGTGAATTTGAAGAACAAGGAATAGAGAGGGAGTTTACTGCTCTTTCATTTTTTTTCTTCGTCTGGCTTTCTTCAATCCTCATCTGAATCATCACCATCTTAAAATCAGACAAGTTTTAGTCTGCTTCTAGTCTAACTGGATATCTAAGATTAAAAATCTGAGGCTCTTTACATTTGCATATGACTGTGGCCAAAGACAGGTGCAGAGGCTACCAATGGTAATTGCTCACATATTGCCTTATGCGTAATATTGCATTTTTTTGCTTTTCAACCAAAGGTTAGAATTTGAAAAACTAATGGTCTCCTAAAAGATATTATCTGACAGAACTGCCCAAATTTCAACTGCTAGGTTTAACTTTCTTGTTTCTTGGAAATTTCCATTCTGGGAAATATTTAGACTTCACAAAATCAAAATACCAAGGCACTGACAGAGTAGAAAAATACTTATATAGCCTAAGCCTCCAGCACTCATACTGGTGACCTGACAACTCAGAGTGGAACAATGAGGCAGGACTTGTTCTAGTCAAACGACTCTACCAAAACCTCTCACTTCTCTGAAATATACTTAGTTTGACTAATAAAACCTCTACTTCTAGAAAACCAACATGTCCCAAAATATTTACCTACTTGTCCAAAAACATTTACACAATCAACCTCATTCATAACAAGTGGCTTATCACCAATTCTATAAAATCAAAAAAAGAATAGCTGTAGCAGAAGAAAGGCAATAATGGATCTTTTCAATGATGGCTTTAAAACCAACAGGGACGGAAAAGCCCAACACTTACAAATATTCTGTCTGCTGCGTGCAATTCTGATCTACACTGCTTCAAGTTTTTGAGACCATAAAGCCGTGATGAAAAATTTTCCTACATATCAGGACTGGCCTGATTCTTGGCTATTTTGTCCACCCAAAAACCTTTCATCTCTCATGTTCTCGCTACAGAGCATGATGAGAATATCCCTGTTTTAAAGGCTCTGGTATATAGACATTTTCATACTTAGGACAGCCTAAGAAATGAAGTATATTGACATTTCAGTACACTGCAGATGCATAAACAGGACACATTAGTTTGCTATTTACATGGCTGCCTAAAAACACTTTTGTCATCTTATGATATACAGAACTAAGAGTATTGGCAAGAATAATGGGTGGTATTAAAAATATAAACCAGGAAAGAAAACACAAAGTAAAACAAGCATCTCAAATGTATTCTTAATCCTGTAACTTTCCAAAAATCAATTAACTTAGTTTACATTCATCAGTATCATAATAGAGGTATCAATATCGTAATAAAGGTATCAAACTGAAGGCATACGCTCATTGGGAAATGCTTTCTCACTCACTGTTAGGAAACATGCGACTTATCTGATTGAAAAAAACCCACTGATGATACAAATGCATGTTTCCCATGCTCTGATTGACTGCATGAATGCAGATCTCTTATTTCTCAATTTGCCTTCCACCTATGCCTGTTCAATGCAAATGATCCTTTTTTCAGTGTGTGGAACTAAAAAGGGAAGAGTTTGATCTTGGTGTGAACTCTAAGAACAACTGCAAAATATAACTCTTACGAATATTTCATAAGGGAGGCTAGAATCAATCTTTTAAAACAATTTGTAACACTTGTTTTCCTCCTCAAGGGGCTTTTTAATATAAAAACTTCTGAAGCATGAAGTCTAAGAGCAGGGAAAATTAAGAGAGGCAGTCCCCATATTTTTGGCAGGTATCACCAGGAACAGCAGAACAACTAATAGGCTAATCCCTGGAAAATGACAATACACTTGGCTGTCCAAGCATCATTTGTGGAACATTGTAAAATGACTTGCATACCACTGGTGGTGCACACACTGCTACAAGACCTCCTCTAAAGGATATTCTTAGCCTTCCATTAATTATCAAAATGCCTTACAACTATCCTCTGAACTGTAAAAAAGATACCCCAAGTGTTCAACTTCTGGATAGCCACTTTTGGGGGTTACCAAGGGTTCAAATGCAATAGGAGAAGCCTGTTTCAATTGCAGTGGAAGCAATTTTCTCAGTATGTGAACATTTAGTATCTTGTAACAATTGATTCAAATATCAGACTGCACTCACTCCTTGCCACAGCAGAATTAACAGTATTCCAGCTGAAGTTGTGATTGGCAAAGCTACTGATGCAACCCTCCCACTCCACAGTCCTGTGTGGCTGCTGGTTGTAATTCCACCCATGTATTATACACATCATATTAGGGGCCTCCAGATCAGCTTACCTTCTGTTCTGAAAATACTCCGCCTTCCCCTACTGAAATCAAAGCTCTTATAATTTAAATACAAACACTGAAGAGTTTGCATGAGTGATAAAACTAACCAAAAAATGACAAAGCATTGTTACAACTTTTTCAAATTCTCTCAAAGTAAAAATGTCTGCATAATTGTCCTTTACTCCCACTACTTCAGTTTTTATAATCCCTTATGAAAAAGGTGCATTGACTTAATATACTAAATATTTGTATCAGTCCAAGTACATGAACCAGTACTGTACAAGAACAAATTTCATGTACCTAGTTGGAATCTCTAGCTCCAATTCACAAAAGGGAGGAGCGGGGGAGAAGAGAAAATAATTACATAGTAATACAGACCCTGAGGGCTGAAGGGATAATTTAAGTACATTAAATTTATTTCTGTTTCAAGAGACACAACATAAAACTTCTTTCAGTGGTCTTTAGTTCCTCTGCCAAGTACTTCTCTGAGTATGTTCCAAACTCAAAATTACCTCCCAGGAGAGTATCTCAGGTTGGACCTCTCTTTCATTGTTTCTGGGTTTGCTCCTATATTATAGATTATTGGTTCCAGATGTGAACTGGGGATGGTAAAAAGCCTTACAACCACCACATTTTTGTTTTCTTGGTTCTTTAGGAGATTCCATAGGAACTGAGGGAAGTCAATTTGTTTTTTACCTAGAGACACTCTCTTGGGGAAGCCTAATCTCAAGGATGTACAATAAAAGTCACAGACCTTTCTCTCCCAAAATGTTTTTAGACACTTCTTACTGCCCCAGCTTTGTGAAATCACTGAATGTTTACATGATAATTCAGAGACTTTTCCTACTTTTAGAAACTAAAGAAACAAAAGAACACGATGGGGCCCTACTTTTTAAAATGAAAAGTACTATTTCAATACTGATTTTTTGGGGGGTTGGTGTTAGGGGTTTTTTGTAAACACCAATATTACACATGTACAACTGGTAGGTGCATGGAATTTTTAAGAAACAGAAATGCCATTAGTTTGCTTGGCTATATTTAACCTAATTGTTTTTATGGTTTCCTTCTCTCTTCATTCTATTTTACTCCTCATGACCATAGCAAATTCAAAAATTTAATTGCAGGAAAGTACAGCTAAGCATTGCATAAACATACTTGTGTGTCCCTACAAGAAACTTGGGTATGAGTAAAACAAGGCAAAACAAATTTTTTTTCTGCTTAAACTGCAGTTGCATCTATTATCACACAGTTTTGTGTAAGCTACTGCCAGCTGAGTATCACCCTACTGGGTACAAATGGATAGCGACAGCCTGTAAGCACTGACAAACACTTGTAATTTAACACTGAAACACTCATAACTCTTTTAACAGATCAGACCTAAATTTTCTGCAGCATGAATTCCTACAGAAACACTCACGCTGACTGAATAGTGACACACGTGGTAGACTATTTGTGCTTCTGACACACTCTAGGCATTAATTTATTGAATGCACACATACTTTCAATTGCTCAGACAATGGATACATGTTCTCATCAGACAATCAGAAAAACCAACACAACAGTCTGTAGCTCAATCTATACTTTTCCATAGTAGAAAAACACTGTCTTTCAGCTCTACTGGCTGATGTAATAGGTTTTATCAGGCATTCTTGCCTCTCAAAGAGCAAATTAATGCTAAATACATTAATGTTTTAGTGCAGCCACAGGCTTATTTTATTAACAAATCTAGCTTTGAAATTTATGCCTCTAGACATCTGTGTTTTCAAAACTTAAATGCAATACATGTTTTTAACAACATAAGAAACTAATATTAAAGAAGTGAACAAAGAACTCCCTTTGAACAAGAAAGCTGTTCTTGCACAGACAGGGAAGACAGTGCAGGCATAGGGACGTTCCCTGGTTCACAAAGGTGCGAGAAATGGGTAATCTCATGGGATCTGAAATATCAGAAAACCCAAAAAGCCTCAAGAACAGGGAAACAGGGCATTAATGAAAACAAAAGAGACGGACTGGCTGGAGCTAGCTGCAGCAAGAAGAAAACTGTCAAGTTTCCAGTAGTGTGAGAGAACTTGGAGATGAGAGAAGTACCATGCTCCAGGGTAACTGGAAAAGAAAAAGCACAACTGCTGTTTTAAATTAAATCCTTCTTTTATGTTGAGCACAAAATTGGAAAAACAATTAACACACTTGTCCCAGCCACTCATCCATGGCTGGTACCTCCTTGGATAAGCAGGGAAACAGGGGATGCAAACTTTGGCACCTATTGTACCTTCAGGACAAAGGTAGCTGTTGTACAGCTACTCCTCAAAAGGAATCAACAGCAGCACTGAGAATGATTGCAAAAAAGCCTGAAATTTATGGCATGGAGCAGTTATAGGAGAACTAGTAAGTGTTTAATAAGAAGGAAGCAAAATTAATTTTTTATCTAAAAGCCACTGATTTAAGCAAAATCTGCATGTACAAGTCAGAAACATGAAAAACAGGTTATCTCAGTCACAAACTTCAGTGACGCCCAGGCCACATCCAAGGGTGAAACTGATGCCATACTGGAAGTCAGTGGGAGGTTTAAAGGTAAAAGCCAGGACCTCTCACACATACAGAGCCCTGCCAACCAGACAACAGCAGGTTTTAAGTCACTTCTGTATGCCAGTCTCCTGAAAAACCCTGTCAAGTGAAAAATAACAGTTTCTAATGCAAAGTAATAGTCTAAAGATAAAAGTTAAAGTCCAAACAGATGCAAAAGACGTGTCTACATTACAATATACATTTTCATGATACACTGAAAAAGCTGTTGTGAAAAACATTTACATTCCAACAATAAAAGAGATAAATAAAGAACTCAATGTCAATAGTGATTACTTTAGAATCATAGCTGTATCAGGAAAATATGTGTTTTTAAAAGATTGAATAGGATTTAGCATAGGGGATTGTAAATTATTACTGCTTACTGAAAGGGGATGACCTTTTATAAATGTTCTACACAAAGTAAAAGTAAAGGCACAAGAGGGGAATTCACATGCCTAGAACAAAACAGGCCATGTATTTTGTAACTTTTTCAGAAGCTTCCCTCTCAAAATGTTTTGTCTATTAAACTTTGACCTGCAAAATAAAAAGCTTCCTACATAAGTGAAAGCTGCTGCAATACTTAATTCTGGCATTTTTTGATGTGTTCTAATTACTTGAACTTATCATCAGGTTCAAACAATAGCGGGGACAGTTTTGGGGTTTTTTTATCTACCCTGGCAAGAGCTAACCCTGCATATGTGCTATGTAAAATGAATCAGCCGAAATAAACCTATTAATTCTTTCAAGCTCTGCCTCAGGTACTAAAAGTCTTAATTTTTAACACGGTTGTGACTTTATTTTTCAAATTCTATTTATTTGTACCTGGTCTAATTCTTTAACATTACCACCTGCCAAAGCAGAAACACATTATCATACTATTTGCCTGGAAAATAATCAGTAAATAAAGGCTGTAATACCCAACACTGACAGGAGAGAGTAACTGCAGCAACAGGAAAGTAAGGGTCTTCAGACTTGCTGCAGACTGCAGGACTGCACACAAATAATAACTGTGACTGAGCTAACTTGTGAATATATCATAATTTGATCATATCTGCCAATATAGGCCAAACTGAGGCAAAATGAATACTACTATAGTGCCCCTTTATAATAGAAGACTCTAAAATGCCACCATCTCTAATTAACAGGAAAAAAAAAAAAACACATTCAGGGGAATGTAAGTACAAAAAGCCAGCATTTCCTTCCAGATGAGGACACTGAAGAACACAGGTGTTAAATGAGCAACACAGCTGGTGCAAGCTGGAGCAAGATGGGTAACCAGCATCCCCTTTCCCAGATACATGACCATCATTTTCCAGCACCTTCCATTGTCCAGTGCCCCCTTTGTAACAGGCACTTTTGTGGCAGGCAGTGAGTGCATGTGTATGAAAATGAGCCACTAACAAAAGTGAAGAATATTTTAAAACATTATTTTGTCTATATACACGAAGCTGCAGAGCTGTAACAAGAAATCTAGAGCTTCAGCATTTTTAACAATAGTAGTAACAACCAGGAAAAAACTTCTATACTTCTTTTGTAGGACCTCCTGAAGCACATTACAATTAACTGTAACTCAAGATGAAATTGCTTCAGAAACTACTACTACAAGATAGTAGGCAGGAAAGTGAAAGAGCAAGAGAAATGCTTTTATTCCTGCAAAACTGTCTACAGGATCCATTTTGTTATAAATCTAATTAGACTGAAATAGCACTTACAAGTCATTTATAATAATGGCTCAGATTCATTACCTCCTAAGAGAAATGAACTAAGAAATAAGCAGTATGCAAGTCTACATCATAAAACTGACAATAAAGACGGGGAAAAACAGGTTATCACATCAGCATCTAAACAGTAAAATGATGACATTTTAGTTATTTACAACAAACGCAGTATTGAGAGTTGACTGCTATTCTTCACATTTCTTTTACTGGCCTGATTAGCAGAGACTATACTCCTCAAACCATCTCTTCGTATTTCACTTACAAGGAAGAGCATTTCTCTGGGGCATCTCGAGACTCGAGTACATTACAGGACGTTATGGGGTATCAATGCAACCTGAACACGGCAATCAGTTCAATTTCACTTCAAGTCTGCTCTCATTACCTGACTTAGAATTTACTCCCAGTGCCTTCCAAAGCCTTGCTGGGAATATTCATTTACACCATGGGTTATATCCTCACTGCCTACCATGTAATACAGCTGCCAGCATACTGTACAGACATACAGGTCACTCCAGCTGGAGGCTGGGCAGCTTACTTCTCACTGAGCAGCGCAAATGATGACAAAAGCGTATCTTCTGCTTAAAAGCAATTCCTTTTGTATTGTTTTCTTCCTCTAGTCACTCCCCAAATTAATCTTTCTTACAAAGTTTCACAGTGATGAGAGATGGCTGGCTGCCTATTCTCCTTCCAGAGGGACATCCATGCTTTTTAAAGCTGTGTGGAAGGAAGGGAAATTCAGTGCTGGATAATATTTGGAAGAAAACCAAAAACAAAAACTTGAACAATGGGAATTTTTATTGTTCTCATATCTTTCTCTGAGTTACTGTCTCATGGTGGACCATTCTCCTCTTGAAAAGGCTTCATGGTACTCACTCACAACACCCCCATTTACCTGCTTTTCCTATTGGGACATGTATATTGGGGGAAAGTTGGTGGGTTTTGTGTTAGTATGATACACAACTCACCAGTTTATACCATCTGTAGCACTTGAATTTGTAGCTATTCCCACTATCAGAAAGTCCCCTTTTAAAGACAAAGATTTTTTGAAGCCTTCACTGAAAAAGAATAACCCCAAATTATCCAAGTAACCTCAGACAGGCATTTGGAAGTACTGAAGATCTGTCCCTTCCTGAAAAACAAAAAAAAAACAACAAAAAAAAACAAAAAAAAAAAACCAAAACCACTGAAAACCCCCACCAAGCATGTCATAGTATTTCACTGACACTACCACAAAATACTTTAAAAGGCAGCAGTCCTGGTTTTCCACTCATGACTCAGTGAACACATCCTCTCTTGGCAGGCTAGTGAGCCCATTGATAACAGGGTCTCCTTTTGTTTCTTGAAGTAAACAGGTATTTTATGACCAACATACCCATCACCTATAGCCTGTGCAGGGCTGAGAGGAATAGGTCTCTGTGACCTCTGTGACCACTCCCAGGCCATTTCCACATGCACACACTTCACAGCCAGGCATCACCAGTAGCCCAGTGTCACCATCCTCGTCCTAAGCTTTGGAGTTAGTTTACTTGTTGATTTTTCCCATAGCTTGCTTCTAGCAAAATGCCAACAAAAAAAAAGTTTTCAACAATAAAGTTCCGCTTCATTTAGCCGACACTAGTGAGCACAAGAGTGGGGATGGTCTAGACTGCATTTTTTGTCTGCAGTCATTCTAGTGGGCTGAAGAAATGTAGGTTTGTCACACAAGTCACTTTTACAGCAACTTCCCTTACCACATAACAGTTTACCTGTTTCAATGTCTGAATTTAGGAGAAAGACAAAAACAAGTGTTATTATGCCTCTCTGTCTTCCAAATGCAATCCATTTGTTCTCCTATACATAGCATTGGAAAGGCAGTTGAGCAGCAGACAGATAATAGAGTCATTTGGGAAAAATTACAGCTTAGTTAGCTCAAAAATACAAATGCTAAATCTTGAGTCCACAAAATATGTGGATGCATATTTTGGAAGGATCTTCTCACCATGTGAGCTTCCTGCTACAGAAACAGAATCTTAATGCATATCTCTCTGAGTTACATCAACAGGGTTATACAGACTAATATATTCATGTCTTTATTTGCAAGGATTAAGACTAGAGAATTAATAAAAACAAGAGCTTTCCTTCAGTCAGCTTAAACCTAGGCTATGTGAAAAAAGTCCCTCTCCCTACTTTACAAGTCTGTGGTACTACAGACATTTACACTCATGCTTTCAAAAATCACAAATCATCTCCTTAGCAAACAACTGAATTCAAGAATTAAATTATCACCAAGAACATTGAGAAATAATTTGTGGACTAAACAGCTTGTTAACATGACATCCCTCTTAAACATGGAATGACTCCACACAACACAGAATTTTGTCTTTAAATGGTAAGAGATGTCTTCAATTCATGCTACTTGAGAGATAACTGAGCTGACTGTCCACCAGTCTGGAAATTAACCCATTAAAAGAAACAAAAAGTCAGTTCGTAACTACTATACATCATCTGTTCAGACTGCTGCCATCATTTCTTTATTAGGTTTCATTTCAGAATGTTACTTTCATAATAAGCTAACAGAGTACAGCGAGCAATTAGTGAACTAGGCACTAATGGCAATCAGATTATTGAAAAACAAATAAGTGAATTAAATCTATAATTGGCAGCTGTATACAGGCAATTCTCCTGCTATATCTCAGCAACAAGGGAAAAAAGAGAAACAATATAGGAAAAAGTAAATTTCAGTTTTCAGATGATGGCAGCAAATCACGTTCCTTCAAACACATCAATGAGAAATTTCAGACAACAGTTCCTTTATTCTGTCTTTAGAAGGAGCTTCGATGGAAGCATTTCAAAAAAAGGTATTATATTTTTAGTATAGGTCCTCAAATGTGGACAGTTAGTTGTCTCTTTACAATCAATCAACCAGTGTCCTCCACTTTTGACCAGGATCATTATAATCAAAGGTACAAGAAGAATATATAACCTTCAGCTTTCAGTGCAGTTTCCAAGCTTATTCAACAAGTGTACTGATATGAAATACAAAATAATTCTCCATATGAGAACTCCAGTCATTTTTCCCTCTTTTCATTGTACAACCCAGTAACAGAGCAAACCGCATTGAATGTAATGTTTTAGCTGTCAGGCTGCTCACAGCACAGACAGAAGTCCATCTCAAAGGTCAGAGATCCAACACATAAAAAGTGTTTGACAACAAACACACTGTCACAGGCATTTAGTTTGGGTCATTTCCATTACATTTTATTTTCTAAGCAAGTGACAAAGATTTATTGAAAATATTATTAATCCCAGGGAAAAAAAAAACCAAACTACATAAATAGAAGGAGAGTACAAGACACAACATTTGCCACACAGAATTGTACGGAGCTACTGAATTTGGATGAAGGCCCCAAAGGGACCCAGATATACCAATATGAGCTGCATACATGAAGAAGTACAAAAGCACAAGTTCTTCCAGATTTCATCACAAAATCTTTTGTTTCATAGATGAAATCAGAGCCATTGGCACTCCCTCCTCAAGAGATCTGGACCAAAACAAAGTCCAAGAGATCCAGGAATATTTTGAATAATGGCATATTCTGAATAATGATAGTATACTTTATATAACATGTTTATTATAAACTGATTGTCCAAAAATCTACCAAAATAGGCTATTTTCAAAATTGCAGTGCTATATGATGAATAAATCAAAGGTTTCAAGCCCTTCCAACAGAAGCAAGTAAATGACATAGACAAAGGCAAGAAACAAAAGCTGGAAAATGTGAGCGTATGATGAAATTATGAAAACCCAAGAAAAGCCAGAGGGGTCAGTTTAACAAAGTGAAGTTTGCATAAGCAGCACAACTTAGAAAAGCCATGGGGCTCAGACAATATAAGGAGCATGATAGAGACAACTGATGCCAGTGTGGAAACGGCAAAAAAAGGAGGCACAGACATCCATGCTAGTGACTGCTTACAATACATGTGTCAAGAAGCAAAAGAAAAGAATTTATATTGTGACTGCAGCAAATTCCTCCAATATTTATCTTCCTGCCCTTTCAGAAACCTTCAAATCAGGGCTATGGACTGATTTTTACAAAAATCCCTTGTTCATGTTACACCTAAGGATGTAGTGAATCTTCTAACTTCAGTATGCTTTACTTCCCACACTCTGCTTTGACAAAAGAATATAACATTAGCTCCCCTGCTGAGATTGCAAAGCTACTTGAAATTATCTCAATTTTTCCAATATTATAATGCTTAATAACAATATTACCTCGTATTACTGGCCCCAGAATAAACCATCTTAGGTCAAGAATGGAGCCCTTGAATTTCTTTTATTAAAAACATCTGTCTGGCAGTGAATAGACATTGAAATTCCTTGTACATGCAGCTGATGTTCTGAGGACCACTGGTATGTTACAATATCATATCCCAGCCTCATCCCAACTACTGAGTATAGGTAATAAATGACAGATTTCAGAAGAATATTCAACCACGTCCCAGAAGTATGTGGGTCACTTGTACTCCTCTTTTGTTATGTCCTCAGTCAATGCAAACCTATCAAACACATTCCCATGCCACAGAATTCTCTCATAATACACAACTGAATTGCTCAGTCTGCTGTCATTTCATGACAGGCAAGTCAAACTTCAGGTGCTACTGAAGTTGCTCTCAAAGCACTGAAATAAAAAATGAGAACAGATTTCATTTTTCCACATATTGAAATTGTGCTGTTTAATCAATAGAATGTTTTGTTAAGAAGTGTCGATATTTTACCGTTGTGTTTTCTGATGTGCTCTTATATTGATGTAGTTTTATTACACATGGCTTTGACGTACCTGACAACATTAATAAAGATGTGGCACAAGTGTATGTTATCAAACAAACACAAACAAGAATAGGTGCCAAAAGAATCTACATTTTGACACTCATTGCCTAGACATTGAGCACAACTGTAGAGGAGAAAATAGCAGCAGTTCTTTGAACACACAGCTCTCTAAGAAACGATCTGTAGAGGGAAAATTGTAATTAGCCTTCATGAGTACGAATTATGTTCTCTGCTCTACTTCCTGGAAAAAAAAAAATCAAAAAAACCCAAAACCCTGAGGAGTAACAAACACATCAAAGAAATACACAGACTTTGAAAGAGGTAGGTGCTTGCCGCATCTTCCTCCCGCATTGCGGAAACCATCGCGACAAAAGAACAACTGGACAAGGTGTCCGTGGAACCACAGCCCCACAACTGTGCCTACAGGGTTACCGGCAGCACAACCACAGGCAGCTAGAACGCTGCATCAAGATTTGTGTTTCAATTTGCTCTTTTCTACCAATCCTTCTCCATTAACAGAAAGCCCTTTACGGAAAGGTGAGGATTTATGTAGTCACAGGGTATATTACGCTGTTTCAGTAAATACCTGACTAACTTATGAGGTACTGGCGTGTCAAGAGAGAAGCTACCAAGGACAGATACCAATTTATTCTCATAGACGAACTGGCTACACACCAGAGAGTCCAGGATGTTGCATTCCTCCCCAGGACTCACACACTAGCTTCCTACACTGACATTAAGCCAGGCTAAGAAGTCCCATCCCAGCCCACGCTGCTGTGGAGCTGCCCTCAGACCCTGGCAACAATTCTGTTATGTTCCTTTCTCTCCTGCCAGATAGGTGGCAGAGAGGAGCAATTCTGCAATAGCAAAAATCAGAAGACGTAGATCATATACAACCCTTGTAACCTCAGATTTGGTGGGATTAAGTGTGATTGCAGAGGAGTACACACTCCTCTGCCCTGATCCTCCATGCAAAGATAGGCATCACATCACATGCATAAGGAATTTTTTTTAAATGAGAACACAAATGAAACTGAAAAGAGGCTACACATCTATATATTTTCTCTGCATTATCCAAAATTCCAATTACTTAATCTTCAGAGAATATCCCCTGAAAGTCCTAGTTCCCTTTTCTGTCCTTTTTATTCTGATGCCCCATAACCTGATTTCACATCACAAGCAGTACTACTGCCACTAATCCTCCACTATACCCTTACCTCACCACTCCCTTATCTCAGCCTCCAATTCTGAGAGGGTTACTTTAAGAAGCAGGTCATTCAAGGACTTCTTTCAAATGCAGTCATTTTCAACAGCACATAGATTAAACAAGAGTTGCATTATCCCTCAGTAATAATTCATTGTCTTCCGTATCTAACAGGATTCTTATGCTGCTTGCCATAGCTCTTGTCACTAGAGTTCACTCCATTTTGCTGCTCAGTGGCAGAACAGACTGCTACACCATAGTGGAAAAGCATATTGAGACACATAAAGCTGGTAAATACATTATGTTTTTGAACTTATGCTTATTTTCCATGAATTAAAGCTTCCCCGAAAATCATACCTGAATGAAACACAGTTTTGTTAGCGTTTCCTGACAGCAGAACACGTTACGAAATATGGCACTTTAAGATGCCCCAAGTCACTCATCATGCTTTGCTTTTAGATCTATGTTCAGAATTTTCCTATTTTTTTGTTTTGTAGGAAAAAGCTCTGAAAATTTCCTAAAGGAACAAAACCTGAAAGCATGAAAGTCAGACCTTCTCACTTCAGATTTCATGGTTTATGAAGTACGCAAATTATAAAGCTATCAGACATTTCCCGGGCTTACATTAAAATCTGTAGTGAGCCTTTAGAGTGGACCAATTTATTTGATGTGTTTCTCTTAAAGCTTTTATGACACCATAAACATTTCTGACTCCATGACAAATACTTTATAATGCATTAAGAAACCTCATTTAAACTGTTCTAAATGTTATGCCAATGGCAATGTATTTAGAAATGGAATAGTCACTTGAAAACGGAAAAACCTCAAGGTATAGTTTGAACCACCACAATTTGAGATTTACTTTCGTGCATTTCAAATAAAGTTCACTGGCACAAACACCCAAAAAGCACAAAGCAGGCACACTCTTCAGGAGAACATCGTGCTGTAGTTATTTCACATGAGAGCAGCTACAACACTGAAGTTTGCTCCCCAGTAAAACCTCCCATTGTACCAAATATATAGTTAAACACTTCATGCTAATTAATAACAAATGAATTGTATTTATAAAATGCTTATAATCACTGCAGTTTATCTTCATTAGCTTCATTCTACTGAGAAGCCTTGCCATCCCCTCTTTATGCAGGAACAAATTGTGGTAACTTCCTCCACAGTAAAAAAAAGCATCACACCATGAGAAGCTCTGCAGGTCACCAAAACCAAGATGCATGCACTCCCTGTGAAGAAAAGCAGCACAATCTCACTCTGATATTTAACAATGAAAATTTACAAAATGCTTTCTGTATTGAAGGCATAGGAAGACTTCATCTTGTGGGACAATAAAAATACAAATAGTGCAACAGGATTCATTACTGACAAAATTACTAGCTGTTCAGGCACGCTTTTGATGACAATTCAAATCCTAGAACATAAAACTGGCTCTGATGATTTTATGAATCGAGTAAAAATCACTGCCACATGGCTGTAAAAATTGGGATAAACAGAAGCTTCAAAGTAGCCGATTTGTATCTATTTGATTTTTATGTTTTAGCATAGATTACAAACAGAGGACAAAAACGCTGAGAAATAAAAAAACAGAGTATTTAACAGGGGAGGAGGGGATGTGGGAGTATTTGTTGGGGTTTTGGGTTTTTTTTTTAATTGCTAGGGGTTTTTTAACATCATCCTGCTGACCGTTTCAGCTTTCCTTTGACCTGAAGGCATCCAATTTTGGAAAAAGGCAGTTGGAAGTTGTTACTAAGTTTCTCAATTTTTAACACTGGCACTGTGTAAACAGCTCATAAATAAATCATAGTATTGTCCAATACTAAATTATGACTATAGTAGAAAGCATTATACATTACAAAAACACGTCTACAGGACTTTGTTATCTCATGGTACTACTCTTCATTAACTGTGCCTCTTGGCCTTAAAAGATCAAGATCAAACATCTGATCTAATCCGTAAGTGGCCTAATTTCCCTGTGAAAATTTTTTTCACTTATAAAAATGTACTTCTCACCTTACATACTCCAGCATATGCTATGTAAATGTCTGCCCTAAAAACAGCCTTACATGGTTACTGCCTCCATACATTGCCAGTAACAAGAAAGTACTCTAAAACTCCTGCTTCAGAAGTCATTGGATATCCAAATCAGAAATTCCAAATTCCCAGCTGTCAGTGCCTAACTATGCCTTCTGCATTTCAGCTTAGTCATGATATATGACATTATCACTCTCTCACACTTCATCTTCAGCAATAACCAAACCTATTTAATATTTCTTTTAACCATGTTTACCACAGCACCAATTAGTTCTTCTCAACAGTCATCCTGAATTCACTCCTGTAAAACGCAAATTTGCTTACTACTTGTCTCTCTATTTAGTCTGCTTTTTTCCTCTCGGCAACAGGGAATTTAGGCGTAATAGTGCAGAAAAAAAGGACAAAAAATGCAATGTATCATTTTCATATAACCCATTTAGGACTCTAGAACAATGCAACCTGGTTTAAAGATCCCGCCATACGACTAAAAAAATTACACATTTGAATGAAAGACCTCTTCCTCAATATCGTTTTCCAGTGAACCAAAAAGAAGTGTACTGATGGTGGATTACCTGAAACCCTGGAAATTACAACAGTGAAAAAGGAAGAAGTAGCAAATATCGGCAACATTCTTGTCAGGTGGAAGAGGGTAGCTGTGGCAGGACATTATGGAAGTGTTTGCTTGGGGTATTTTCCCTAAAGGTGACAGAGAGCTCCAGTTCTCTTCCCCTGGAATTAATGCAATTAGTAACTTTGGACTGCCTTTGTCACACACTGAGTGTTAATATAGATTATTTATATACTCTCATAAATGAAGATGAGCTAAGGAAAAACACAGGAGCACACAGGGAGCACTCTTACATAGGTTCATTGGCAATGCATCACCCAGCTTACCTACTGTAAAATCACCATGTAAGAGAACGTGAAGGCTAAAACTAGAGTTACTTCAAACATCTCAGCAGCAGTAAAGTCCTAGAACTAAGCAGTTTGGACTTTCAGTGACAAATAAGGGCTTACTTGGCAAGAACCCATCATAGATGTTACTTACTAAAAAAAAACCAGTTTTAATTAAAACTGACAGTATGTTCTATAGTGTAATGTCTTTTGTATTTCTCTATTAAACTGTGTGTGTGTGAACACCAGCATACTCATACAAGCTATAGTGGCTGTTACTCCCATTTGGGCTTAAGGTTCCTTCTTAAGAAGGAACCCAAGGAAAACGTATCCTGTCCACAAACCGTAACCGATATGTCTACATGAATTTATAGGCAGATTTAATTTATTAAAAAAAAAAAACAAAACCAAACCAAATACGAGTCATTATTTGCACTTGTTCAGAAGTTGCTTCCTTGCTAGAAGGATTTACCATTAAATCACTATGTACAAATAAAATACTTTAATAGTAACAAACATGTAAATTTATTTAAATCTACATGTTTCTGAAAGTCAGCATGTCATGTATCAACTGGAAAAATTAGAAAACGAAACAAACACCAGCCATTAATCAGGCAGACTTTTCATCCAGGGGTGACCCACTTACAAGCCTGGAGACTGGAACAGGTCTCACTTGACGACTGTCAAAAACTAGATGCATGACCTCACACGGTTTGCATAATTTATCTGCAATTCAATTTATGCAGCTTAACTGGGGAAATTCTAACTTACCTGGACTGCGGTTTGTCATCAAAATAGAATGTGTCCTAGAAATGCACGTTACCATACAGATACACAAGTATTCATACACAGTATTTTAAGTCTTCAGAATCAAGAGCTCTCCATTGGAACATACAGAGTCTTTACCATGTATTACTTGTTTGATGAATGTTTCAATCTTCTAGAAGAAAAAGGGACCCATGTGCTTGACTTACTACCTGCTAAGAACATTAATACAGAACTTCAAATCTAATAAATGAATAAGCAGGGGACAAATGGATTTTGCAAGTTTATTGCATGATAGTTACATTACTTCTCAACTGGCCAATCTTTAATGATATTTTTGAAAAGAGATTACTTAACACGAATAGCATTTCCTTTAAATAATCATGTACCTTACAAACTGTCTTTAAAGCTTATCAAAGAAATTAAGCACTAACTGGATGAAGCCACTCATTTGCTAGTAGTCCCTATAAACAAGGATTTGCCAATCTGCCAAAATAATTTTCCTACCCTGAAATTAATGCCGTCAAAATTGGTAATGCCATTCAATACAAGTTACAGATCTTATATAAGCATGAAGATGTTATCATCAGCTGGTGTAAATCTACGCTGTTATTAAGACCAATGAAACAATATCAATTTACAGCTGCTGAAAATTTGTCCCTGTGTGTTTTAGCACTGATAAAACCATGGAACCAATTTGAAAGCTCCCACTGACTGCAGCAAGACCAATGCCTACAGGAGGCAAGACAGGCTATAAGCAAGCCATCCTAGAACTGGTACACCTTTTTTCCCTGCTATTCATCCCAAGTTCAAAGTTAGTTATTCAAAATGATATCCTGGGAGGAAGTCAAGAATGCAGCAGACTTTAAAACTTCTTAGGTTTCTTTTATATACTCCCTGTTCTCTGTACTTTTATGCACAGAAATTCTGTTTAGTAACAGTGATTTATCAGGTCACGTCCAGTTTACTGTAATCATGCACATAACCCCAGTAAAGCCCACAGGAAAAACAGCACTAACAAGAAAACATGATCTGGCCCACAGTTTTACTCCAAGAGGATGAAGTTTCAAAGTGGCTGTTGCATGTTTTCTCCCTCTCTGAGAACTGTAATTACACCTGTGTTAAAAATCTCTTTGCATTTCCTCTATCATCCTTATGTAATTTTTCCTTCACGGGTACAATGTGGTGCAACACTCATCTGAGCAATCCTCACTTGCACACTTAGCCCTGGGGCAGTCAAAACGACTAGCACATAGCAGAAAGAAATAATTGCTTGAAAAAGGATTTTGCAGGAGGGGTACTCAGCTGTTCTTAGACCACCATCCTGTAAAACTGCAGACAATACAGAGAAAATACAGCTGTTTTACAGAAGACACGTTTAATTGAGGCAAGTTTCTCTACATGATTCTAAGTGCATGGATTCTTGAAAAGAGCTAGTGAACATTTCTTACTACAAATACACTGAACTAAACAGTTTTTAAAACTATTTCCATGCGTCTTGCTAAGTGGCGCACACAATAGTAATCTATAGGTATTTTTCTTTACACTTTCCAAGGGATTTACAGCCGCTTACATTTTGTGAGTGTTGCATGCAACCATGATTTTTAGTATCAGCTGAATTAACTTTTAACTGCAGGGAATAAAAGCTCAAAACTCCTGCTTCAGGAGGCTATCAATAAGCATGTAAATAGAGTTAATCATTAAAATTGATTATCACAAGAAAAAAATAAATATTTTTAAGATGCTCCTCAGCACTACTCCACCGTAAGATACATCAATATTACAAAAAATAATTAAAACGAAATATTATACTTAAGCATGCCCACACAGAATCAGATTTACCAACGGCACAAAATAATCTATCTACAGTTTGCTTCATGCAACTTTTTAAAAGAACTTAAAAAAATCATCCTAGACACCACAAAACTCTTCAACTCGAAATCAGCTAATCAGTCACCTTTCTGCACAGCTGCATTTTCTTTCGCAAATGTAATAGAAATATTTGAGGGATTTCCGTTTTTACCTTTGCATTTTTCCTTTTTCAGTATCCATAACCAATCATCGCTCTGCTCTTCCATTATGCTTCGTATATTGCAGAGTGAGAAGCATCTTCATTAAATAGTATTAAAAATAGAACACACCCGATCTCCCCACCGGAGCATGCTCTGACAGTGCTGATACCACAGCTCTCAAGGTAACCATGCCCAGCTGGGAACTGAGAGGCAAAGTCAGTGCGAGATTAGCAATTTGCAAGCCCAATTGTGCACACAAACTTGCCTCGATCCGTGACGAAGACTGCTAAAACAAAATCAGCGTGCAGTTAAATTATGCGACTAAAAAGTTGCAGGTCAGTTTACAGTCAGGTTTTAGTTCTGGCTTTTGTTTGTTGGTTTTTTGGTTTTTTTTTTTACCCCCTCCCAATCACCCTCAGCTTCAAACGCTTTCTACTTGCCTAAAATGTACACATGCCATTTAGAAGAACGCGCACCGGGCATGCATCTGGCTCAGCATTGCAATGGCAGAGAAGTCAAACAGGTGATGCACAGACACTTGTGTCGCTCTCTAAGGCTTTTGTTTCCCCTCCCGGCACATTTACAGCGATGTCACACGGCGGCGGGATGAGTTTTAAGCACAACCGCACACACCTGGAAGCGCAGAGACACACCTAGCACGTAAAAATGCACCCGAAATCTGAGCGCGTTCGCCCCGCTAGCTGACACGGTAAATGAAGGCAAAATAAATAGCGGCAATTAAACAAGGCTGCGTAATGGCTGCGCTGGATGAGCACGTCGGGATTAGATTTACAAGCGATATCGTTTGAGACGCACAGACAAGTAGGCAGAATACACCAAGCGGAGCAACATGAACTGCTTTTTTTGTGAAAACAGGACACCTAACAATACGGCTGGAACTCCCGGACTGTGATCCTCCTCCACTGCATGCAAAAAGGGATGCTAAGGAAGCATCAAGTAAATCTGTTGCCCTCACATCGCCACCCTTAAGAACAATGCCAGTCGAAGCAACCCAGGCTTGCCCCCCAGCAAACACGGCTTTGAGAGCAGATCCCTCGATGCTCTTCACAAATCACCGAATAAAAGTTGAGATTTCCTTGAGAGTTTGATCCATTTCAGCTAAAATGACGGCTAGGAGGAGGGAGATCTCCCCCCGCAGATCCCCTCCCCGGCGCTCGTCTCCCCCGCCCAGCCCGCTTCCCGGCCACCTCACCTCGGCGCCCGACCCCAGCCCGCCTCTGCTCCGCCAGCAGCGCCTCTGGCGATGACCGGCCGGCGGCCCAAACTTTGGGAAGCCGCCGCCCGCCGAGGGGCAGGCGGCCCCGCCACCACGCCGAGACCCGAGCCAGCCCTCCCCGCCCTACCTGGCTGTCACCACCGCTACGCTGCCGCTCCGCAGTCCCGTGCGAGGCGCCGGCTCCAGCACCGACAGCATCCTGCCCCGCCGCACTGTGAGCGACACTCTTTTTTCCTTTCCTTTTCCCTCCCCCTCTAGTAAATACCACATCTTAGAGCCGGAATCCTGCAGCCGCTATTAATAATTGCCCATCGCACGCAATAAAGGCAAGCCCCGGATCCATACACAGCTCCTGTTTCCCTCTCCCTCCGCTTCACATGCTCCAGCCGCCCTGACCTCAAAAATTAAAAGATCACGGGGAGGGGTGGGAGGGTTGGGGGGAATGACTCCAACGAAACGACAGAAAACACATGCTGGGAAAAAAAAATAGACACTAAAAAAAATCGCGACAACAAAGAACATCACTCCACACAAATGTCGACAGATTCTGCTTTGGCTTCCTT